>CM065739.1:56756757-56791757 GCA_033310375.1 Conus canariensis
TTTCGTAAGTTGGAATGACCTGCATTCACGGGGATCACGTATGACAGTGATATCAGACCAAACATTGGAAAAAAAAAAAAGTAAGGCTGAGCCCTCTCCAACAATCACGTTTGCCAGCTTCTTGTCCACAGTTCATTGAGGGCGGTCCACTGCCTGCACGCAGCCTTTCCCTCCCTTACCCCCAGCCCCCCCCCCTCCCCACCTCCCCTGCATACGAACCTGTGTGTGTGTTGTGTGTGTGTGTGTGTGTGTGTGTGTGTGGCGCGCGCGCGCGCGTGTGCGTGCGTGCGTGCGTGCTTCATTGCTGTTGTTTAAAGAAAATGACTGTTTCCCGAAAGAAAAGGGATGTTCCTAGCTTTTGAAAGGAGTTAACTTTCATGATACTGTTCACACAGGCATATGCACCGTTTGTGGTGTCCCTAACTGGAACCACTGTCACTAATGTGTTCAATACCTTTAGTTGCACAAATGTAACTACGAATGACTGACTACGGTATGGCACGTCCTTCGAATTTAGTATAAAGGCGACACCACAGGGCAAAACGTACAGAAATGGGATTAACCGTGACTTGGAGCATAAAACTAAAGACTGTCAAGCTTTATCAAGAGAACTGACTGGGTTTGATCCTAATCTCAGCCCCCTCCACCTCCCCTCTTCCCCCCTCCCCCTTCCGCCCTAGAATGATGGAGATTTTGAGGTGTGCAATCTTCCCACAATGGCAGCTTGACAGCTGAACGGAAACAGAAAGTAGGTCAATTCATTTTCGCGTGTCATGAGTAAAACAAGGCCTATTCTGTAACTTTCCTTTACTGAACACACGCACAGAAAGCAGATCAGGGAATGAAGAGCAGTGGGAATACCCGTGACGTGCGCGTTTCAAGGTCGCTTCCTGTCATGCAATGAATAGAACGCGTTAGCTGTCGGGTTACCACTGTAACGTGCTGAAACCGCCCCCTCCCCCTCCCCCTCCCAGTTTAACTCCCGGGAGTCAGTCTGGCACTGTCCCAGAGTTAATCTGGGTCTGCACCAAAGCAGCCCCCCCCTCCCCCCCGCGTCGAGAACGGCCCCCCATCTCTTCTTTCTGTTTATTAAGCCTGTTCCAGAATGAACCCCTACCAGTCTCAGAATAACTCCCGGGGAGTTGGTTTGAACCTAACAATTTTGACTCTAAACTAACTCCCGGGAGTTCATTTGGGGCAGTGGCAGATCAGCCCCGAACCCCTTGGAGAGTGAAACTGGTGCCGTTCCAAACTAACTCCCGGGAGTTCTTCTGGGCCCAAACTTTTGACATCAAAATGACTCCATGGGAGTTAAACTGACGCAAGTGGAGAGTCATTCCAGGACAGACCTGGAAAGGCCCCCCTGGGAGTTAGACTGGCGCAGGCCCAGAACAGGTCCCCCCCCCAACCCCTCCCCTCTACCTCAAATAATGAAGAAATGGTCAATAAGCGCTCGACTGGAGAGTTAATCTAGCACCGGCCAAGAACAACTCACCAAGAGACTTAAGCTTGACCTGGCCCAGAACAGCCCCCCTTCTGGGGAGACTTTGCTTTAAACAAACATTATTCAACCAGAAACATTTTGCAGCGAACATCAGAACATGGAGCACAACAAGTGAAAGTTCATATGGGGAGTTAATCTGGCACCTGCCCAGAACAGACCTCCCGCCTCCCCCCCCCCCCCCCCCCTCCAAGAGTTACTAGCCCAAAAACAGCCCCCTGTATAAAGAGTTCAACTGTGCCTGGCCTAGAACATCCCACCTCCTCCTGGGGAGTTAATCTAGCACCGGCCTGAAACAGTCCCCCCTAGAGCGTTAAACTGGACATGCCCCAAAACAGCCCCCCCCCCCCCCCCCCGAGAGTTAAACTGGACCTGCCCCAAACAACCCCCCTAGAGAGTTAAACTGGACCTGGCCCAGAACAGCCCCCCTCCTAGGCAGTTAATCTGGTACTAGCCCCAAACAGCCCCTTAGAGAATTAAACTGGATCTGCCCCAAAGCAGGTCCCCCCCACCCCCACCCCCCTGGGGAGTTAATCTGCCACCAGCCCAGAACAACCCACCAAGAGAGTTAAATTGGACCTAGCCCAGAACAGCCCCCCCCCCCGCGCCCCCCCCCCCCCCCTCCCTTCTGGGGAGAATTTGCTTTAAACAAACATTATTCAGCCAGAAACATTTTGCAGTGAACATCAGAACATGAAGCACAAGCGAAAGCTTATATGGGGAGTTAATCTGGCACTTGCCCAGAACAGACCCCCCCCCCCCCCCCCCCCCCCACACACACACCGAATTAAACTGGACCTGGTCCGGAACTGCCTCCTTCCTGGGGAGTTAATCTGGCACAGGCCCGGAAGAGCCTCCCTCCCCCCCTCCAACCTCCCTTGAGAGTTAAACTGGACCTGGCCCATAACAGCACCCCCCCCCCCCCCCCTCTAAGAAGGGTACTTCTGGGACCGGCCCAGAAGTACGCCCCCTAAAGATGATTCAGACTATATTTCAATGTTGATTCAGGTAGAATGTCACTGTATGGGTGTATAACCTGTAAATAACAACCCTGAACACATTAATAAAGGAAATATGCAAGGGGGTACTTCTGGGACCGACCCAGAAGTACTCCCCCTAAAGTTGATTCAGACTCGTTTTCAATCTGGGACAGTGCCAGACTGACCCCCGGGAGTTCAACTGGGAAGGGGGGCAGTTTCAGCACGTGACACCACCAGTGGTTCATGATACAGGTATCATTTTCGTTAAATTGCCGCACAGAACCCTCCCGACCTTCACCCCTCCTTCGCCCCTTTCATCTTCCCTTCATTCACCCCCTCCCTCCTTCTAATTCGACATTCTTATCTCCCTTTTGTGTGCGGACTTGTGGTCTTTATAAATAAATGTATGTCGTTTTCTCTCTGGCTCTGGCTCTGTCCGTCTGTCTGTCTGTATCTCTCTTTCTGTCTGTCTCTGTGTATGTGTCTGTGTCTATGTCAGCCTGTCCATCCGTCTCTGTCTCTGTCTGTCTGTCTGTATCTCTCTTTCTGTCTCTGTCTCTGTGTCTGTATCTGTGTCTGTGTCTATGCCAGCCTGTCCATCCGTCTCTGTTTCTGTCTGTCTGTCTGTTTGTTTGCATTCTATCTGTCTCTGTTGTGTGTCAGCTGCCTGTCTCTGTTTTTCTCTCTTTCTCTCTCTGTCTGTGTGTCTGCGTATCTGTGTGTCTGTCTGTCTGTCTCTTTCTGTTTCTGTCTGTCTGTCTGTTTGTTTGCATTCTATCTGTCTCTGTTTGTGTGTCAGCTGCCTGTCTCTGTTTTTCTCTCTTTCTCTCTCTGTCTGTGTGTCTGCGTATCTGTCTCTGTCTGCTGTCTGTCTGTCTGTCTTCTTCTCTCTCTCTCTCTCTCTCTCTCTCTCTCTCCTCTCTCTCTCTCTCTGTGCGATGCTGCAGCTAAAGGTGATTAATGACCCTGCAGTTGTCCGGATTCAGCCAGCCTTGTAGGCGGTGCGAGAGAGACTACAAGAGTTCTATCATGCACAGTGCCGGACCACTACTCCACCCCTCCTCCCCACCATGCCGAATATAGCAGTGTGGACCATCATCTCAACTACCCTGCTTTCATTCCTTTCCTTCCTTCCTTCTTTCTGCCTGTCGGTATCTCCATGTTGTTTGCTGCTGCCATCGTTCTTTATAAGATCTGTGTTTCTTTCTGTTTTTTCCTCCATTTTTTTTTTTTTTTTGCTATGATCAGCGGTTTTCTTTCTGCTTTGACGTTATCTCTTTGCTGTTGCTTTTGTTTTGTTTGTTTGTTTGTTTGTTTTGCTATGATCAGTGGTTTTCTTTCTGCTTTGACGTTATCTCTTTGCTGTTGGTTTTGTTTGTTTGTTTGTTTTTGTCTTTCCTTTTGCTGTGATTAGTGTTTGGCATTCTTTCAGCCTTGGTCATTTTCTTTTTTTTTTTCTTTGGTTACTGTAATCATCGTCTGTCTTTTCAGAGAGAGAGAGAGAGAGAGAGAGAGAGAGAGAGAGAGAGAAGGGTGACTTTGACACTTTGATATTTGATTGTCATTACCAAAGAAGTGTTTTGACTAGGGGGGAGGGGGTAACAGAACAACAACATTTACCTCTTCCTTTCCTTGTAAACAAATAGTGCACATTTATTGCCTGTGTGTATCAAATCAAAGATTAACGAAAAGAAATAAAATCGCATCTTCATTTGTCCTCGCACACCGGAGTAATACAATAACGTTAAAAACAACAACAATACCAAACAAACAACAGAAATTGTAAGACTGACTCGACCATCTACTCAATCAAATGATGAGGGAGAGAGAGAGCGAGAGAGAGAGGAGAGAGAGAGAGAGAGAGGACAGACAGACAGACAGACAGACGAGACAGACAAACAGACAGAGACAGATAGAGACAGAAATCTCACACACATTCGTGCGTACATGCAAACACACACACACACACACACACACACACACACACACACACACACACACACACACACACACACACACACACACATTGACGATCCGACGCAATGGGAAAATGATGGATAAGCTTAGCGATAGGAAGTATTCAAAAGAAGGCTGGTCTTGACTTCAATAGAAGAGAGAGAGAAGACGAAGACAGACAGACAGACAGACAGACAGACAGACAGAGAGTAATGTGTAAGAGAGGAAGAGAGAGAGAAGTGTGTGTATGTGTGCGTGCGTGCGTGCGCGCGCATGTATTTTGTGTGTGTGTGTGTGTGTGTGTGTGTGTTGTGTGTGTGGTACAGTGTGTGTAGAGGGGAGAGAGAGAGAGAGAGAGAGAGACAGACAGACAGACAGACAGACAGAGAGTAATGTGTAAGAGAGGAAGAGAGAGAGAAGTGTGTGTATGTGTGCGTGCGTGCGTGCGCGCGCATGTGTGTGTGTGTGTGGTGTGTGTGTGTGTGTGTGTGTGTGATGTGTGGTGTGAGGTGTCGTGTGTGTGTGTGTGTGTGTGTGTGTGACGAGAGAGAGAGAGAGAGAAGAGAGAGGAGAGAGAGCTGGGGTGGGGTGGGGGTTGGGACTGGTGAAGCTTTGGTTCATGTTAAAATGATGTATGCATATTCGCATAATCCGATTTGAGAATTATGCGAGTTGACATTATGCGAACTGATAGCATCAGACGGGAAAGCAGTCAAGGAAAGAGAATAAGTAGTATTGGAGCAAAAGCGAAAAATGAACAAAGAAAAGTGAAATAGAAGGAATAATTTAGATGAGGAGAAGAAAGAAGACAGGAAAGGACCAAGAAAGGAAGGAAGGATTGAAGGAAGAAAGGTGGGAAGGGGGGAAAGAAGGAAGGAAGGAGGGAGGGAAGGAAGGAAGGAGGGAGGGAAGGAAGGAAGGAAGGAAGGAGGGAGGAAGGAAGTGGTACAGGTAGTAAGGTAGGAACAGAAATAAGGGAAAGAATGGAAGAGGAAAAAACAAACAAGGAAAGAGGACAGGGCTGAAGGAAGGACAGAAGGAAATGAGAAAGGAAAACAACAGAAGACAGAAATACGAAAGTGAGAAGGGATGAATAAAAGAAGGAGAGTGGCAAAGAGAGCAAGAAACAGCATGAAAGAAAAGATTGTGGGCGATGCAGTACATGGGGAAAAATGACTTCAAGACAAAGGAGAGGACGAGAGAAAGGACGAAAGGTTGAATTAAACAAAGGAAGGAAGAGAGAAGAGTGAGACTGAAACCAAAAAGGAATGAAGGTATGTTGAACAGAAAGAAAGAAGAAAGGTAGAAAAGTTGGACTGAAAGAAGGATCGAAGGAAGAAGAAGAGAAGAAAAGATGAACTTAAAGAAGGACGGAAGAAAAGAAAGCAAAGCCGTAAGAAGGAAGGAAAGAGAGAAAGAAGAAAGGAAAGAAAGTATGAGTAAAACAAAAGAAAAACAGAAGGGACAGTAGGGCTGACTGAAGACATGAAGGACTAAAGAAAAGCAGGACTTAAAGAAGAAAAGCAGAACTGAAGGAAGAAAAAAAAAAGAAAAAAGAAGATTGTACGAAGAAACGTGGGTTTGAAGAAGCGAAGGGAGGAAGAAAGAAAAGAACGAAAAAAAAGAGGAAAGAAAGAATGAAAAAACTTTGGAAGGAAAGCTGGACTGCAAAAGAAAGGGAAAAAAAAACGATCATGGAAACAAAGTAAATTCAGACTGAAAAGGATAGGAACAAAATGATTACGGAAGGGAGGGAAGGAGGGAGGGAACAGAACGAAACGAACCAACGAAGGAAGGGAGGGAGGGAGGGAGGGAGGGAGGGAGAGAAGTAAGGTTGAGCGAAGTAAGGAAAACACTGAAGGAGTGAAGGAATTGAAGAAAGAGGGATTGAAAGAAGGAAGCTAACAAAGCAGAACTGAAGGAAGGAAGGAAGGAAGGAAGGAAGGAAGGAAGGAAGGAAGGAAGGAAGGATTACGTGAGAGGAAAAAATAGGACGAGAAAGAAAGGGAAAAAGAAGGACTGAAAGGGAAAAGAAGGACTGAAAGGGGAAAGAAGGACTGAAAGGGGAAAAGAAGACCGAAAGGGGAAAGGACTGAAAGGGAAAAGACTGAAAGGAAAGAAAACTGAAAAAAGAAGGCTGAAAGGAAAGAAGGGCTGAAAGGGAAAGAAGGGCTGAAAGGGGAAAAGAAGGACTGAAAGGGGAAAGAAGGAAAGGTAAAAGAGGTGAAAGAAAGAGACTGAAAGGGGAAAGAAGGGCTGAAAGGGGAAAGAAGGACTGAAAGGGGAAAGAAGGACTGAAAGGGGAAAAGAAAAGGACTGAAAGGGGAAAAGAAGGGACTGAAAGGGGAAAAGAAGGACTGAAAGGAGGAAAAAGAAGGACTGAAAGGGGAAAAGAAGGACTGAAAGGAAAAAAGGACTGAAAGGGGAAAGAAGGACTGGAAGGGGAAAAGAAGGACTGAAAGGGGAAAAGAAGGACTGAAAGGGGAAAGAAGGACTGAAAGGGGAAAGAAGGACTGAAGGGGGAAAGTAGAAGACTGAAAGGGGAAAAGAAGGACTGAAAAGGGGAAAAGAAGGGACTGAAAGGGGAAAAAGGACTGAAAGGGGGAAAAGAAGGACTAACTGAAAGGGGAAAAGAAGGACTGAAAGGGAAAAAAAGACTGAACGGGAGGAAAAGAAGGACTGAAAGGGGAAAAAAGGACTAACTGAAAAGGAGGAAAGAAGGACTGAAAGGGGAAAAGAAAGACTGAACGGAGAAAAAGGGAAAAGAAGGACCTGAAAGGGGAAAAGAAGGACTGAAAGGGAAAAGAAAGACTGAACGGAGAAGGGAAAAGAAGGACTGAAAGGGGAAAAGAAAGACTGAACGGAGAAAGGGGAAAAGAAGGACTGAAAGGGGAAAAGAAAGACTGAACGGAGAAAGGAAAAGAGGGAAAGGGGAAAGAAGGTCTGAAAGGGGAAAAGAAGGATCTGAACGGAGAAAAAGGAAAAGAAGGTCTGAAAGGGGAAAAGAAGGACTGAACGGAGAAAAGGAAAAGGACTGAAAGGGAAAAAGAAGGCTGAAAGGGGACAGGATGAAAGGGAAAGAAGGTCTGAAAGGGGACAGAAGGACTGAAAGGGGACAGAAGGACTGAAAGGGGACAGAAGTACTGAAACAGAGAAAAGGGAAAAGAAGGACTGGAAGGGGAAAAGAAGGACTGAAAGGGTACAGAAGGACTGAAAGGGGGAAAGAAGGACTGAAAGGGGAAAGAAGGACCGAACAGAGAAAAATGAAAAGAAGGACTGAATGGGTAAAAGAAGGACTGAAAGGGTACAGAAGGACTGAAAGGGGGAAAGAAGGACTGAAAGGGGAAAGAAGGACCGAAAGAGGAAAAATGAAAAGAAGGACTCAGAATGGTGAAAAGAAGGACTGAAAGGGGAAAAGAAGGACTGAAAGGGGAAAGAAGGACTGAAAGGGGAAAAGGAAAAGGACTGAAAGGGGAAAAGAAAGACTCAAAGGGGAAAGAAGGACTCAAAGGTGAAAGAAGGGCTGAAAGGGAAAAGGAGGACTGAAAGGGAAAGAAGGTCTCAAAAGGTAAAGAAGGCTGAAAGGGGAAAGAAGGACTCAAAGAAAAAAACGGGCTGAAAAGAGAAAGAAGGGCTGAAAGGGGAAAGAAGGACTGAAAGGGGAAAAGAAGGTGAAAGGGAGAAAGAAGGACTGAAAGGGAGAAAGAAGGACTGAAAGGGAAAGGAAGGACTGAAAGGGAAAGAAGGGTTGAAAGGGGAAAAAAGGACTGAACGGGAAAAGAAGGATTGAAAGTGAAAAGGACTGAAAGGGGAAAGAAGGACTAACTGAAAAGGAGAAAGGAAAGAAGACTGAAATGGAAAAAAGAACTGAACGGGGAAAGAAGGACTGAAAGGGGAAAAGAAGGAATGAAAGGGAAAGGAACTGAAAGGGAGGGAAAAGAAGGACTGCAAGGGGAAAGAAGGACTGAAAGGGGAAAAGGACTGACTGAAAGAGGGAGAAAGAAGGACTGGAAAGGGAGGAAAGAAGGACTGAAAGGGGAAAGAAGGACAACGAAAGGGAAAGGAGGACTGAAAAGGACGAAAGAAAGACTGAAGGACGAAAGGGGAAAAGAAGGACTGAAAGGGGAAAAGAAAGACTGAACAGAGAAAAGGGAAAAGAAGGACTGAAAGGGGAAAAGAAGGACTGAAAGGGAAGAAGGACTGAAAGGGGAAAAGAAGGACTGAAAGGGGAAGAAGGACTGAAAGGGAAAGAAGGAAGAAGAGAAAAAGGGAAAGAAGGACTGAAAGGGAAAAGAAGGACTGAAGGGGAAAAGAAGGACTGAAAGGGAAGAAGGACTGAAAGGGAGAAGAAGGACTGAAAAGGGGAAGAAGGACTGAAAGGGAAAAGAAGGGACTGAAAGGGGGAAGAAGGACTGAAAGGGAGGACAGAATACGAAAGAGAAAAAGGGAAAGAAGGACTGAAAGGGGAAAAGAAGGACTGAAAGGGACAGAAGGACTGAAAAGGGGAAAAAGGACTAGAAAGGAAGGAAAGACCAGACCTAAAAGGGGAAAAAACGGCTTGAACACAGCACGCGAAGAAGAAACGAAGGACTGGACAGTGCAGATAAAACAGACAAATTAGGCTGAACAAGAACGATGAGAAAGAAGCCACTCGACGCAGCCAGGGAAGAAGAATGCGACCCCAGACCCATGTCGTTGGGCCACCAGACAGGATGACAAGGTGACTGGGAAGCAAGGACACGAAGGAGAGGCATTAAGTCTGGTCATGGCGCTAGGGTGGCTTAAAGGGGAAAGAAGGACCGAAACAGAGAAAAAATGAAAAGAAGGACTGAATGGTGAAAAGAAGGACTGAATGGTGAAAGAAGGACTGAATGTGAAAGAAGGACTGAATGGTGAAAAGAAGAAGGACTGAAAGGGGAAAGAAGGACTGAAAGGGGAAAGAAGGACTGAAAGAGGAAAAGAAGCAAGAAAGGAAAGGAATAGGACTGATGGATGAAAGGAAAAAGGAAGGAAGGAAAGGAAGAAGAGAAACTAACGGAAGGAAGGAAGTAAGAAAGCAGGTGGGGCAGATCAGGAAGAAAGAGAGGCAGGACTGTAGGAAAGACAGTAAAAAGAAGGACTGAAAGGGAGAAAAGAAGGACTGAAAGGGAGAAAAGAAGGACTGAAAGGGAGAAAAGAAGGAAGAAGGAAAGGCAGGACTGTAGGAAAACAGTAAACAGAAGGACTGAAAGGGAGAAAAGAAGGACTGAAAGGGAGAAAAAAGAAGGACTAGAAAGGGAGAAAAGAAGGAAGAAGGAAAGGCAGGACTGTAGGAAAGACAGTAAAAAGAAGGACTGAAAGGGAGAAAAGAAGGACTGAAAGGGAGAAAAGAAGGACTGAAAGGGAGAAAAGAAGGAAGAAGGAAAGGCAGGACTGTAGGGAAAGACAGTAAAAAGAAGGACTGGAAAAGGGGAAAGAAGGACTGAAAGGGGGGGGGAGAAGGATTGAAAGGGGAAACGGACTGAAAGGGGAAAGAAGGACTGAAAGGGGAAAGAAGGACCGAAAGGGGAAAGAAGGACTGAAAGGGGAAAGAAGGACTGAAAGGGGGGGGGGGGAGAAGGATTGAAAGGGAAACGGACTGAAAGGGGAAACGGACTGAAAGGGGAAAGAAGGACCGAAAGGGGAAAGAAGGACTGAAAGGGGAAAGAAGGACTGAAAGGGGAAAGAAGGACCGAAAGGGAGAACAGAAGGAAGAAAGAAAGGAAGTTGGACTGCTGGAAGGAAGGAAGGTAGGACCATAGACACAAAAATAAAAAAGCCAGGTAGGAAACGCTTGAACACAGCACGCCGAAGAAGAAACGAAGGACTGGCGTGCAGCAGACAAACAGACAAATTAGGCCGACCAAGACGATGAGAAGAAGCCCCACACGCACGCAGCCACGGAAGAGAATGCGACCCCAAGGACCCATGTCCGTTGGGCCCCTCCCTCAGACAGTGAGTGATCCAGTGTGACTGGGTAAGTCAAGGACACGAAGGAGACGGCATCTTATTATGTCCCTTTGGTCATTGGCGTCTTCAGGGTGGCTTCTTCGTCTTGTGCATTGTCTGTCTGTTTGTCCGTGTGTGCGTTTGTCTGCTTGTTGTTTCTTTCTCTCTTGTTTTCTGTGCGTGTCTACCTCTCTCAGATTCGGTCTCTGTCTACTTCAGCCTGCCTGCTTTTCATTTTGACTGTTTCTTCTTTTGCCTCTCACAGTTAATTTGCTGGCGCGCACACGCGCATTCAAGGAGAGAGAGAGAGAGAGAGAGAGAGAGAGAGAGAGAGACAGACAGACAGACAGACAGACAGACAGACAGACAGACAGAGAGCATGATCTGTCTCTGCGGATTTATGTTAAGGGGGAGGGGGTGATATGGGTGGGGGGGGGGAGGAGGTGTGTGTTAATATACATGCACTTTCCCACGCACACATATACCCACGTGATTATGCATGTGTTTTAACCGAGGCGAAACCTGTCTTGTATTCTATCTCATGTTGTCTGTCTTGTGCACGTGCTTGTGGATCTTGCCATCCCAGTCGTCCTCCCGATAGTTTGTGTTCGCTGTTCTCTCTCCATCCCTCCACAAGGAAATCACCACCCTGGATGCTTTGTGAAATCCTCCCGCATGACTCTGTCTCTCTCTCTCTCTCTCTCTCTCTCTCTCTCTGTCTCTCTCTCTCTCTGTCTCTCTGTCTCTCCTGTGTGCATGCGTACCTGCATGTCTGTCTGTTGGTCTGTCTGTCTGTCTGGCTGTCTGTCTCTTTCTATCTATTCTACCTCTCTCTGTCTCTCTCTCTGACTCTATGTCTGTCTGTCTGTCCGCTTTCTTTCTTTCTCACTCTGTCTGTCGCTTTCTTTCTTTCTTTCTTTCCTTCTCACTCTGTCTGTCTGTCGCTTTCTTTCTTTCTTTCTCACTCTGTCTGTCGCTCTCTTTCTTTCTTTCTTTCTTCTCACTCTGTCTGTCTGTCGCTCAGTCTCCTCCTCATCCCCCTTACCTCTCATGATTTACCCACCACAACCTCCCCAGCATTCTCAGCCAGCCCAACCACTTCCATTTGTCATCTTCATCTGTTCTGACCATAGGATGGTACATGAACATTCTTCTTTCCCCTCTCTCTCTCTCTCTCTCTCTCTCTCTCTCTCTCTCTCTCTCTCTCTCTCCTCCCCTCTCTCTCTTCTCTCTTCCTCTCTCTCTCTCTCTCTTCTCTCTCTCTCTCTCTCTCTCTCTCTCTCTCTCTCTCTCTCACTGGTTTCTTCTTTTTGTGCTGTCCCATCTTCTTTGCCATCTCAGAGGCATTGCACCCACACCACTCATTCCGACAACCCCGTCACAGTCACACCCACGCCGCTCATTCCGACACCCCATCCACAGCCACACCCCCCCTCATTCGACACCCTCCACAGTCACACCCACCCATCATTCCGACACCCTCCACATCCCACCCACGCCACTCACTTCCGATTTATCATCACACTTCTGCCTAGCCACGGCTCATGACATTCTCTCTCTCTCTCCACCATAGCACCCCTCTCATTCCGTCATCTCACCTTCTCTCTCCTCTCTCTCTCCTCTCCTCTCTCTCTCTCTCTCTCTCTCTCTCTCCGTCTTCTCTCCCTCTCTCATCTCCTCCCCACCCTTCCGACACCCCGTCCCACAGTCACACCTCCCGCTCATTCCGACACCCATCCCGTCCCCACCCACCCGCTCATTCGTCCTCACAGTACTCACCCCATCTACCACCAAGCCTGCACCCACACCACTCATTCCGACACCCCATCCACAGCCACACCCCGCCGCTCATTCGACACCCCATCCACAGCCACACCACGCCCTCATTCAGACACCCCATCCACAGCACCACACCACACACCACTCATTCCGACACCCCCCATCCACAGCCACACCCTCCACTCATTCCGACACCCCATCCACAGCCACACCCCACAGCCGCTCATTCCGACACCCCATCCACAGCCACAGCCCACCACTCATTCCGACACCCCATCCACAGCCACACCCACACCACTCATTCTGACACCCCATCCACAGCACACACCCACACCGCTCATTCCGACACCCCGTCCACAGCACACCACACCGCTCATTCCTGACACCCCATCCACAGCCACACCCACCGGTCATTCTGACACCCCATCCACAGCCACACCACTCATTCCGACACCCCATCCACAGTCACACCCACACCACTCATTCCGATACCCCGTCCACAGCCACACCCACACCACTCATACCGACACCCCCAACCACACCCACACACCACACGCCATTCCGACACCCCATCCACAGCCACGCCACTCATTCCGACACCCCGTCCACAGCCACAACCACACCCATCATTCCGACACCCCATCCACAGCCACACCACTCATTCCGACACTCCATCACCGACCACACCCACACCGCTCGTTCCGACACCCCATCCACAGCCACACCACACCGCTCATACCGACACCCCCATCCACGCCACGGCACACCACTCATTCCGACACCCCGTCCACAGCCACACACTACACCACTCATTCCGAACCCCGTCCACAGCCACAGCACACTCATTACCGACACCCCATCCACACCCACACCCACACGCTCATTCCGACACCCCATCCACAGCCACGCCACATCATTCCGACACCCCTCCACAGCCACACCCACACCACTCATTCCGACACCCCTCACAGCCACACCAACACCGCTCATACCGACACCCATCCACAACCACAGCCACACCACTCATTCCGACACCCATCCACAGCCACACCACACCTATTCCGACACCCCATCCACAGCCAACACCACACCACTCATCGACACCCATCACAGCACACCCCATCGACACCCAACCACAGCCACACACTCATTCCGATCACCATCCACAGCCACACCACACCTCATTCTGACACCCCATCCACAGCCACGCCCACTCATTCCGACACTCCATCCACAGCCACACCACACCTCATCCACACACTGTCCACAGCCACCACACCGCTCATTCCGACACCCGTCCACAGCCACAGCCACACCGCTCATTCCGACACCCCATCCACAGCCACACACCACTCATTCCGACACCCCATCCACAGCCACACCCACACCACTCATACGACACCCCCATCCACAGCCACACCTACACCAGTCATTCCGACACCCCATCCACAGCCACGCCACTCATTCCGACACCCGTCCACAGCCACAGCCACACCACTCATTCCGACACTCCATCCACACCACACCACTCATTCCGACACTCCATCCACAGCCACACCCACACCGCTCATTCCGACACCCCATCCACAGCCACACCCACACCGGTCATACGACACCCCATCCACAGCCACGGCCACACCACTCATTCCGACATCCCATCCACAGCCACACCACACCACTCATTCCTACACCCCATCCACAGCCACACCCACACCACTCATTCGACACCCCTCACCCACACACTCTCACACCCATCACAGCCCACCACTCATTCCGACACCCCATCCACAGCCCACCAACTCATTCCGACACCCCATCCACAGCCACACCACTCATTCCGACACCATCCACAGCCACACCACACCACTCATTCCGACACCCCATCCACACACACCACACCACTCATTCCGACACCCATCCACAGCCACACATCCTCATCCGACTCCTCATCCACAGCCACAGCCACACCCTCATCGACACCCGTCCACAGCCACAGCCACACCGCTCATTCCGACACCCCATCCACAGCCACACCACACTCATTCCGACACCCCGTCCACAGCACACCCACACCACCTCATCGGACACCCCCATCACGCCACACCAGTCATCGACACCACCACCACCACCACTCATTCCGACACCCGTCCCACACGCCACAGCCACACCCTATTCCAACACCCACATCCACAGCCACACCACTCATTCCGACACCCATCCACACCACACCACCCATCAACCCATCACAGCCACGCCACACCGCTCATTCCGACACCCATCCACAGCCACACCACACCACTCATTCCGACACCCCATCCACAGCCACACCACTCATTCCGACACCCATCTCCAGCCACACACACACCTGATTCCGACACCCATCACAGCCACAGCCACACCGACTCATTCCGACACCCCATCCACAGCCCACACCACTCATTCCGACACCCACCATCCACAGCCACACCACTCATTCCACACCCCATCCACAGCCACACCCACACCACTCATTCTGACACCCCATCCACAGTCACACCCACACCCTCATTCCGACACCCATCCACAGCACACCCACACCGCTCATTCCGACACCCCGTCCACAGCCACACCCACACCGCTCATTCCACACCCCGTCCACAGCCACACCACACCGCTCATTCCGACACCCCTCCACAGCCACACCCTCATTCCGACACCCGTCCACAGCCACACCCACACCACTCATTCCGACACCCCATCACAGCCCACACCCACACCACTCATTCCGACACCCCACCACACCATCACCACGTCATTCCGACACCCCATCCACAGCCACCCAACCTCATTCCGACACCCCATCCACAGCCACAGCCACACACTCATTCCGACACCCCTCACACACAGCCACACCCGTCATTCCGACACCCCATCCACAGCCACACCCACACCACCATTCCGACACCCCTCCACAGCTCACACCACGCCGCTCATCCGACACCCCATCCACAGCCACACCCACACCACTCATTCCGACACCCCGTCCACAGTCACAGCCACACCACTCATTCCGACACCCCATCCGCAGTCACAGCCACACCGCTCATTCTGACACCCCATCCGCAGTCACACCCACACCGCTCATTCTGACACCCCATCCACAGCCACAGCCCGGTCCGGCCCGCCACAGCCCTGGCACCGGCAATCCACAGGCAAATTTAACAATGTCAGTCAAGTCGTCATGAGGCGACCCATCAGAGGAGACACCGCACTGCTGCCGAGTCACTTCGGTGGTGTTCACTGCCACCTGTTCTGATGCAGCATACGCAGGATACCACCTACTTAGCCCCCTAACTGACGGTTATGATTGCTTAGTCGCGGAGCCGGCGTGAGTGAGCTCTTCCTCCGGAGGGCGCCCTTCACGTCCATCCAACATGGATTTGCCGATACCGGTGACCCCGACAGAAGCAAACCAAGCGTATAGACATGGAGAGGTACTACTGAGGTCACCATGAGAGGACGGCATGAAGGGCCACAGAATTTGAAACTTTTTTTCAATGCTGATCGATGAGGATGAGGAGGATGAAGATTATGCCACGGATTTTCATTCTGTCGGAGACTGAACGACCGGGCTGTACTGTAAGCTTACTTTCATAATATATCCTGGCGTCAACAAGGTCTGAGAGGTACAGACACCTGCAGTGTTGGTCAGGAAATTTGAGCAACACTGTCAGAGATGCGTCTATTAAAGGGATGACACTCGACTGTGTGGTGGCTGTCTTCCCAAGCTGAGCCGGTCGGGGCGGAAAAATCACACCAATAAATGGATCCGGTGGGAATCGAAGCCACGAGTCGGGAGTCTGCGACGCTGACCACTTCGCCACGGCCGTCTTGATTCTCCGCACTACATATTATGCATTTGTAATTGATTTTGTACTTGTCTGCCAGTTGCCATGTAAACTGTCATTGTAATGTATATTTCAGAGCGCTGTATAAGCTGTAAGCTTGTTGTTGCTCTTTCGATGGATATAATCCTATGCTATTCTTTTGAATAAAGTTCTGTTTAAACAAAACAAAACAAACAAACAAACAAAAATCATGCTCATACTTACCCCCCCCCCCTCCCCTCCCTGTTCTTTGTAATGTATCATGGCTTTACCGACACACATATGAATCTGAATCCCTCCCTCTTTCTGTTAGTCTGTTTGCTTGTCTGTCTCTCTGTGTCGTCTTCTTTTTAATGCAGATGTTTCATTATGATGAAAGGCGAAAATTGATAACATTATTTTTTTCCCAGAAGGTTTGATGATCATCATCTCATGTCATTTTCAAATGGACGAAAAATATATCTGTGAAGAATTTGCAATCAGCTGGCCCGGCTGGAAATGTTTCAAAAAGTAATTATCGGCAGTAATTATTGCTTGTCTTTTGGGAGTTATTTGTTACCTCTGTTTGAATATTTGTTGAAAGCAACATTTCAGCTTGTTTGTTTTTAATCTGAAACAAGTGGGGAGTTTTGAACGGACGATAGTTATGTTTCCGATTAGAAAGATGATTGCGTCTTTCAAACGTCAATTCTCTCTCGCTCTCTCTTTCTCTCTCTCTCTTCATCCCTCCTTCCTTCCTCTCTCTCTCTCCCTTGATCACCCCCTCCCTCTCTCTTTCCTTCTCTCTCTCCCTCGCGCCCTCCCCCTCTCTCTCCTTCTCTCTGTCCGTCACTCCCCTTCCCACCCTCCCTCCCCACGTCCTCTCTCTCTCTCTCTCTCTCCTCTCTCTCTCTCTCTCTCTCTCTCTCTCTCTCTCTCTCCCTCTCTCTCTCTCTCACTCGCTGGCTGGCTGGCTCCAGCAACAGGTTTTCTACATATCATGTGCGCGTGGTTGCGTGATTCTCTGGAGTGGGGCACCTGACGGTGATTGCAGCCCCTCATCAACCAGCATCTGGATCGTTCGGTAATGACAATGAAATCCCACCCTCACCCCCTTTCTCTCACATCTCCCATCCCTATGCCTCTCCCCACCCCCACCCCTCACCCCCCTTCTCTCTCACATCTCCCATCTCTATGCCTCTCCCCACCCCCACCCCTCACCTCCTTCTCTCTCACATCTCCCATCCGTATGCCTCTCCCCACCCCCACCCCAACCCCCCTTCTCTCACATCTCCCATCCCTATGCCTCTCCTCCCCCACCCCTCACCCCCCCTTCTCTCTCACATCTCCCATCCCTATACCTCTCCCCCCACCCCTTCACACCCCCCTTCTCTCTCCACTCCCCTCCCCATCCCTATGCCTCTCCCACCCCTCACCCCCTCTCTCACTCTCCCACCCTATGCCTCTCCACCCCTCACCCCCTTCTCCTCACATCTTCCATCCTCTCCCCACCCCTCACCCCCCTTCTCTCTCACATCTCCCATCCCTATGCCTCTCCTCCCCCACCCCTCACCCCCCTTCTCTCTCACATCTCCCATCCCTATGCCTCTCCTCCCCCACCCCTCACCCCCCCTTCTCTCTCACATCTCCCATCCCTATGCCTCTCCCCACCCCTCACCCCCCTTCTCTCTCACATCTCCCATCCCTATGCCTCTCCCCCACCCCACCCCCTCACCCCCCTCTCTCTCACATCTCCCATCCCTATCTCTCCCCCCACCCCTCACCCCCCTTCTCTCTCACATCTCCCATCCCTATGCCTCCTCCCCCACCCTCACCCCCCTTCTCTCACATCTCCCATCCCTATGCCCTCTCCCACACCCCTCACCCCCCTTCTCCTCACATCCCCATCCCTATGCCTCCCCCACCCCTCACCCCCCTTCTCTCTCACATCTCCCATCCCTATGCCTCTCCCCACCCCTCACCCCCCTTCTCTCTCACATCTCCCATCCCATGCCTCCCCCCCCCCACCACCCCCCTCTCTCACATCTCCCATCCCTATGCCTCTCCCCACCCCTCCCCCCTTCCTCACATCCCCCATCCCTATCCTCCCACCCTCCCCCCTCTCTCAACTCCATCCCTACCTCTCCCCCCCCCCTCCCCCTTCTCTCACATCTCCCATCCCTATGCCCTCCTCCCACCCCTCACCCCCCCTTCTCTCTCACATCTCCCATCCCTATGCCTCTCCCCCACCCCTCACCCCCCTCTCTCTCCCACATCTCCCATCCCTATGCCTCCTCCCCACCCCCACCCCCCTCTCTCTCCATCTCCCATCCCTATGCCTCTCCCCCACACCCCTCACCCCCCCTTCTCTCTCACATCCCCATCCCTAGCCTCTCCCCCCACCCCTCACCCCCTTCCTCTCACTCTCCCATCCCTATGCCTCTCCCCACCCCTCACCCCCACCCCTTCTCTCTCACATCTCCCATCCCTATCCTCTCCCCACCCCTCACCCCCCTTCTCTCTCACATCTCCCATCCCTATGCCTCTCCCCACCCCTCCACCCCCCTTCTCTCTCACATCTCCCATCCCTATGCCTCTCCCCACCCCTCACCCCCCTCCTCTCTCACATCTCCCATCCCTATGCCCTCCTCCCCCACCCCTCACCCCCCTTCTCTCTCACATCTCCCATCCCTATCCTCCCCCACCCCTCACCCCCCTTCTCTCTCACATCTCCCATCCCTATCCTCTCCCCACCCCCACCCCCCTTCTCTCTCACATCCCCATCCCTAGCCTCTCCCCACCCCCACCCCCCCCTTCTCCATCTCCCATCCCTATGCCTCCCCCACCCCTCACCCCCCCCTCTCCACATCTCCCATCCCTATGCCTCTCCCCACCCCCCCCCCCTTCTCTCTCACATCTCCCATCCCTATGCCTCTCCCCCCCACCCCCCCCCCCTTCTCTCTCACATCCCATCCCTATGCCTCTCCCCCACCCCTCACCCCCCTCTCTCTCACATCTCCATCCCTAGCCTCTCCCCACCCCTCACCCCCCTTCTCCTCACACTCCCCCCATGCCCTCTCCCCCCTCACCCACCCTCTCCACTCCACCCTCCTCCCACCTCCCCCCTCTCTCACATCTCCCATCCCTATGCCCTCCCCCACCCCCCTCCCACCCCCCTCTCTCCTCACCATCTCCCATCCCTATGCCTCCCCCCTCACCCCCTCCACTCCCCCTATCTCCCCCCCCTCCCCCCCTCTCCACATCTCCCATCCCTATGCCCTCCCCCCACCCCTCACCCCCCTTCTCTCTCACATCTCCCTCCCCCACCCCTCCATCCCCCCCCCCTCCCCCTCTTCCACCCCACCCCCCCCCCCCCCCCCTCCCCCTCTCTCCCCCCCCCCCCCCCCTCCCCCCCTATGCCCCCCCCCCCCCCCCCCCCCCAGCCCCCACCTCACCCCCTCTCCACCCCCACCCCCCCCCCACCCCCTCACCCACCCCTCCACCCTCACCCCTCCCCCCCCCCCATGCCCCCCCCCCACCCCTTCCTCCACATCCCCCCCCCCCACCCCCCCCTCCCACCCCCCTACCCCCCCCCCACCCCCCCCCTCCTCCACCATCCCCCCCCCCCCCCTCCCACACCCCTCCTCCTCCCCCCCCACCCCTCTCTCCACCATCCAGCCCCCCCCCCCCCCCCCTCCCCTCCCTAGCCTCTCCCCCCACCCCCTCTCTCACATCTCCCACCATCCTCTCCACCCTCCCCCCCCTCCTCTCACATCTCCCCCCTACCCCCCCCCCTCCCCCCCTCTCTCCACATCCCCCCCCCCCCTCCCCCACCCCTCACCCCCTTCTCCTCCACCCCTCCCTCCCTCCACCCTCCCCCCCCCTCTCCACCCCACCCTTCCCCCCCCCCCCCCTCCCCCCCCCCCTCCCCCCCCCCCCCCTCTCCCCCCCCATCCATCCCCCCACCCCCCCTCCCCTCCCACCCCCTCCCCCCCACCCCTCCCACTCCTCCCCCCCCCCCCCCCCCTTCCACCCCCCCCCCACCCCCCCCCCCCCCCCCCCCCCCCCCCCCCCCCCCCTCCCCCCTCCTCCCCCCCCCCCCCCCCCCTCCCCCCCTCCCCCCCCCCCCCCCCCCCCCCCCACCCCCCCCCCCCCCCTCTCCCTCCCTATGCTCCCCACCCCCCCCCCTCCTCCACACCCCCCATCTCTCCCACCCCCCCCCCCTCTCTCACATCCCCATCCCATGCCCCCCCCCCCCCCCCCCCCCCACACTCCCCCCATCCCCCCCCCCACCCCCCCCTCCCCCCCCCCTCCCCCCACCCCCCCCCCCCCTCCCCCTCCCTCCCCCCCCCCACCCCCCCCCCCCACCCCCTCCCCCCCCCCCCCCCCTCCCCCCCCCTCCCCCCCCCCCCCCCCCCTCTCCCCTCCCTCCCTCCCCACCCCCCCCCTCCCCACCCATCCTCCCTCCCCCCCCCCCCCTCCCACTCCCTCCATCCCTCCCCCCACCCCTCACCCCCTTCTCTCTCACATCCCCCCTACCTCCCCCCACCCCCACCCCCCTCTCTCTCACATCTCCCATCCCTGCCTCTCCCCACCCCACCCCCCCCTCCCCCCCTCTCTCCCCTCACCCCCTCCCCCTCCACCCATGCCTCTCCCCCCCCCTCCCCCCTCTCCTCCACTCCCATCCCTCCTCCCCCCCCCTCACCCCCCTCTCTCCTCCCTCCCTCCCCCCCCCCCCCTCCCCCCCTCCCAACCCCCTACCTCCCCCCCCCACCCCCCTTCCTCTCCTCTCCACCCATGCCTCTCCCCACCCACCCCTCCCCCCTTCTCCTCCCCCACCCCCACCTCCCCTTCTCCTCCCACCCACCCCCCCCCTCCCCCCCCTTCTCTCCACATCCCCATCCCAGCCCTCCCCACCCCTCACCCCCTCTCCCCCTCCCATCCCTATCCTCTCCCCCCCCCCCACCCCCCTCCTCTCCACATCCCCACCCTATCCTCTCCCCACCCCCCCCCCCCCCTTCTCCCTCACATCTCCCATCCCTTGCCCTCCCCCACCCCTCACCCCCCTCTCTCCTCACATCTCCCATCCCTATGCCTCTCCCCCACCCCTCACCCCCCTTCTCTCTCACATCTCCCATCCCATGCCTCCCCACCCCTCACCCCCCCCCTTCTCTCTCACTCTCCCATCCCATCCTCCTCCCCCCACCCCCTCACCCCCCCTCTCTCTCCATCCCCTCCCCTATGCTCTCCCCCCCCCTCCTCCCCCTTCTCCTCCACTCTCCCATCCCATGCCCCCTCCCCCCCCCTCACCCCCCCTTCCCCTCACATCTCCCATCCCTATGCCTCTCCTCACCCCCACCCCCCCTTCTCCTCACTCTCCCATCCCCTGCCTCCTCCCCCCACCCTCACCCCCCTCTCCTCACCATCTCCCACCCCCCTCCCCACCCCCCCCCCCTCTCTCTCACACTCCCATCCCATGCCTCTCCCCCCCCCACCCCCTTCCTCCACACCCCATCCCTCTCCCCCCCCCCCCCCCCCCTTCTCTCTCCTCTCCCATCCCTAGCCTCCCCCCACCCCTCACCCCCCCTTCTCTCCACACTCCTCCCATCCCTATGCCTCTCCCCACCCCTCACCCCCCTTCTCTCCACACTCCCCATCCCCACCTCCCCCCCACCCCTCACCCCTCCTCCTCACTCTCCCATCCCTCATGCCTCCCCCCCCCCCTCACCCCCCCTTCTCTCCTCCACTCCCCACTCCCTACTGCTCCTCCCCCCCCCCACCCCCCCTCCCCACATCTCCCATCCCATGCCTCCCCCCACCCCTCCCCCCCCTTCTCTCACATCTCCCTCCCATCCTCCTCCCCACCCCTCACCCCCCCTCTCCCCACTCCCCATCCCTATGCCTCTCCCCACCCCCCACCCCCCTTCTCTCTCACATCTCCCATCCCTATGCCTCCCCCACCCCTCACCCCCCTTCTCTCTCACTCTCCCATCCCTATGCCTCTCCCCACCCCTCACCCCCCCTCTCTCTCACATCTCCCACCCCTATGCCTCTCCCCACCCCTCACCCCCCTTCTCTCTCACATCTCCCATCCCTATGCCTCTCCTCCCCACTCCCTTCAGCCTCCTGTGTCTTCCGTCGCTTTTTTGTTGTTTGTTTGCTGTCCGCCTTCTGTGCCCCCTCAATGGCATTGCGCCCACGCCGCTCATTCCTCCCTCCCCCCACCCCCACCCGCGTCCACAGCCACATCCCGACCCGATCCGCCGCAGCTCCGGTACCGGCAATTCACAGGGAGCAGTCAGTGTCAAGTCGTCAAGAGGCAACCCACCAGAGAACACACTGCACTGCTGCCGAGTCACTTCGGTGGTGTTCAGTGGCGCCTGTTCTGATCCAACATACTCAGGACACCACCTACTACACCCCCTACTGATGACAATAATTTCTTTGTCGCGGAGCCAGTGTGAATGAGCTGTCCCTCCGGATGGTGCCACCACGTCCGTCCAACGACAGTCCTCATCAATTCTTCGGCCGCATCCTGTGCAGGTTCGTGCCTTCAGCTGGTACATGTCTGGTGGCACCGCCCCCCCCCCCCCCACCCACACACCCCTAGCCCTCCCTCCCGTCCCTCCCTCCCCTCCCTTTTCCTGCCTTCCACCCATCCATCCATCAACTGTCCGGTAACTTCAGGCCAGGATTTATGGCTCAATGCCCGGTCCACTGCACATCATCGTGTTAGGACTGAGCGGCACGGCTGAATGTTGCCACACATGGTGAACGGTGATAAGTGTAAATTAGCAGCCTCCGAGAAGTTTGTCACAAAAAAAAATTGTCCGTCAGACTGACTTGGTATCGGCAGACGTTCGCTGAGATATTTAGCGGACATTTTCTTAATTCACAGAGCTTTTTTTTCGCGCTTCACAGAACTTTTGTCTGGATGTCATCTTAAAGAAGCGTGTTTTTCATATTTATAGCACTAATTTACACTCTGAAGACAGCACCTCACATGTGTTCCGGGTATGGTGGCCCAGCTGGAAATCCTGAACCAGTATTGTACTCCAGTGGATTCCATCCCACTGTGGGATCACTGGGAACGAGAAGGCTGACGCTCTGTCCAAGGCAGGCAGCAATATGGAACAGTTCAGCCACCTGGTGACCTACAGAGAGGCCAAAACTATCATCCACAACCAACACCAAAGCCAGGGGAAGAGAAGGCTGGTGCAGACAGTGGTGCTGATCCAATCCATCAGCTCCAGAGATACCAGCAAACAATCCACTTCAGACTGAGAACTGGCACTACCGACTGCTGAGCCACCTCAGCCGAATTAAAATTGCCTACACAGACGAATGTCCGTGTGGCACTGGATCTCAGACCCCAGAACACATCGTCCAACACTGTCCAGCCCATGGTGATCTACGGCGTCAAACCTGGCCAGAGGGTGCAGAACTACAGATGCAGCTTTCTGGCAGCTGTCATGACCTCGAGAAGACCGTGGGTTTCGTCGTGGCGACAGGTTGAAGATCTCTCTCCTCTCTCTCTCTCCTCCTCTCTCTCTCTCTTCTCCTCTCTCTCTCTCTCTCCATCTCTCTCTCTCCACACACACACACACACACACACACACACACACACACACACACACACACACACACACACACACACACAAATCGACTGCAGAAGAAGAAGAAGAAGAAGCAATCCTGAACAGGGCGGAGGAAGTTGCTGATGGTGAGGTAGTGTACAAGCCAGCACAGTGAAGAGGACCTGGGTCTCCAAGACGTCAAACAGTGAACGGGAGAGGTGCCTGGCTCGGGATGTGTGATGTCGGCAAGGACCAAGTGAAGTCCACGACAGAGAAATGGTTCAGAGGCCGTCTATGTCATGAGAGAATTCCAGCTGGAGGAGGCACAATGGATCCCACAGCATGATTCCTCAGAGCACCGACCTTCAAAGAGCTGAAGGAGGAGCCAGTTTGCTGCAGACTTTGGGTGTGAGTGGCATAACGTCTGGCTGGCTTCTGACCACAGTTTGGAGCGTGAGGTGGGAACAGTGTGGAGACAGGAGCGCGCACCATCCAACGCATGAGACGCGCCCTGGTCTTCTCAGTGGCGAGGTTCTCACAAAATGTCGAGGTGGACACCCCAAGATCGTCCTTGACTCGTCCAACGCCCCCCTCCCCCTCGCCAAAAAAACCCACACCAAACAAACAAAACCTGAAACAAAAAACAAAAAGACGCAAAGGCAAAAACAAATAACAACAACACAACTAAACACACACACACACAAACAACACACGTGTGCGCATGCGTGCAGGCACGTACGCACGCACACACACCACACACACACACACACACACACACACACACACACGCACACACACACGCACGCACGCACGCACACGCACACACACACACAACGCACACACGCACGCATGCACACAAGCACGCACGTTCGCTCGCACGCACGCACGCACGAACGTACGCACGCAAGCACACACACACACACACACACACACAGACACACACTCGCACGCACAGGTAAAAAAGAAAAAAGAAATAGTAGCTTGGACGGACTTTGACATCCTAGGATGTTGGGCCTCTGATGGTGCTGGGACAGAGCAAAACAAGCTAAGGGCTCGTACGTTGAATGCAGCACACAATCAGGGGTCTTCAGCCAAAGGCCGCAGCGGCCCACTTAAGATGACGTCACACTGAGGACGTGGACATGGGCTGTACAGTTACTGGATGTTGGGGACTGCAAAGACCCTGGGCCCAGCTGGCGGAGGTCCGCAGGAGGCGGCGCCCCCTCAGTCTGCTCGACGCCATCATCACGGGACAAAGATCGTGATGGAACTTCTTATTCTTTAAATCAGAATCCGGGTGGACTAGTTCCAGAGACATTTCACCTGTACCCGACGGACATGGCGGCAAATGACGTTCTTTGGTAGACTGCCCTGCTCATGGCCCCTCCGTTTCTGGGCGATCATTCCAGATCCAAGTGAGCATTGTGAGACTGTGCTCAGGGCACTCCAGACTTCTACATCAGCAAGTCTTCAGGGTGCCCATGCAGTACAGCCCCCAGTGACTGTGGAACACTCCCTGCAGGACTGTCCCACACATCAAAAGCTAGGAGCAGAGACCTGGCCTGCTGACACATCGACGAGGGAGAAGCTCTGTGGATCTCTGGAGGGCCTCCGCCGCACGGCAGTCTTCGTCAGTGCCTCAGAGGTTCCTGTCTGAGTGTACGAAGAAGAAGAAGAATTCCAAATCTAACGACACCGAAAGAGTCTGCCATCCCGACAGAGACACGACTCTCCCTGCAGCGACTTGTGAACAGGACCGTCAGGCAGGACACAAGAAGAATCGATTAAAACCGTGAGTGTTCTGGTACTGATTAGTTTGTTCTGCCGACATAACCTTCATCATCCTGGCATTCCCAAACACCAGTTATGAATGAAGTTTCAAAGTGAGGTGACTGCAGGTGGAGATGGAAACAAGAAACCCGCCAGTCAACAGGGACAAGCGAATTCCAAGACAAACCACCACGCGTTTCGACCTTCTTCGGTCTTCTACGGGCAAGATCAAACATTGAGGCCAGTGACAACGAAGAACGAGCAATCACTTATCTTCTACGGGCAAGATCAAACAACATTGAGGGCAATGACAACGAAGAACGAGCAATCACTTATCTTCTACGGGCAAGATCAAACAACATTGAGGGCAGTGACAACGAAGAACGAGCAATCACTTATCTTCTACGGGCAAGATCAAACAACATTGAGGGCAATGACAACGAAGAACGAGCAATCGCTTATCTTCTACGGGCAAGATCAAACAACATTGAGGGCAATGACAACGAAGAACGAGCAATCGCTTATCTTCTACGGGCAAGATCAAACAACATTGAGGGCAATGACAACGAAGAACGAGCAATCGCTTATCTTCTACGGGCAAGATCAAACAACATTGAGGGCAATGACAACGAAGAACGAGCAATCGCTTATCTTCTACGGGCAAGATCAACAACATTGAGGGCAATGACACGAAGAACGAGCATCACTTATCTTTACGGGCAAGATCAAACAACATTGAGGGCAATGACAACGAAGAACGAGCAATCACTTATCTTCTACGGGCAAGATCAAACAACATTGAAGGCAATGACAACGAAGAACGAGCAATCGCTTATCTTCTACGGGCAAGATCAAACAACATTGAAGGCAATGACAACGAAGAACGAGCAATCGCTTATCTTCTACGGGCAAAATAAAACAACATTGAAGGCAATGACAACGTAGAACGAGCAATCACATCTTCTACGGGCAAGATAAAACAACATTGAGGGCAATGACAACGAAAAACGAGCAATCACTTATCTTCTCAAATTCGGCGCGAGATGGGCGTTTCTTCGTTTTGATTGTCCTGAGTGTTGTTTATCTTGCCTGAAGAAGACCTCAGAGTCAAAATGCGTCGTGTTTTGTCTTGTCATTTGTTTGTGGCTCTTATCTGGTGGAAATACATTACATTTCCTTTAAAACCAGTTATGAAGATTGATTGCTATGTATCAGGTATTTTGTTTTGTTTTGTTTTGTTTTTCTTTTAAAATACAAACGTCATAAATGTTGTCATGTCATGCTTATTAATTATCAAAATAGAGACCATTATGGTAAATTCTTAAACACTCACAATGAACTGCGTGAATGTAAATGGATGTATTATTTCATATTGGCATATATTTGTTCCTGAATAAACACGACATACATGTTTGAACACAAGCCTAGCAAACTTAAGTCCTCTCTCTTCATTGTCTGAGCGTTTTCTTCCGTTGTCACAATGCCACACAACACGTGCCGGAATCACCTAAGCTCCCACTCTGACTCTGAACACGATGATTCCAGCAGCGCCTTCACTCACTGACGACGTATTGTTGTCTCTAAATACGACTATCAGGAGCTGATGACACCGACATACCTATTCAGAGCTGAAAGAACGGAACTAACGTCTGCCCCTTTTCATACAAAACTAAGGTCTGACAGTTTTGTATATGAAACTGGTGTCTGTCACTTTTCCATACGAAACTGTGTGCATGAATGACTTGTGAGTTGCCTTCAAAGCGGTGACAGCCCTGATATGGCCCTTTGTGGTCGGCTGGGCTATAAGCAACAGTACCTTACCTTAACTTACCTCATACAAAACGAATGTCTGCCACTTTTGCATACGAAACTAAGATCTGCCACTTTTGCATATGAAACTAATGTCGTCCACTTTTGCGTATGAAACTAAGATCTGCCACTTTTTCATACGAAACTAAGATCTGCCACTTTTACGTACGAAACTAAGATCTGCCACTTTTTCATAAGAAACCAAAGTCGTCCACTTTTGTGTATGAAACTAATGTCTGCCACTTTTGTATGTGAAACTACGGTCTGCCACTTTTGTCTGCGAAACTACGGTCTGTCGTTATTGCACACTGAAGTCTGCCGTTATTGCACACTGAAGTCTGTTTTATTGCACACTGAGGTCTGCCGTTATTGCACACTGAGGTCTGCCGTTATTGCACACTGAGGTCTGCCGTTATTGCACACTGAGGTCTGCCGTTATTGCACAGTGAAGTCTGCCGTTATTGCACACTGAAGTCTGCCGTTATTGCACACTCAGGTCTGCCGTTATTGCACACTGAAGTCTGCCGTTATTGCACACTGAGGTCTGCCGTTATTGCACACTGAGGTCTGCCGTTATTGCACACTGAAGTCTGCCGTTATTGCACACTCGGGTCTGCCGTTATTGCACACTGAAGTCTGCCGTTATTGCACACTGAGGTCTGCCGTTATTGCACAGTGAGGTCTGCCGTTATTGCACACTGAAGTCTGCCGTTATTGCACACTGAAGTCTGTTTTATTGCACACTGAAGTCTGTTTTATTGCACACTGAAGACTGCCGTGTCTTGCGCTGCGTTTTATAAGCATTTTGTTGTGTTGTGTTGTGCCGTGCCGTGCCTTGCTATGTTGTGTTGTGTTGTGTTGTGTGTCGTATTCTTGTGATTGGCCCTGTGTTTGCTGTGCCTTGCTGTGTTGTGCAGTGTTGTGTTGTGTTGTGTGTCGTATTCTTGTGATTGACCCTGTGTTGTGCCGTGCCTTGCTCTGTTGTGTTGAGTTGTGCTGTGTTGTGTTGTGTTGTGTTGTGTTGAGTTGTTGTGTGTCGTATTCTTGTGATTGGTCCTGTGTTCTGCAGTGCCTTGCTGTGTTGTGTTGTGTTGTGTTGTGTTGTGTTGTGTGTCGTATTCTTGTGACTGGCCCTGTGTTGTGCCGTGCCTTGCTGTGTTGTGTTGTGTTGTGGTCTGGCCGTGTTGCACTGTGGTATAGGAAGACTGCAATATGGATGTTGCAGGTGATGACTTCACTCTGTGATGGAGTGCTGGGAATTGTGTTACGACATATCTTCCTTCTAAATGTTGGACTAAAGATGTGGCTGGCAGTTGGTAAAACGATGGCTGGAGATGAAAAAGAATTTGAATCTTACTGAACGATACAAACAAAGAAAATGATGGAGCTTACTGAATGATACAAACAAAGAAAATGATGGAGCTTACTGAACGATACAAACAAGAAATGATGGAGCTTACTGAATGATACAAAGAAAATGATGAGCTTACTGAATGATACAAACAAAGAAAATGATGGAGCTTACTGAATGATACAAATAAAGAAAATGATGAAGCTTACTGAATAATAAACATAACAAAAGAAAATGATGAAGCTTACTGAATGACACAAATAAAGAAAATGATGAAGCTTACTGAATGATAAAAACAAAGAAATGATGAAGCTTACTGAATGATACAAACAAGAAAATGATGAAGCTTACTGAATGACACAAGAAATGAGGAAGCTTACTGAATGATACAAGAAAATGATGAAGCTTACTGAATGATACAAAAAATGATGAAGCTTACTAAATGATACAACAAAGAAAATGATGAAGCTTACTAAATGATACAAACAAAGAAAATTATGAAGTTACTAAATGATACAAAAAGAAAATGATGAAGCTTACTGAATGCCCCATGGGCGGCCTTCTCGTGGCGGGTGTTTCTCGACTAACCTGAGCCCACCCCTTTTTCTTATCTTTCCTGTTTTTCTGCCTACTGTCTTTTACTATCTCTTTTTCCCCCATAAAGTCTCCCCACAGAAACTGCAGCCTCTGTTTCGTCTAGTTTCTGCCTACCTGGCTCTTTACTCTGTACTTTAATCTTTACTTACAAGCCTTCTTTGGAACACTTCTTCTTTTCTCTGCGGTCTTCTTCACCGTGTTTTGCCGTGCGGTGCATCCTGTAAGTGGGGGGGGGGGGGGAATGAGATCCTGGTGATTGAGAGAGCCTACTGTTCTCAACACATCACTTTGGCTCGGACCTCCTCTAAGACGGGTGGCATACATTGGCCCGTGTATGTCAATCGGCTGCCTCTACGTGAGGTTGGGTCAAACTGGGTAGTTCTTGGCTGGCCTTGGAAACCTTGTAAGTGTTCACCGTCTGTCCCCGGCGGTGTGTCATGATCTTGGCGGAATAGGTTAGTTATGTTCTATCTGGTGTATATCCCTGCTGAAACCCGGATGGGGTCAAGAGTTGGATTTCCCCTTGACCCTGGCCCTTTGTTGGACTCCATGGTGGGTGGGTAGGCAGGGATGAACTTTTAAAACTCAAAACTATGGCTCACTCCCAACAAAAAAGGAAAAGAAATTATTCCTCAGGCTCGAACTTGGACTCGGACTCGGATAACGAAATAAGGACAGCATCTGGTTTTTGGCCTTGTTGGTTGGTGATGGAGGGTGTGGATGAAGCTCGCCCTCTCTGTGGGGTGAATGGATTGAGTCCTTTTGCTATTTCGAGAGGAGTAGAGGGACTCTCCGGCGTACCCAAATCCATGAAACGGCTACGAAACGGTTCCTTTTTGATAGAATGTGCAAAACAGAAGCATTCTGAGTTGCTTCTCAAGTCGACGACGTTGATTGACAGGCCAATCAGAGTGACACCTCACAAAACTTTGAATTCAAGCAAGGGCGTCATCAGGTGTCGTGATTTGAGAGGCGTTTCCGAGTTAGAAATAAAGACGGAACTGGCTTCCCAGGGTGTGACCCACGTTCACCGGGTTCTAGCACGAAAAGATCAAGACCGTGTGCCAACAGATACTTTTTTTCTAACTTTCTGTACGACAACTCTCCCTGTGTGTGTGAAGGTCGGATATTTGAGGGTTCCCGTCTCTATGTACATTCCTTCACCTTTGCGATGCTTTAAGTGCCAAAAGTACGGACACATTAAGGACAGGTGTACAGAACAGGAGGCGTGTGGCAAGTGCTCAAAACCAGTGCATGAAGGTCCGTGTGATTGTCCGCCCTGTTGCATAAACTGTAAAGGCAACCATCCTGCTTTCTCGAAGGACTGTCCAGTCTGGCGCGCCGAGTCCGAGATCCAGAAGGTACGCACGGAGAATCGAATTTCGTTCTTTGAGGCAAGGAAACTTGTGCAGAATAGACAGCCCTCCCTCAGCAAGTCATATGCTGATGTCGCCAAGGGGAGCATGGTCAGTGTTCGTGTTCAGACTGAGACTGTTCAACCTCAGGCCGGCTGTCAGCATCAGGATCGGCAGACGCAACAGGAGCCTCAGCATGTACAGAAAGACAGTGGAAAAAGAAAGCAAAATTCAAGCAGTGCCTTGGGTGGAGGCTCAATATCCACCTCCCCCCGGACTCCTCGAGGGTCTGAGCCCCCTTCCTCCAATCCCAGACCCTCTGGGAAGGCTGCACAGGTAGCCTCTTTGTCTGGGGAACACTCCAGAAGTCGACCTGTGATGAAGCCGCCTCTTCCACCTCGTCCATCTGGGGGTGGAAATAAGTATCGTCCTTCGTCAGCCAAGAAGGTGGTATCTCCATCCCTTCTTCCAATCGCTTTTCTCCTTTGGAGATAGAAGGTGATGAGGACAATGAGATGGAGTAATTTTCTTTTCTTTTTTATTGTCATGACCCTTATTCATTGGAATATAAGAGGCATTAATGCCCAATATGAGGAACTCCAGCGGTTGTGTTCTGACCTCAAACCTAGTGTTGTTGCGCTGCAGGAAACATTGTTGAGACCAGGAAAACATTTTTCATTGGCAGGCTTTAGTTCAGTAGGTTTTCCTGCTTTACCTACGGATACTGGCCATGGTGTCACTGGGGGTGTTTCCCTTCTTATTCACAGATCTTTGTTATTCAGCCAAGTTAACTTAAATACCCCATTACAAGCTGTTGCGGCCAGGATTACTTTCAATAAAACAATAACTCTCTGTTCAATTTATTGTCCTCCTTCTGGTACAATATCTAAGCAACAAGTCATTGATCTAATAGATCAGCTTCCACGTCCTTTTTTTATTTTGGGAGACTTCAACGGGCACTCCCCCTTTGGGGTAGCTCATATTCCTCACCTCGGGGTCTCATGCTGGAAGAGATCTTTAACGAACTGGACTTGTGTTGTCTAAATGACAAATCACCAACATACATGCATTCTTCAAATGGTACTCTTTCGTGTTTGGATTTGTCAGTGTGTGATCCTTCATTGGTTCTAGACTATGATTGGTCAGTTCACGATGATCTGCACGGGAGCGACCATTTCCCTGTAATACTTTCTCCAGTTTTGAAGGAACCTGTTGCCTTTCCTCAGTATTTTTGCTTTAAAAGGGCTAATTGGGATTTCTTTCGTTCAGCCATAACTGATAAGCTAGATGCTGAAATCGTCTTCCGATCAGAAGATCCAGCGGAGTCCTTCACTAATGTTGTGTTATCATGTGCGAGAGATACCATCCCACTCACAAAACCAGGTCCACAATTACCTGGTACACCATGGTTCAACCAGGATTGTAAGAATGCTTGCAACATTCGCAAGAGGGCCCAACGTTCAGTCTTTCAGCATCCTGTGGCCCCAAATGTTCGATCTTATCAGAGGAAAAAAGCAAAGGCGAGGTTTGTTTGTAGGGGAAGTAGACGAGTGTCTTGGAGAAATTTCTGCTCTTCCCTCACATCAAACATATCCAAGAAAAAAATCTGGAGAGTTGTTAAAAAAATTAGGGGCAAGAACAGCTGCCCTTCAATCCACCATTTAAAACTTGATGATACACTCATCACTGACAAACACGCTGTGGCTAACTTGCTAGTTTCCACCATAGAAACCAACTCTTCCTCTAGTCAAAAATCCACCGCGTTTTTAAAGATCAAAACGCAAGCAGAAAAAAAGAAGCTTGACTTTTCCTCACCCAATCAGGAAGACTACAACTTGCCCTTTAATCTAAATGAACTGAAGTCTGCCTTGCAGGCATGTCATGATTCTGCTCCTGGTCTTGATGAAATACATTATCAACTCTTAAAACACCTTCCTGACTCAGGTCTTAACATTCTGCTTCAAGTTTATAACCAGGTTTGGACGTCTGGGTCTTTCCCAGCTTCATGGAAAAGAGCCCTAATTGTTCCCATTCCGAAGCCAGGGAAGGATCATTCAAACCCAACCAACTATCGTCCAATAGCCTTAACAAGTTGTGTTTGTAAAGTGATGGAAAAAATGGTAAATGGTAGGCTCATGTGGAAATTGGAAAGTGATGGGCTTTTAGCCATGGAACAGTGTGGTTTTAGAAAGCATCACTCTACCATGGACCATTTAATCAGATTGGAAACCACTATTCGAAACTCTTTTTTAGATAAAAAGCATGTTGTTGCCATTTTTTTCGACATAGAGAAGGCCTATGACACGACGTGGAAGTATGGAATCCTGTCAGACCTCCATCGGATGGGTTTCCGTGGCAATCTCCCAGTGTTCATAGAACAGTTTTTGGTAGACAGGTCCTTCCAGGTCCGTGTGGGGACAACATTGTCAGAAATTCATGAGCAGGAAATGGGTGTTCCACAGGGTAGTATCCTTTCCCCAGCCCTGTTTAGTATAAAAATAAATGAAATTGTAAACTCTGTCAACCAAGGTTCAGACTGCTCTCTTTTTGTTGATGATTTTGCCCTTTATGCATCTGGAAAGACATTTGCTGGTGTACAGCGCCAACTCCAGTTGTGTGTGTATAAAGTCCAACAGTGGGCAGTTGAAAATGGGTTCAAATTTTCATCAGTTAAAACAGAGTGCATCCACTTTCACAATTTCAGACAACTTTTCCCGCCACCAGAAATTTTCATAGATAAGGCTAAAATTCCTGCTGTCACAGAAGCCACATTTCTGGGTGTTACCTTTGACCAAAAATTGAATTTTAAAGCCCATATTCAGAAGTTGAAAACATCGTGCCTCAAAGCCATGAATATCCTCCGTGTAGTGGCTCATACGGATTGGGGTGCAGACAAACGCACACTTCTCCATCTTTACAGGGCGTTAGTTCGATCCAAGTTGGACTACGGCAGCATCATTTACGGCGCCGCTAGAGCCTCGTATCTAAAAGTCCTAGACCCAGTTCACCATCAGGGTCTTCGCCTCTGCCTTGGCGCTTTTCGTACTACACCTGTTCATAGCCTATATGCTGAGGCAGGAGAGTGTTCCCTCTCTCATAGAAGAGTAAAATTAGCTTTGAATTACTACACCCAGCTTTTTTCAGAACCAAACAACCCTGCCTACGACTGTGTTATGAATCCTCATTTCCAAGAGAAATATGAAAGAAGTCCATCCAGTATTCCCCCTTTCGGTATTCGCATCCTTCCTTTTCTGGAGGAGGCGGATATTGATGTTGGGGTCATCTCTGACGTTTCCAAGTTTCCTCAACAACCTCCTTGGACGTTTTGGTCTCCAGAAATTAGGTTTGATTTAACCGTGCAGCGCAAACAGAACACGAGTTCCTTAATTTATAAACAATTATTTTTAGACATGTGTTCTAACCTTAAAGAACATGTGGTTATTTTTACTGATGGTTCAAAGTCCGATGTTGGTGTAGGGTCCTCCGCATATGTTCCAGCTTCGGGAGAAAAACTGTCCAAACACATTCCCTCTGAAAGCACTATTTACATTGCGGAACTTACTGCACTGCTTTTGGCTTTGGAGTTGATCAGGCAGTCCCAGTCTAGGAAATTCCTTATTTGCACAGATTCTCTTTCGGCTTTAGAGGCTATAGGAGCAAGAAACATAAAACATCCGGCTCTTATCAAGTTTTTTTACCATGTTTTCTTCATTAGTTTCAAGGGGTTTTGAGATTTTGTTGGCCTGGGTGCCAGGTCATGTGGGGATCAGAGGCAACGAAGAGGTGGATCGGCTTTCTAAAGAGGCTGTCCGTCTTCGTCCTTGTAAACTGCTTGTACCATCCTCAGATTACAAAGGCAAAATAGCTTCGTATGTCAATTCTTTATGGGAGGAGGAGTGGAGCCTCCAAGAAAACAATAAGCTTCATCAAATACGTCCAGATTTAAAGGAACATCTACCCATGGCTGCTGGCGGTCGAAAGGGAGAAACAGTATTGTGTAGATTGAGGACGGGTCATGCTTATTTTACTCATTCGTTTTTATTGAAGGGAGAAGACCCGCCTTTCTGTGTTGCCTGTGATAGTCAGATATCTGTCCAACATATTCTTTTAGACTGCTGGGATTTATACGACATTAGAAGGAAACATTACACTGCAGATAATATGAAGATTCTTTTCCGTGATGTTCCCCCTGACAATATTTTTAACTTCCTAAAAGAAGTGAATTTATTTCATCGTGTGTGAATTTGGTGTTGTTAGATTTTCTCTACCCAGTATTGATTTTTGCAGATTACAGTTAGTGATTTCAACGTGTTGGTTTTTAATCCTAGGATTAGTTCTTTTAATCTTGTTTTAATGGGTTGGGTAAGGTTTTGCTTTTAATCCTTTTTTAACATGTATACGTGGTAGTTTGAAACGTGGTGACAGTCCTGAGATAACCTCTGCTGTTGACGGGACTATAATTTTAATCTTAATCTTAAAGCTTACTGAATGATGCCAACAAAGAAAATGATGA
>CM065739.1:56796757-56811757 GCA_033310375.1 Conus canariensis
ATGCATCCCTCTTGTTGAAGTCTGGGTGCTGCTCAAGTCATCTTCCTATTTGTCTCCTTGGAAATATTTTAGATTTATTCCAAGGAGACTACCTTTTACAGTTGGGGCTGCTGTCCTTCCTTTGTCAGTTGGTCAGCTTCTTTATTTCCATATAGTGCAGTGTGAAGGTATTCACTGGATGGGAGTATTGTCAGTGACTGATAATGGTAATAATTTTAAATCAGTAGTACCAAGGTGGTGACCATTGTTATACAAGTGGAAAAATGCAGTGGTGATGGTGCAATGGTGCAAGGTGGGGGGGCATAGGAAAATACCAATGACCTGTGGGTGATGCTCACTGGCATGGGTGAGATCAATGGTACTGTAGGATGATAGTCACTGAGGTAAGTGGAATAATAAGGTGGCATTGGTATAATATTGCAGGTTGAGAAAGTAGGTGGAGGGGGGTTGGGGTAGATGACTGGTGGGTGATGGTCATGTTTCATTGGAGATACTGTAGGATGATGATAATTGTTGGTATAAGTGGGATGATGTTGTGGCATGGTGTAAAGTGTCGGTGGGGGAATGGGGCAGGTGTTTAAAGATGGGTGGATGATGATGATGGTAAAGGTGTAGGTATGGTCATAGTGGTGTAGGATGATGGTCATTTTTGTAAAAGGAGTAGGAGAGTGCATTAGTAAGTGTGATAATGCCAGTGGTGGAGTAAAGGAAATGATTATAAAGACTGATGGATGTTGATAGCTGTGATGAGATCTACAGTACTGTAGGGGGGTGGCAGTCGTTATAAGTGAAATAATGTCATGGCATTGATGTAGTAATGCCAGTTGGAAAAAAAAAAAAAAAAAAAAAAAAAAGGGATGAAGAATAATGGATAATTGGTCATTGTCTTGAGTGGGGTAAACAGTGCTATAGGATGTTGTTCATTGCCATAAGTGAAATAGCATGATGGCATTGGCATGATAATGCCAGTTGAGTTTAAAAAAAAAACAAAAAAAAAACAGAACCACCACCACCACCACCACACCACAACAGCAACTTTGGGGGGGGGGGGGGGGGGGGCAATGATAAATGACTCGGTTGGTGGTAAAGGTTGTATCTATAGATGAAATTATATCTTATGAGTGGTGGTAATAATGTAATGATGATGGTGGTCATATATGGGAATGTGGGGGGGGGGGGGGGAAAGGGGACACACACAAAACACACACACACACACACACACACACACACACACACACACACACACACACACACCACACCCGACAAACACATGTACATGCATCCAAGCATACCTGTATGTCTAGGGTGATCATGAGATACAAGATACAATGGGGACAAAGGAAAGGAAGTGGTCAGTGAAAAAAAAAAAAAAAAAAATGAAAGGGGGGGGGGGGGGGTGGTGTTTACTGCAAGTTAATGTGGTGTGGGTGGGTGTATGATTTTGTGGAATGTACTTGGGTTGGGATGCTGGTGATACGGGGGTGGGGGGGTGGGGTGGGGGTGGGGGTGGGGGGGGTCAAGGGAAAGAGCGGGGGGAGGGGGGTGTTACGGGGGGGGGGGGAGTTTGGAGGTGGGAGGGTCGACTACTGGGCCTACCCTTTTTTTTTTTTTTTTTTTTTTTGGGGGGGGGGGGGGAAGGGGGAAAGGGGGGGATATTGTGTGTGTGTGTGTGTGTGTGTGTGGGGGGGGGGGGGGTGGAGTAGGGGGTAGATCAGAGGGTAGGTAGTTCATTGATATAGAACATGCATAGGGTGTGGTGGAATGTGAAAGGTGAAGGAGGGTGGCTGTAGATTAGGTATGAAGTGAGGAGCGGGAGGGGGGGGGCTTATTGGTGGTGCTGTGTGTGTGTGTGTGTGTGTTGTGTGTGTGTGTGTGTGTGTGTAAGTAAATGAACAAAATAAAATGAAATAAATTAATTGAAAAAAAAAAAAAAAAAACCCTTGATAAATACATAAATTAGAAGTGGGGGGGGGGGGGGGAGTTGTAAGGGGAAAGATAAAGCAAAATTAAGATTAAATAGGTGGAGGGTGGCTGTAACTACTGTATGTAGTGAGTGAAGGGGATATGGTGGTGGTGTGTGTATATGTGTATGTGTGTGTGTTGGTGGGGGATATTGCCAACTGATGTAGAAGTGGTGGGTGTGTGCGTAAGGTTATTGTTGGATGTTGATGCCTTGGGGGTGTAGTGTGCCCAGTTTGGCAATGAGATGGGATTCTTGAGTTGTGCGTTCAAAGCTGTCACTCTGTGACTGCCAGAGTGCCATGACTTTGACATGGTTGATGTTGTGTTGGGTGTGGTTGAAGTGTAGGGCGACGGGTTTGGGTCGGTGGTGGCGGATATCAGCCAGGTGTTCAGTGATGCGTGTTTCAAGTGTGCGTGATGTTTCCCCTATGTAGATCTTGCCACACAGCTGGCAGTGGATGGCATATATAATGTTGCGGCTCTGACATGAGAATGTGCGTTTGACTGTGAAGGAGTCTTTGGGGCCCTGTAAGATGGTGTCTGGTTTGGTGAGGGGGCAGATTTTGCAGTTGGGTTTAGAGCAGGGGTGAGTACCTGGTGGTGTAGCTGTGGTTCTGTTCAAATTGGACCGCACGAGGAGGTCTTTGAGGTTTTTGTCACGTTTGAATGTGATCATGGGTTTGGTATGGAAGGCGGGTTTGTGGTTATGTACAATGTGTCAATTGGATTTGAGGATCCTACAGATGGGGAGGGTGTGCGGGTGGTAGAGGAGGTAGGCTGTGGGTCTGTCTGTCTTGGTTGGATGCTGGGTTTCAAGAGCAGATGTTCTGGATACAGCTATGGTGCGGCGGAGTGCTGCATTGATGATGGAACTGGGGTATCCGCGGTTGGTGAAAAATTGTGACATTTTGGCTGCTTGTATAGTGAAGTCTTCCTCGCTGGAGCAGAGTCTGCGAAGACGGAGAAATTGTGAGTATGGGATGCTGTTTTTAGTGTATGGGTGGATGAGGATGAGTAGTCTAGGTATGCATGTGCGTCGGTGGGTTTGTAGAAAATGGAGGTTTTGAGTAGGCCATCTTCAAGGGAGATGGTGATGTCTAGGAAGTTGACTGACTGTGAAATGGTGTAGGTTAGTTGGATGGATGGATGGAAGGTCTGGGCAAAGTTGAGGAAGTTGAGGAGGTCTTGTTTTGGCATAGATGTGGCTCCCAGTCCATCATCGATATACCTTTTGTACAGTTCGGGTGTGGGGCCTGTGTATGTGTTGAGTAGGCGGTGTTCCAAGTGCCCCATGAAGAGGCAGGCATAGGCTGGTCCCATTTTGGTACCCATGGCAACACCACTAATTTGTGAAAATGTGTGCTTGTTGAATTGAAATGTGTTCAGGGTGAGGACTATTCAGCAAGTCTGACCAGTGTGGAGGTGGGAGGGTGTTGTTGGTTGGGGGGCCGTTTGTCAAGGAAAAATGTGAGGGCCCTCAGTCCATCAGCGTGGGGGATGGAGGTGTACAGTGACACCACGTCAAGTGTGAAGAGGAGGCTGGGTTGGAAAGTGGGGTCTGTGTTGTATGAGTTAATCATGTTGAGTGTGTGGGTTGTGTCTTTGAGGTAGGTGGGGAGGCTTTGTACTATGGGTTGAAGGAGGAAGTCTAGGTATTGCGAAATGTGTTCAGTGGGGCAGCTGCAGGCAGAAACAATGGGTCTGCCGGGTGTGTTCATTTTGTGTATTTTGGGGAGTAGGTAGAAGGTGGGCTGTTTGGTGTCTGTCATAATGAGGAGTTTGGCTGTAGTGGGTAGATTGTTGAGTCTGATTTCTTTTTTGATTGAGTTAGCAATGAGTTTCTGGTGTTGAGGGAGGGGTGATGTTGTGAGTGGTGTGTAGAAATTTGTGTTGGATAGTTGTTTTTGTGCTTCTGCTATGTATAGTTGTTTGTCCCAAACTACAACTGCACCACCCTTGTCTGCTGGTTTGATGACAATGTCCTGTCGTTCTCTTAGTGATTTGAGGGCTTTTTGTTGGTTTTGTGAAAGGTTGCAGTGTCGGACAGGTTTTGAGTTGATCCGGCTGATGTCTATTTTGCATTGTTTTTATGTAGAGTTCAACTTCACTGGATTTGTTAGAGGGTGGTTGGCGGAGTATTGGGGTTTGAAATAGTTGAGTGAAATAGTTGAGTGAGGAAACTTCGTTGGATGGCAGCACTTGAAAACATACCCAGGCCCCCACCACCCCAAAACTCTGACACCCTCACTCAACTGTGTGTGTGTGTGTGTAAAAAATTTTCCACAGTTAGTCTCACTATGATCACACGATCTTAACTCACCTAGAACATTGTTTACATGTGTTCCCCCCCCCCGCCCCCTGTGTGTGTGTGTGTGTGTGTGTGTGTGTGTGTGTGTGTGTGTGTGTGTGTGTGTGCAACACATGATACCCTGTTTTTCATTGATCACTGCTATCTTCTCTCAACAAACAGCAGCATATTGATGCCAACACATTATTTCACCTGTTACAGTGAACATCATCCCACAGCATTGTTTACTTTTTTAAACAACACAATTAATATGAACCTCCCAACCTCCCACCCCCACCCCCACCCCCCACCCCATAGTGGATGAAGAGATATGAGCTCTCCTTCTCTTGCCCCCCTTCCTCCCCCCCCCCCCACACACACACATTACCCTCCTCCTTTTTTTTTTTTTTCTCTCTCTCTCACCCCCCCCCCCCTCCCAATCATACCTTATCACCCATTTATCTTCCATCCCCGTCCCTCCCTCATTAACATTACCCACACACCTTTCACAACTACCCACGCATAACTACCACCACCTCTTTCATCACCCAGCGAAATCATTTATTTTATTCACCTAAACTTTTTTATTTATTTATTTATTTATTTATTTTTATTATTTTTTTTAAATTTTTTTATTTTTTTAAAGTTTCTTCTGTTCATGTACTTATTTACCCCTTCTATATATAATTTAATTTTTTTTTTTTCCCAGTTTGCCCCCCCCCCCCCCCCCCTTACCATTATTATCAATCCACCATTATCACAACCGTCACAAAGATATCACACCACCCCACTAAACTAGACACACAACCCTATCGTATCACACAACCCCCCCCTCCCCCCACGAACCCTCCCCCCTCCTTTTCCTCTCCCATAATCCCCCTTGTCATTTCCGCCTAGCGGCTATTCTCCCCACCACATGGACTAACAACAGATGAGTCATTTTCGTTCTTTGTTTGTACTGTCTTAAATGTTAAATGTGATTTATTTTTTCGCCTGAAGAAGACCCAAGTGGTTGAAATGCATCGTGTCTTGTCATGTGCTTTGTTTGTCAATGTCATTGGCGGTAACTAACACCCTCTCTTTCTAAAAGAAAGTAGTAAGTTTTACGCATGTAATTTTCTAGGGAGCAGCGACCAAGATCTGTAAAATAACAGAAAGTAGTAAGTTTTACGCATGTAATTTTCTAGGGAGCAGCGACCAAGATCTGTAAAATAACAGAAAGTAGTAAGTTTTACGCATGTAATTTTCTAGGGAGCAGCGACCAAGATCTGTAAAATAACAGAAAGTAGTAAGTTTTACGCATGTAATTTTCTAGGGAGCAGCGACCAAGATCTGTAAAATAACAGAAAGTAGTAGGCTGCATTGGCGGTTTGAAGTCCACATCGGTCTACCACAATGATGTGAACTAGTTTTGCCATGGCGAAAGACACGTCTTGTTTGTGGGCCGTTCTGGTGGCCATTGTTGGACTGATCATCATCAATCTACAGACTCATGGGAGTTCCGCAGGACTGACCAGTGAGTGAGTGTTGACCACAGTCTGAAGTCTGTCTGTCTGTCTGTCTACGTATCAGTGTGTCTCTCTATCTATCTGTCAGTCTATCTATCTATTTATATATGTACCTATCGGCCTGTTTGCATAGTCATCGTTATGCTGGAGTAGTGTATATTGTAGTTGCTGTGTGTGTGTGTGTGTGTGTGTGTGTGTGTGTGTGTGTATGTGTGTGTGTGTGTGTGTGTGTGTGTGTGAGAGAGAGAGAGAGAGAGAGAGAGAGAGAGAGAGAGAGAGAGAATACGGTCTATATCTATTTGAATAATCATGCTTATGCTGTCCTGGGGTAGTGTATGTTTGTGTTGTTGTTGTTGTTGTTGTTGTTGGTGTGTGTGTGTGTGTGTGTGTGTGTGTGTGTGTGTGTAGAGAGAGAGAGACAGAGAGAGACTCTACATCTCTGTGTCTCAAACGAGGATGTTACATCTTTGCCGTCGGCTGTTGGTTGGTTTACTTGTGAGCAGGATTTTTAAACACACACACACACACACACACAAACCACAGAAGTGATCTTAATCAAACTTAATGAAAATATGGAATGCGACCTACGAACAAAGCCTTGACATGATCGGATGGATCCGTGTGATGGATCAGGATCAAACAGCTGATCCAGGACAGGTCAGTCAGTTTAATACAATGCAAGGGGAGTAACTGCTCTTTGACCCATACCCGCTTTGACTTCGTCTGACGAGGAAAAACACATCCAGGGTCTGTTCACATTATTGATCAGATTATTGCAAACTCTTCACAAAACGTAAATAGAGCGAAATATTTTATTTAGAAATTAAAACTGTTCGCGAAGTAATACGTTTTCATCGAATATTAAAACAGTCCGTTGATATAAACTTCGATATTCCATGTTATGCAAATTTTGGTGACAACAATCGAGGGAAATAACTTCTGTAATAATAACCTCCCCTGATACTATTTCTGTTTTCACTCATGAGCTGTCAGAGGGCGGACCCTTGGTTAAAGTAATTAGTCTTTAGTGTTCTTTGCTTTGTTTATTGTGCTATGCAGTATTATAGTACAATGCCGCTACAATTGCTATTATTCTTATTTAGATTTAAATGTCTTTCAGTCGTGATCGACAACGAATATATGTGTTTACACACTTCAGGACCCGGCTATGACTGCAGTAGAAAGAAACTCGTGGAGAGCGTGGCAGCAGAGAGTCCTCAGAAGAGAAGCCCCCTTCAAGCAAGTGTTTCGGCCCTTATCTCCTGACACTCTAGGGGGGTTGGGCCACACCCGGTTCATGACTCCGGATGTCCCTCTGCTGCCCCTTTTTTTTCCCATCTTGGGACGAGCCATGGCTGGGATTCGAACCCATGACCCTCTGGACATGCTCATTTTCCACTTAATGACTCGCGCTTTAACCACTGAGCCACAGGGACACCTGATATTTGTAGGGAAATTAAGCCTTATGAAGTTCACTTTTGTTCCTCCTTGACCAGATCCAGCTTGAACACCTCTCTGCCGCTTCTGCCATTGCTTTCAGGGCTCTGGTTTTTTCCTTCCCTGCAACTGAGAGCTGTTTCATGAGGCTGTATGCAGACGTTCCTACAAACCCCCTAGCTCCAATTTCTGCAGTGAGGACTTTGACCTGATAGCCTTCTCTCCTCAGGCTGTTTGCCAGATCAGCATACTTTTCAGTCTTGTAGATTTGAGCTGCCTCCATTCTGTTCTCATATGGCACCGTGAGCTCGATCATGATCAGCTGCTTGGTTGACTTAGAGTGGACTACTATGTCTGGTCTCATGCCACTCTTGCTGATGATCTCTGGGTGACTCTTCCATTCTGGGAGGTCTGCAGTGCACTCCCAGTCATCTGCCCCGTCCAGCAGACTCTGCCTGCATGTTTCGAGTGGCACTGTTGTTCTTGGCCATGATTTGCTGCCTCCCGCCGTGAAGAATGTTGCGGGTGCTTTTGGAGTCCTGATTTTCCCTTTTGTGGTGTTGGTACTAGCCCAGACTACTTGTACAATTTCTTTGAGCACTTGGTTGTGCCTCCATGTGTACCTTCCTTGAGCCAGGGCTACTTTACATGAGCTTAGGACATGCTCCACTGTTTGTTTTTCATGGCAGAGGGGGCATGCAGGATCGTCTGTTTTCCCCCACTTCACCAGGTTTGCATTTGAGGGCAGAAGGTCATATGCAGATCTGAGAATGAAGCTGATCCTGAGAGGGGCCATGTGCCAAATGTCATTCCAAGTGAGACTTCTTTGGAGTGCATTCTCCCACGTTGTCCATTGCCCTTGCTGGCTCTGCTGGACTGCTTTTTGGAGTCTTTTTTGGTCTTCTTCTTTTCTCATCTCCTGAATCATCATGTCTCTTTTGGCTTTTCCTTTGGCCTTTGACCACCATTCAGTTTTGGTCACCCCCAGTCCCTGTCTGTTGGTCTGTGTGTGTCCTGTTATTTCTCTGATCTTGAGACTTTCTTTTGCAGAATCCATCGCCTCTTGAACTTTCCATTTTCTGCCTGTCTTCAGCTGGGGCTTAATTGCTTCTACCACCTTGTCTCCTGAGTCCTCCAGCATGCTTTGAAGTCTGATCTTCCCTGCTTTGTATTCCTCCAGGATGGATTTCAGGGGTAGTTTCAGCTTTGCTTGGCGACAGTACAGCGCTATGTCAGTCAGACAGGGTGGGACACCAAGCCATTTCCTTGTGAACTTGTTGATTTTGGCTTCCATTGCCTCCACTATGCTGGTGCAGATGTCGTATATCATCAGAGGCCATAGCAGCTTTGGTATCAGCATGAACTGCAGACACCAGACCTTGTATTTGCCAGGGAGGCCACACTGGTCAATGGTCTCCAAGCCTTCCTCCGCCATCTGCTTGGTTTCTTTTGCTCTTTGTGTGTCTTTCAGCGTATCATCATACCATCTTCCAAGGCTCTTGACTGGTTCTTCTGTGACTGTTGGAATGGCCTGGTTGGCAACACTGAAGACCACAGATCCGGCCACTTTTCCTTTCCTCAGTGAGAGACTCCGTGATTTCTTTGGCTTGAACTTCATTCTGGATGAGGCAACTATGTCGTCCAGCCTCTCCAGCACATGACGTGTCTCGTCTTCTCTGGATGAAATCACTGTAGTGTCATCCATGAAGGCCTTGAGAGGAGGCATCTTGTATCCATCGCCAAGGTCTGTTTGTCTCGCGTTGTTTGTTGCTGCTTTCAAGATGAGTTCCATTGCCAGCACGAACAGTATTGGGGAAATTGCACAGCCCATTGCAATACCCACTTCCAAGTTGATCCAGTCTGTTGTGTACTCCTTGGTAGAGAACCGCATTGAGAAGCCATTGAAGTACTTCTTGAGCATGTCGCGGATGTTCTTTGGCACATGGTACATCTCAAGAGCCAACTGTATCATCTCATGGGGCACAGATCCATATGCGTTTGCCAGATCAAGCCACACTACGTCCAGGTCTCTCTTTTCTGTTTTTGCTTTTTGGATTGCGTCCCAGATCATTGTGGCGTGTTCTACACAGCCCGCCACGCCTGGGATGCCACCTTTCTGGACTGACACATCCAAGTACTTGTTTTCCATCAGGTACTTGGTCAGCCTTGCTGCCATGACAGAGAAGAAGATTTTCCCTTCGACGTTCAGTAGTGATATTGGCCTGAACTGGCTAATGTCACTTGAGTTTTGCTCTTTGGGGATGTACACACCATCTGCCGTCATCCACTGGCCGCTGATCTTCTGGTTTCTCCAAGCCGATCGCAGCAGCCTGTGGAGCCACTCCAGCACCTTGGGACATTTCTTGTAAAGCTGGTAAGGTATTCCGTTTGGCCCTGGTGATGATTTGGCTCTGGCTTTGTCGACCACCTTCTTGATTTCCGCCAACGTTGGAGGCTTGCCATTGAACTGTTCCTCAGGGTTGGTTGGCCACACCAGACCTTGAATGTCGAGTGGTGCTTTGCTCTGTGGGTCAGAGTATGTTTTCCTCAGATGCTGCTCAAGAACTCTTTTGTCCACACTTAGGGTCCCAGATTTTGGCTGCTCAAACAGTGTTCTGGCAAACTGGAAGGGGTCTCTGAAGAAGCGCTCTTGTGTCTTCTTCTTTTTGCTCTTCCTCTTCCTCGCAGATTCCGCTTTGCTGAGGGCACTGTGTTTTTCTTTCAGGTCTTTCCACAGTTTTTCCAAGCCTTGTTTTTCAGCTGGCAGTGCGGTCTTCATTTGCATCTTGAGGTTTTTCTTTTGGACCCTGATCTTGTCCATCTTTTCTTGGCGTCTGGATTTCTTTGGAGGTGTTTTCTCTTTGGGTAGTTTTGCTCCATAGGCGTCTCTACATGTGGCATACACAATGTCCCCATATGTGGCTAGTTTGTGTTCCAGGGTGCTTTTCCCTATCAGTGCATCGAGTCTTTGGACGATTTTTGCATCCAGTTTCTCCCAATCTTCAGTTTCGTTTGCTCGTGGCAGGTTGAGTTTCAGGCGCCTGGCATCGAGGGCCTGTGCAAATTCCTCATCCGAACCAACAGCGTGGATGTCCTTGGCACTGTGGTTTAAATCCTGGCCTTGGTCTTCCGACGTCTTATCTACTGATGCAGTGCGCTGCTGCTCATTCAGATGAGTCTTCACACATCCCATCTTTGTTCTGTGGATCTTCATGCCACGGGTGGTAGCGAAACGCTTTCCACAGACACATGGATATTCCATTTGGTCCATGTTCATAGTCCGTTTGGGATTTGCAGTCATGATTGGTTGAGCACCGATGGATTCATCATTCTCTCCCCCTTTCGGTGAATCCTGGGAGCATCTTTTCCTTTTATTTTTAGTAGCCACATGTTTAAGGCAAAGTGGGGAGCCAGCCCACAAAGCCCTTGGTTCTGGTCTTTCCCAGTGTCCTCCGGTCTTTCCCGGACGTCCTCCGGCCTATTCCCGGAAGTCAATGGTTTACCCATGCATCAGTAGAAAGAAACTCGTGGAGAGCGTGGCAGCAGAGAGTCCTCAGAAGAGAAGCAGAACTTAACTCTAGCATGTTTCACTGTACTGTGGGAAACTGCTTTCAGTTCAGTTCAGTGGTTATTTTAACGTCTGTTCATCATCGATGATATTTGACGATATTAAAAGGCAACAGAGATCACTGAGAATGTCAGACCTACTGTCTCTGGTCATGTTCTCTCTCACCTCTCTCCTTCACGTGTTAGGATATAGACACTCCACTAAGAACACTTCTGAAAAGACTTTAAAGAAATCACATCAGTCTGCCCAACTCTGACTGGGCAAGAACGTGTGTGATGTCGTAATACACGGGTCACATAAGGTATGGTCAATGGTTTCAACATATGGAGTATTTATACCTTTTAATTTGTATGGCCCTGTTAAAATTGGGCAGTCTAGTATATGTGATGGACAGAAGCCTCGGTACGCTATGCATGTGCTATGCTGTGATTAGCTATCCCACACTATTTCACGCTATCGTTATTTAAAACGTACCTTTTTCCTTCCCACAGGAAAAGCACAACTAGCGCCACGATGAACGTGACCCCGAGCTACAGAAACCTTGACCTTGGGACTGACCTCGTCCTGAACTGCCTCAGCCGTTCCCTCTCTCTGCAGTTCCACGTCCGATCGGGAGCCATCCACCTCAACGACACCCTCACACCGGGGGACAAAGGCGAATGCCGGGTCCGTCTGCTACCGCCTCCATCCAGCGTCCTGCGGTTTGACGTTCCTCCCACGTTCTGCGTTCATGGCCTGCATGTCAGGATTCATGAAGTGAGGCCATCACGGCTTGTGAAGCAGAAGCCACATACTATCTCGCAGTGGTGGCGAAAAAATCCTCCGTATGCTTTCAGCATGACTCACGATGTGACCGTGACGATCTCTCATAGTACATGGATCAAGTTTTTTACTCCAGTGAACATCACCTTTGTGTCATTGTCACAGCAGCCTCAGCTGGACGTTCGTCGTCAGTCGAATCATTCAGGTTAGTTTTTTGTTTTTTGTGTGCTTGTTGTTATGGTGGGAAGGGAAAGGGGCTGGTGGACGGGGCGGAGTGGGGAGGGGTAAGGGGATAGGGAGGTGAAGGGGGATGGAGGGAGAAAAAGGGAAGGGAGATGGCTGATGGGGGTGGTAGATAAGGGTTCTCAACACTTCTGCGTTCGATTTTTTTTTTTTTTGGTGGTGGTGGTGGGTGGGGGGGGGGGGGGGGGTCAGATCTTCAATCCTGTCTCCACGATGAAACCCACAGTCTTCTCGAGGTCTTGACGGCTGCCCCAAAGCTGCATCTGCAGTTCTGCACCCTCTGGCCAGGTTTGACGCCGTAGAACATGATGGGCTGGACACTGCGCACTGGCTCTCCACACAACGTGCGACGCAGACCCCTGTGCCACGCGCAGTGGCCATGGTCCCCTTTCCCGACTCGATTCAGTTCAGTTAATGCTGTTTACAGTTCAGCTGACCGCAAGCACCACATCAGCGTTGTCACCCCGTAGGAGTCCACTATCAGCATAGGTTCAAAAGCACACACAGATGATCAAGACAGATTGAATTCTCAACATTGGTTAGAAAAATACACACACAGCTCATCTAAAGTGACTGAACTCTCACCTATCATTTATCACCTATCACTTATCACCTATCACTTGTCACCTATCACTTGTCACCTGTTACTTGTCACCTGTCACCTATCACTTGTCACCTATCACTTGTCACCTATCACTTGTCACCTATCACCCATCACTTGTCACCTATCACTGTCACCTGTCACCTATCACCCATCACTTGTCACCTATCACCTGTCACCTATCACCTATCACTTGTCACCTATTACCTATCATCTATCCCGGAGTCTTGAAGACCGTTGGGGCGCCACAGAAGACTTCGCAACCTGCTTCCTCCGCTCCTCCCGGTTCTCAGACGCTCTTAGGCAGTTGCTGAGTGTGAGGCCAGTCCATGCACTGATGTTGTCCTCCCATCTCTTTCTCTGTCTTCCTCTCCTTCTACCTTCTCGCACTGTTCCTGGTAGAATGGTTTTAGCATGTCCTGTTGATCTTGATACATGACCATACCATCTCATAGTCCTTTACTCTGTGGACAACAGGTCTTCGTATGGTCCAATGGCTTGCCTTACTCTGGTCCGGACCTCCAAGTTGGTAATGTGGTCTTTGTATGAGATGCCAAGGATCTTGTAGAAGTATCTCATCTCTAATGTCTGAATCCTTCTTTCAAGTTCAGCTGTCAGAGTCCACGTCTCACAGGCATAGAGAAATATGGCAATGACCATGGAGCGCAACCGTTTGATCTTGGAACCGATTGTGATGTTTCTGTCATTCCAGACAGGTCTTAGTCTGGCTAGCGCTGCTGTGGTTAGTGCAGCTCTCAGTATAGGTCAGGAAATACACACACAGCTCATTGTGATGAGCTCACATACTGATTTTGGTGTGCTGACACATTCACACCACTTTCAACCGGAAGAAACAAAAATTGAAAGAAGGAATAAAGGTTACAGTATTCATGAGATAACAGTACGTTGTGCATGTGTGCCGGCAAGTGTGCACTTGTGCACTTGCATGCTCGAATGCCATCGTCAGTGAGTGTGTGTGTGTGTGTGTGTGCGTGTGCGTGCGCGGGCGCACGCTTGCGTGTGTGTGTGTGTGTGTGTGTGTGTGTGTGCGCGCGCGCCCGCGTGCGCGTGTGTATGTGAATAAATGAGTATGTGTGTGTGTGTATGTGTGTGTGTGTATGTGTGTGTGTTTGTGTGCGTGCGTGCGTGCGAGTGTGTGTGTGTGGATGTATGTGTGTGTGTGTGTGTGTGTGTGTGTGTGTGTGTGTGTGTGTGAGAGAGAGAGACACTTTGACACTTTGATATTTTATTGTCATTACCAAAGAGGTCTTTTGACAAGGGGGGAGAGGTAACAGAACAATAACATTTCCCTCTTCCTTTCCTGCAAACAAATAGTACACATTCATTCCTAGTGTGCACCAAATCAAAGGTTAAAAACAAATAAATTCATAACATTTCCTTATGTCCTCACGCACAGGAGTAATGCAATTAGAAAAACAAAAACAAAAAAAACCCCACCCTTAAGACTGACTCGACCATCCACTCGATCAAATGATGACAATGTATCTTACTGATCTCTTCCACTTGCGATGAATGATAATATTCATTCCGATATCTCTTATAATGCATTATCTTAAATTTCACTATCCTTCATCTGTCTAATTTTCAATGCTTCTGCGATGAATTTCGCAACTGATTTAATTACAAGTTCATCATCTGATGATAACACGACAGCAACATTTTGTCTTTTCGCTATATCCAACTGGAAAAGTGAACAATTTGTCCGCACTTCATTATAAGCAGTACAGTGGAACAGAAAGTGTTCTTCGTCATCAATAATGTGTCTACATGCAGGACAAGGAGGTTCTGTGGATGTTTCACATTCAAACCATCTTTTGTTCGCATTAAAACCTAAAGTTCTCAACCTAAATCTTGCATAATTTATTCTGTGCCATCTATCTGTTATGACATTGAGAAACTTTTCAGAATGAAACACATTCTTAAATGACAAAAACCAGCGATATTTTTCTTTACTTTCCATATCTGAGTGCCAATTCTGTTTAAAAGAACAAATAAGCCTGTCTTTAAATTCCGCAATAAACTGTTGCTCATTCCCTACTTCCTGGGCCATCCACACTATTCCAAAACCTTGTTCTGAAAGGACTTTCTTTACTTTATGAGCCCAGTTTTCTTTACCTTTTTCCATTTCTAAAAGCATCATATCATAGGCTTGCCTGCTAAAACGGGACTGGGGTAGCTTCAAGATCTTAAACCAGTACTTAATACATTTCACAAATGTACTTATGTACAAAGGGTATCTGCCCATCTCTCCATATAAAACGGTGTTGGATGAATGAATAGGTACTTGAAGGAAACGCTTCATAGCATACGTATGTACTTTTTCCATCATCGAATTTTCATGTAAGCCCCAAACTTCAGCTGCATATGTAAGAAGAGAGAGAGATGTGTGTGTGTGTGTGTGTGTGTGTGTGTGTGTGTGTGTGTGTGGTGTGTGTGATGAGAGAGAGAGAGAGAGAGAGAGAGAGAGAGAGAGAGAGAGAGAGAGAATGTATGCGCAAGTATGTTTTTAAAATACGAAAACGCCTTATTCCTTTTTTTTTACCCCTCACGATAAGTGTGAAAAGACAAGCGATGTACGTGTTGTCTACTTTTTGCACCAATCCTTTCCAGG
>CM065739.1:56816757-56861757 GCA_033310375.1 Conus canariensis
ATAGAGACGTGTCCAGTGGTTGATACTGTCCATTCTGGACCTCCTCTGCCTAACTGTAGGACGTCCAGCCTCCATGGTGCCCAGGTCTTGGACGGCGACTCAGGGCAGCACCGTGTGTCCGTTCCTGAAATTGAAAATGCGGTCATGATCTTGAGGGAGCGAGAGGTGCATGCGTCCCCCACCCACATTACGAGTACACCCACTGATGTAAATATACACATACAGTGAACATGTATGGACTCAAATGTAAAGAATTTGTAATAAAAATGTTCTTCTTACAGATCAAACCACTCTTAGCTACACGCATTCACACTCGAATAAATACGCAAGCATCCATGTCAACATCCTAGTATTCTGTCTTAAAGAATTTGTAACAAAGAAAGGACAAAAACAAACAAAATTGAAATAAAGAAGTAAACATTCATTTCATAGATCAAACCACACTTCAGCTACACGCATTCACAATCGAATGAATAAATACACAAGCAACCGCGTCAACATTCTAGTAGTCGATCTTACAGATTTTGTACCCCCCCCACCCCCCACCCCCCCAAAAAAAAAGGAAAAAGAAAAAGAGAAAAGAAGGAACCATTTGTTTCACACATCAAATCACCCATCAGCTAGACGCATTCACGATCGAATAAATAAATACACAAGCACTCGCGTCAGCATCCTGTCTTACACACTCACACACACATAACACAAATAAACCATAACATCAGTATCGCTTGTCAGCCATGAAGTGGAGCTCTGTCCGACTAAAAGTCCACAGATATTATTTCTCCCTCCAAAGTACAGCTGATGATGATGGATTCTCCCATCGTGTCCACAGACGCTGTGTGGAATGGAGTCCTGCAAGGATGGGCCCTGTTTCCTCTGATTCCTCTTTTCCTGGATGGCGGCCACTCTGTTGTGCTTGAATGTCTTTGTGCCCTGGGTACACCGTTGCTTCCATTGTGTTCTGTCAGGGGCAACATCTTGCTAGGAAGCAGTGTCGATGTTGTATCTTCTGAGGTTGGCTTCAAGGTGTCTTTGTATCTCTTGAGAGGCCTTCCTTGGTTACGTTGTCTTTTCTTCAGTTGTCCACAGAGCAACATCTTTGGAATTCTGCTGTCCCCCTTATGGACAACGTATCCTTCCATCGGAGCTGGCTTTTGATAAGTATACACTCAATGCTGGGTAGGCCACACTTCTTCTGGACCTATAGCTTGGACACTCTTGTCTTCCTGTTTGATGCTGCAGATCTTGCGCAAGCATCGATGATGGAACTGTTTGAGTTGTTGGATGTGTCAGCAGTACGTGGTCCAAGTGTCACAAAAATAGAGGAGAGCACTCAGAAGCACAGGTCTGTACACGGCAACCTTTGTGCGCAGTTTGATGCCATGGTCTTGCCACAGACTCTTTGAGACTCTGCCAAAGGCAGAGCTGGCCTTTACTATGCGCGCAACATTACTTCTGGATCCAGAGATCCGTTGCTGCTTACAGTGCTGCCCAAATAGCTGAACATGTCCACAGTTTTGATCTCTGTGTTGTTGATGACGACAGGTGGTGGTGGGGCACTGCCAGCTCCGGACAGTGAAGGCTGGAACATGGCCTCTGTCTTACAGACTGATTGTAAGTCGAAAGCGTTGACAGGCCCTCGCAAAGCGATCTGTGATGCACTGGATGTCGTCATGGGAGTGTGAAGGCAGTGCACTGTCATCAGTAAAGAAGAACTCTCTCACAGGGGCATCAAATACTTTAGTCTTGGCCTAAAGTCGTCGAAGGTTAAAGAGTTTACCATCTGAATGAGCTTGTTGATCTCGGGGTCGTTTTGATCAATCCAGTCTCTATGTTTGTGTTTAACAAAGTCCAGGGTGTCAGCTGCAGCGTTGTACAGGGATTCTTTGAAGGCTTTCCATTCCTCGCCCGTGTTCGACAGACATTCCTGGATCTTTTTTTGCAGAATGTCTCTGCATTTCTCTCTCTCTCTCTCTCTCTCTCTCTCTCTCTCTCTCTCTCTCTCTCTCTCTCTCTCTAAACGCACGTATAATAGAAATAAAAACACCCTATTATCTATCTATGTCTATCTATCTATCTATCGATCTCTATATCTGTCTATCAACGCAAATAAAACAGAGGTAAAAACAACCAGACTCATCAAAACATTCCCACTAGTTCGACCTTTCAATGTCTTCTTCAGGGGACTTTAATGACATACATATTCGAGTACTCCAAATCAGAGATAATTTACAGTGACCACAGACACTCTTGAGCAGCATATGCGGATAACACATTCCCACCCTCAGAGCGAAGCACCACATGAAATCCAGAGCTTGCAGCAGTCTGCAGCGCCAGAGGAAAAGTTCAATGAAAATCCACCAACACTTACTGAGGTAAAACAAAATGGTTAAAAAACCTAGAATTAGATATTCACCTGGTCCCCAAAGAATAGCCTGCCTGCTGTATAGGGGATGTCCCAATGTCTTTGAGTGGCTTCATAAAATGATGAGATCAGCTCGGAGGAAACTGAAGACCAGCGACCAATGGGTGATAGCTGGTGGATTGTACCCCCCCCCCCCACCCCCTCCCTTCTCACCGCCCCGACGCTTTCTGTGAAAGATAAGTTTGGAGAAGTCTGTAGTTCTACGACTTGTCTGTGACGGTTGGTTATTTAACAAGTGAACCTGCCAACAGTGCATTAAAAAAATATAGGCTCGTTGAATAAGAAGAGAGCCAGCTTACAATGTCATGTTTCCTTCATGGAAGTTTCGGAGCCATCTTCATTGTATCTTAATATATACAACATTGAAGACATACCTTCACGCACTGGCGGGAATTCCTTGTAACAAAATGAACGTGCAAATGCACCGATCCCCAGCTTAATAATCTTACTATCGTCAAGGATATGTTTTTGCAATGGCCCATAGGAGATACTTTTCTATGACGGGTATAGTCTAATGTGCCTCCCTTGGAGTGTTAGCTCGGCTGGATTCTTTCTTTGTTTTCTTTTTCTTTTTGAAAATCCAGAAGATTTTGTCGTGAATGTTTGTTTTTGCACCCCGCACCAAAGGGTTTCATGCTCTTAATTTTCTTTCATGAGGTGAAAGAAATCGATGCTGAACTCGGACAGGATTCTGAACGTAGCCAGACATCATCAAAAGTTACAGTATTAAAGGTTTATTCTTTAACTGGTGAGGAACGTTCGAATGCAACCAGTGGATGTCAGCGTAAAAGAAATGTGAAAATCCACAAATTGACTGCACACCTTGAAATAACAGGAAGCAAATGTTCTTTTTGAAAAAGGTCAATCTTCCATGAAATGATATTATCATTAAATGCACAATCTTCAAGTTTAAACCAGAATATTAATTAGCTATAATGGATGGATAGTAGGGAGTTGAAAAGAAATGGGAGTTTTCTGACGATTTCACACATGTACTGATACAGATTTCGATGCGGCTCATGCGTAGACAGAATCTGTTGAATGTTATTGATCATAAAATGTTAATAGTTTTTTGGACCATAAGAAGAGAGAAACCAATAATAGTGAACAGTGTATACTGACTACTGGAACAGTTAGATGACAACAGGCTTGTCTGAATCAGTTCAACACTGTACACTGTCACCCGTATGCTTTCAGTGTATACCCAAACACCAGCGTTGTGACTACATGAAGCAGTGTGTTTCGGGCAGTGATGAGGAGTATTGTGGCGAGCTAAAACCATATCGTGTACAGTATGAAGGGACTGCCCCTCCGCCGGCCATCGTTGACATGGATTCCAGGGGACTCCTTGTGATCAGTCCTCTCCGCACAGCTGAGCACAACACATCCTGTCCCTCAACTCACTTCCAGTGTCTCTCTCCCGGTTACTACTGTCTGCCGGTCTACCTGAGGTGCAACAAAAAGTACGACTGCCCAGAACATGAAGATGAAGCAGACTGTGAGACGTACGAGTGTCCTGGTTACTACCGCTGTCGCCAGGCCCGTGTGTGCCTGCACGCCGAGCACATGTGTGACGACAGGTATGGCCAGTGCCCTCAGAATGACGATGAGCTGTTGTGTCACTTCACCTGTCCACCTGCTTGCAGATGCTTCGGGATGGCGTTTTACTGCAGCCAGGGTTTTGTTGCCGCTGACCATCCGGAACTCCGGTTCTTAAACGCTGACGGAACGAACATGACCCTGACGGACTTGGTGTTCAACACCATGTTAATTTATGTGAGTTTATCCAATTGCTTTTTGTTTCATGTTCAAGCACCGGAGCTTCCAAACCTTAAAAGTCTCGACTTGAGTCAAAATCGCCTACCCCACCTTCAAGCTGACGACTTGGAAAAGATGAAAAGTGTAGAAATTCTGATCTTAGCTGATAACCCTCTTCAGTTTCATTCCAGCGTGCCAGCTATAGTTGAGCTTGAAAATCTGATAGTGCTAGATTTGTCAGAAATTCAGATCAGTCAATTGAATGCCAGTAAGTTAGGGAATCTGGTTCATCTGCAGACTTTAAACCTGTCCAACACCGGGCTGAACCACGTTGTTGATGGAGGATTCCAGCCACTGAAATCTGTCCGTTCTTTAGACCTCTGGCAGTGCCCCCTCCAGCAGTTTCCTCCAGATATTTTCTACCAGTTAACGGAACTGGAATCGGTGACATCCTCGAACCACAAGCTGTGCTGCCCAGCTGTGCTCCCCAAACAGTTTAACCTACATCGGTGTCAGTCTCAGTCTGACCCTGTGTCTTCCTGCGACCATCTGCTTCAGAGTCAAGTACTCAGAATTTCTTTAGCCCTGCTTGCCGCTGTCACCCTGAGCGGCAATCTTTCAGCCTTATTTTACTGGGTTATCATTCGGAAACACTTCCAGTCATTTGGCTGTGGGGTGTTTCTGCTGCACTTGGGTGTGTCTGACATTTTACGAGGCACGTATTTGATGATCATAACGGTAGCGGATAGAGTGTTTCAGGGTACGTACTTGTGGAAAGACGTCCTGTGGAGATCCAGTGTCACGTGCACGTCTGTCGGAATGGTGTTCGTCCTGTCGGCTCAGGTGTCTTTCTTCCTGATCTGTGTGATGACTCTGGACAGAGCGTTGGCGGTGTGTGAGTCCCTGAACCGCTTCTGCTTTGTCCCCAAATCAGCTCACCTGGTCAGTTTGGTGATATGGATCACTGGCCTTCTTTTGGCTGCACTTCCCCTGTCCTTTGAAACACCGCGCTGGAGTTTCTACGGTCACACTGCCTTGTGCCTGCCTGTTCCCGCTCCAGGGAAAGACACAGCGCCCATTCTTTAACCTGAATCACATTCGTCACATCCATCTCATTACTTTGTTCTTCAGCTTCTCTTCCATTTCAGTCTGTGTCCCGTCGTGGTGCAGCTCAAGGCTTGGTCGGCTGGACTCTGAACCGGACATTGATCATAGCGACAGATTCCAGCGGAAGGACCCTAGAGCTGCTGGTCGCCAGGAGACTCCTCGTCGTAGTGGTGTCCGCCACGGCGTGCAGGGTTCTGGTGGGAGCGTTGTGGATGTCGGCAGTGAGGAACAGTAGCGTTCCAAGTGATGTACAGGTCATTGTGACTGTCCTGGGTCTGTCGGTCAGCCCAGCTCTCAGCCCACTGCTCTATGCGGTCAACGTTGTTCTGGAGCACAGGAAGAAGCGGTCTGAACAACTGTTGCTGACCATCCTGGCACGGCAGAGAGCCGGTCAACAGCACACAAACCACAAGAGTGTGCATAAACAGCAGGACTGATGTTACATCATTCAAAGAACAGTTGACATGTGGAAAACACAAACCAAAAAAAACCTCATTATCTTATTCATTAAGATTTGTTACATTATTTTCCACGATAGGAACATGTCTATGTTTGAATTTAGAAAAAAATCCCTTTTGATTTTTGTCGGATTTAGTTGTGCATCGGTTCCATGTACATTTGTCCATATGTTTGATCCGACATGCAAGTATTATTTTTGTAATCGCTGTGATGTCTGTGTCAAGTGATATCTTATATATGCTAATGATATTAAAGGCAAGAAGACGAGTGCGCTGCAGAGTGCAAAGTCGTGACGTGAAAATGAGAACTCCTGGTTCGAATCCTAGACATAGAATTTGTTTTCACATTCCCCGTCAGTTCTGCTCACATTGACCTAAGCTACTTTCAACGCCCATCTTGCGCCGAATTTTAGAAGATGAGTGATTGTTCGTTCTTCGTTTTCATTGTCCTGAATGTTGTTTATCTTGCCTGAAGGAGACCTTGTAAATCGAAACGCGTTGTGTCTTGTCTTCTGATTTGTCTGTCATGTTAAAGGGCGGAGTTACTTTACATTCCTTTAACACTAGACTCCGGAGTTTTGATACGAGAGACAATGACTCTTGTTGCCACACACAGTTTGCATCCGACACGTGTAGAATGATGTTAACGTGTGTGGGTGTGTCGTCCATCTGTATGTAGAATGATGTTAACGTGTGTGGTTGTGTCGTCCGTCTGTATGTAGAATGATGTGAACGTGTATGGGTGTGTCATCCATCTATATGTAGAATGATGTGAACCTGTGTGGGTGTGTCGTCCATCTGTATGTAGAATGATGTGAACGTGTGTGGGTGTGTCGTCCATCTATATGTAGAATGATGTTAACGTGTGTGGGTGTGTCGTCCATCTGTATGTGCAACTTTGTACGTATTCCGTTGGGGTGTTTGATACCCGAACAATACTGGTATTCAGATGACTTGCTCAGCATAATAGAAACAATACTGGTATTCAGATGACTTACTCAGCCGTAAAGAAACATCTGGTATCAGTTGATTATCAGCGTAAAGAACAATACTGGTATTCAGATGACTTACTCAGCCTAAAGAAACATACTGGTATTCAGATGACTTTACTCAGCCATAAAGAAACAATTATGGTATTCAGATGACTTACTCAGCCATAAGAAACAATACTGGTATTCAGATGACTTATCAGCCATAAGAAACATACTGGTATTCAGATGACTTACTCAGCCATAAAGAAACAATACTGGTATTCAGATGACTTACTCAGCCATAAAGAAACAATACTGTATTCAGATGACTTACTCGGCCATAAGAAACAAACTGGTATTCAGATGACTTACTCAGCCATAAAGAACAATATGGTTATCAGATGACTTACACAGCATAAGAAACAATACTGGTATCAGAGACACTCGGCCATAAAGAAACAATACTGGTATTCAGATGACACTCACATAGAGAAACAATACTGGTATTCAGATGACACTCAGCATAGAGAAACAATACTGGTATTCAGATGACACTCAGCATAGAGAAACAATACTGGTATTCAGATGGCACTCAGCCATAGAGAAACAATACTGGTATTCAGATGACACTCAGCCATAGAGAAACAATACTGGTATTCAGATGACACTCAGCATAAGAAACAATATGGTATTCAGATGCACTCAGCCATAGAGAAACAATATGGTATTCAGATGACACTCAGCCATAGAGAAACAATACTGGTATTCAGATGACATCAGCATAGAGAAACAATACTGGTATTCAGATGACACTCAGCCATAGAGAACAATACTGGTATTCAGATGACACTCAGCCATAGAGAAACATACTGGTATTCAGATGACACTCAGCCATAAGAACAGTACTGGTATTCAGATGACATAGCCATAGAGAAACAATACTGGTATTCAGATGACACTCAGCCATAGAGAACAATACTGGTATTCAGATGACTTACTCAGCCATAGAGAAACAGTACTGGTATTCAGTGACTTACTCAGCCATAGAGAAACAATATGGTATTCAGATGACACTCAGCCATAGAGAAACAATACTGGTATTCAGATGACACTCAGCCATAGAGAAACAATACTGGTATTCAGATGACACTCAGCATAGAGAAACATACTGGTATTCAGATGACACTCAGCCATAAGAAACATATGGTATTCAGATGACACTCAGCATAAGAAACAATACTGGTATTCAGATGACACTCAGCCATAGAGAAACAATACTGGTATTCAGATGACACTCAGCCATAAGAAACAATACTGGTATTCAGATGACTTACTCAGCCATAGAAGAAACAATACTGGTATTCAGATGACTTACTCAGCCATAGAGAAACAATACTGGTATTCAGATGACTTACTCAGCCATAGAGAAACAATACTGGTATTCAGATGACTTACTCAGCCATAAGAAACAATACTGGTATCAGATGACTTACTCGCCATAAAGAAACAATATGGTATTCAGATGACTTACTCAGCCATAAAGAAACAATATGGTATTCAGTGACTTACTCAGCCATAAGATTACAAATGGTAGATGATGTACTCGCATAAGGAAACATATGGTATCAGATGCCTCGCCATAGAGAAAATAACTGGTTGGTCAGATGGACACTCATCCATAGAGAAATTAAATGGTTTCAGTGACCTCAGCATAGAGAACAATACTGTATTCAGATGAATGCATGTAAACATTGGTGTCGATGCCTCACCATATTAGAAAAATACTGGTATTGATGCCATCTAGCTAGAATGTGTTAACAAGTATGGTTTCAGATGTCATCTATATGATAAGAATACATTAACGGTATGTCGGTGCACTCATCATATGAGAAATATTTAACTGGTATTCAGTGTCATCCATAAGAAATAGTATTCAGATGCATGTTGAGATAATTGGGTATTCGATCACCAGCCATATGAGAAACTATACTGGTATGTAGATGACACTCAGCCATAAGAAACATACTGGTATCAGAATGACATCAGCCATAAGAACAGTATGGTTTCAGATGACGTCACTACATTAGAGAAAAATACTGGTATTCAGTGACACTCAGCATAGAGAAAACAGTACTGGTTTCATATGCTTACTCACCATAGAGAAACCAGTATGGTATTCAGTGACATAGCCATAGAAAACAATACTGGTATTCAGATGACACTCAGCCATAAGAGAAACAATACTGGTATTCAGATGACACTCAGCCATAAAGAAACAATACTGGTATTCAGATGACACTCAGCCATAAGAAACAATACTGGTATTCAGATGACACTCAGCCATAAGAAACAATACTGGTATTCAGATGACTTACTCAGCCATAGAGAAACATACTGGTATTCAGATGACTACTCAGCATAGAGAAACAAACTGGTATTCAGATGACTTACTCAGCCATAGAGAAACAAACTGGTATTCAGATGACACTCAGCCATAGAGAAACAATACTGGTATTCAGATGACTTACTCAGCCATAGAGAAACAATACTGGTATTCAGATGACACTCAGCCATAAGAAACAATACTGGTATTCAGATGACACTCAGCCATAGAGAAACAATACTGGTATTCAGATGACACTCAGCCATAGAGAAACAATACTGGTATTCAGATGACACTCAGCCATAGAGAAACAATACTGGTATTCAGATGACACTCAGCCATAGAGAAACAACACTGGTATTCAGATGACACTCAGCCATAGAGAAACAATATCATATTACTCCGCCGGACAAAAGGGACAAACAAATTACATAACAAAATACACACGCGTTTCGACCTTTTTGGTCTTCATTAAGCAAGAGAAAGAGCATTCAGGACAACGAAAACGAAGAACGAGCGTTCGCTTATTTCTCGAATTCGGCGCTGAAGTCTGGATCTGGATCTGGATTGGCACGTCGCTAACATCCATTTACTGGCATAGGCGCGACGGTGGGGAGTGCGCAGCGTGATGATATTATCGGCTTCTGGCTTTTGCCAGAGCCGACTTGAAGCTGTCTGCTGACTTTTGGTGGACGATGTTATCGTCGAGGTGGTTCCACTCAGTTATTGTCTTTGGGAAGTATGAGTTTCGGTACTGATCGGTGTGTGTTTCAGGAACGCAGTAGCACCTATCATTGTTTCGTATGTAGTTCTCCACTGGGTTTTGTGACAGGTACGTACTGTTGTCTCTGGTGGAGCGGATGCGTCGTCCTGGTTTCTGAGGTATGATGAAGTAACTCGGGGTGATCGCTGGCACCAGACCCTCAACCACCCTGTAAAAGAATCCTAGACGTAGTTGAAGCAGCCGTTCTTAGATTGTAGTGAGCTCATGTTTTCTCAACAGACCCGTTATGAAGCCTGGCGTGTTGGAGCGGTAGTCCTTTGCTATGAAGCGCACTGCATTTCTTTGTACGCGCTCCAGCATGTTGATCTCTTGCTGCAAGTGCGGGTCCCAAATGATTGCTGCATACTCCAGGACAGGGCGTACAAGTGCAAGGTAGGCATTTCATCGGCAGGACGTAGGGCTGTGCCTGAGATTCCACCAGAGAAATCCTAGTGTGCTATTGGCCTTCTTTGTGATGGATGTGATGTGTTGAGACCACTTGAGGTTGGCGGCGAATTGGATGCCGAGGTATGGGTTATGAGGGACTTGCTGCGCGCGCGCGCGCGCGCGCGCGCGCGTATGTGTGTGTGTGTGTGTGCGTGTGTGTCAGTGTGTGTGTGTGTGTGTGTGTGTGTGTGTGTGTGTGTGTGTGTGTGTGCACTCTCGCGCACTTGTGTGCGTGCGTGTGAGTATGTGTGTGTGTGTGTGTGTGTGTGTGTGTGTGTGTGTGTGTGTGCACGCGCGCGCGTGAAACGTCTTGTGAAAAGTTTAGCCGAGATGTTTTTTCACGATACCCCAACGTCATCGGTTGTTCTGATTTTTACAAGCAGAACACACTGCTTTAGAATTTAGTGTTGGTTGGAAAACGTCCCAACTGGTCAACAACACGTCCACTCTCAGTGGACCACAGAATCTGACCCGTCAGTCACTGGAAAAGAATACCCATCATGCTGTTATTCCCATTCGTCACAACGTCACCGGAGACAACATGTACAACGTCTACACCACATCTATCCATTCTAGTGACACTTTTTTGACCAAGCACACCGTCACCGCCACACCCTCCTCTCTTTCGGTCAACGTCTCAGAATATGGATACGTTAGACTTGGACAAACCGATATCGATCACTGTCTGAATCGATCTCACGAGCTTCGGTTCAAAGCGGTGAACGGGAGGGTGGATTACGTGCATGATACTGGGGGACTGAAGAGAGGACATTTCAGTCACTGTAACATTTACGTCTCCACCTTACCTGGAATGATTTTTCGCTTTCAAGCCGGGCAGGCGAACAGTGATTGTTTTACTGTGAAGGTAAAAGACTTGTGCACGCGATGGTGTTAAAGTGTTCTGGGAGTTGCAGAATGCCAACTGTCCTGGTCTCGTGTTCAGCAACACCAATCGTGTGCTCTTTGCCTTGAAAAGATCCAGGTGGTGTCGACGCTACATGAAACTGAATTTTACTTTTGACATTGTTCTGAAGTCTGTTCGACCTGAAGTGAAGCTTTTGTTCACCTCAAACAAAACAGGTGCGTGTTTCTCTCTCCCTCTCCTCCTCTCTCTCTCTCTCCTCTCTCTCTCTCTCTCTCTCTCTCTCGCTTTCTCTCTCTCTCTCTCGCTCTCTCTCTCGCTCTCTCTCTCTCTCTCTCTCTCTCTCTCTCTCTCTCATGCACGCACACACACATTCATTTTGAATTTATTCATAACCATTAAAACACCTGTCAATGGTAATCTGGCAGCTTTTGATCAGGTGGGACTTATTTAAGATTGATTACCAGTTAAGAATTGTTGTCACACCACTGTCGAAAAAGCGTGACTGTAACTGTACTGAGCTAATACAATTTTAGGCCTGTGTCAAATCTACCATTAGTTTCAAAGGTACTTAGAGAAGATCGTGTTGAGACGTTTGCAGAGACATTTATGAGATTACCGTCTTTTCGAAATTGGTCTACTGTAAGAAGGATCACAGCACACAGACTGCTGTTCTGAATGTTCAGGACATCTGCTGACGAATGCCGATGAAATATTCATCTCCATGATTGCCTTCCTTGAACTCAGTGCAGCATTCAATGCGCTGGTTATCCCATCCTTTTGAACAGGTTGAAAGTGACGTTTGGCTTTCAGGGCCAAGTTCTTGACTGGTTTGTGTCATCCGTCACTAGTTGTTGTCATCGATGGTTGCATGTCTGCCCAAAGTTCCCTTGTGTGTAGCGTTCTCCAGGGCTCTGTGTTGGAACCTGTGTTGTTACGATTATATTCTCAACCTTTGTCGGAAATTATTTCATTCCCTCTGTTTCTGTTTGTCTCTGTCTCTCTCTGTCTCTCTCTGACTCTGTGAGTCTATCTGTCTGTCCATCTGTCTGTCTGTCTGTCTATCTCTCTCAAAACAAAGGACATGTCAAACTGAGCGTGAATAACCTATATTACTCATGTCATATGGCGACAATTCTAATCGAGCACACACTTTTGATTTCTGTTTTCTTTTCCACACAAAACGGGACAGGCTTCATTCAGTCTCCTCTGTGGGATGGACGCACCCCTTACCCACCCGCTGTGGATAGCTGGGCCTCTCTGACCGTCCCCCCTGACCACCTCCTCATTCTGAAATGGCTCAGCCTATCTCTTCTCGCCAGTAAATTTGATTCCTTGTCGGTTTACGTGGGGGGACGAACGGAACAACACTTCTTCGACAAGTTCTGCACCCACAAACCTTTCGTCCAATACTTCAGCGAGGACGTCCACCTTCGCTTCATCAGCGGGGCACGTCACCGATGCTCTCCGGGTTTCAACATCGAGTTCTTCATGCCAGTCTGGCGCCTGCAGCGAGCGGGCGGCGGCAGGAGCCAGTGGAACTGCACGGTGCCGGGTTTTCAGCGGGACTACGGCAGGTATTTCCCATGTAATGCCGAGTGGGATTGTGTGGATGGGGAGGACGAAGAGGCGTGCTGGTACGTCAACTCCACGATGTGTGGGACCTCCCAGTGGTGGCTGGCCGGGAAGTGCTATCAGCTGATGACGGAGAAGCTGCTGTGGCCCGAGGCCTCGGGGGAGTGTCGGAGGAGGGGCGGGGCTCTGGTCAGCCTGAACTCGCCCAGCGAGTGGGAGGCGGTGCGCGAGGTGCTGGCGCTGAAAGAGTCCGGGAAGATTCACATCGGGTTGAGGACTCGGCGTGCTCCTAAAATGTAAGATTTCATTTGTGTGTGTGCGTGTGTGATCTTTTTAAATGTCGAGATTACTCTTTCTGTCACTGTGTCTGTCTCTGTTTGTCTGTCTCTGTGTGTCTGTATCTGTCTGTTTCTCTCTCTCTCTCTCTCTCTCTCTCTCTCTCTCTCTCTCTCTCTCTCTCTCTCTTATATCTATCTATCTATCTATCTGTCTGTCCGTCTATCTGTCAATCTAGCTACCTACCTACCTGATTACCTACCTACCTACTGACCTACTTGCCTACCTGTTTATCTATCTATCTATCTGTCTATCTATCTATCTATATTTCTGTTGTGTGTGTGTGTGTGTGTGTGTGTGTGTGTGTGTGTGTGTGTGTGTGTGTGCGGGCACGCATCTGTGTATGATATTAATGCAATTTACATGTCAGGTATATATGAACTTTGTTTTTGTAAGCCAAAGCCCACAAACCCTTTTAAATGGGGTTTTGGCGTTCCCCTCCCCCCCCCCTCCCCGCCAAACGTAGTTATTGTTGTGCCTGCCTGTCTGTCCGTCTGTCAGTTTCTCCCTCTTCCATTGCCTTCACGTTATCTTGTATTTCACATTGTTTAGGTATGGAACGTTGCTTCACTGGGTAGATAACACCGTCGCATACTATACTTACCAAAGTGGCCATACTGAAGACGACTTCTGTTCGCACTGCTTTTACTTCAAATGGGATCGTTTTGGGGACAGTTCTGATGTCTCCAATAGAAAATGTGACGATGCCACTTTTCGCCACCAGTTCTTGTGTGAATTTGACTCGAAGTCTGGAACCGTCGATGCCAGACCGGGGCCTGGTGTCACGCTTGCCACACCTCGAAAACAATTTCCTGTGTCCGTCACCAGTTGTTTGGCAGGTCACGTGGTCCACGAGTTCCTAGCTTGTGACCTGCAGAGCGAGTGTTTGGTTGGACGAGAGCCTAGGGGGCAATCTTCATGCTCCACTGATCGTGGTCCTTCTCCTCCGCCGCCCTCCTTTCTGTGTGGCAATCGGATGCAGGAGGTGCCTTACATGTTGGTGTGTGACCATCGCGCGGACTGCAGCGATCAGAGCGACGAGGAGTTTTGTGTATACCCCCCGTGCCCTCCCCACACTACCTTTGACTGTGGAGACCGCCAGGTAAGTGTGCCTGAAGCAATGAGGAAAGGAAGAAATGAACGAAGAAAGAGAAGAAAGAAAAGAGAGAAGAACAGAAGAAGGAGACAACAAACAAACAAACTGAGTGAACCAGCACACTTTGTGGTTTCCGTGTCTGTGCACAGGCAGAGAGTTGGGGGCAAGAGAGAAAGAGAGAGAGAGAGAGAGAGAGGGGGGGAGAGAAAGGGGAGAGAGAGAGAGAGAAAGGGGGAGGGAGAGAGAGACAGAGACAGAGAGAGAGAGAGAGAGGAAGAGAGAGAGAGAGAGACAGAAAGAGACAGAGAGAGAGAGAGAGAGTGACAAAGACAGAGAGAAAGAAAATGCCAAAACATGGGCGTGAAACTGCGTCCGGAATGCAAACCAGTCAATATCCCGATCGTGATCCTGGGCACGCACTTCAAATAACATAGTTGGCTCACCACACTTATTTGTTTGACCCACACGTTGAAAAGGTAACTCTTTTTTTTTTTTTTGCGATGGAAAGACAGGTGTTATCTTCCCTTACTTTATGTTGTCTGGAATAGGGTCTGTTGATGCTGAGATGACCCCTGACCTAGAGCCGGACACCTTTCCATGAGCAGACGGTGACACAGTGACTGTTCAGTGAATGCTCATGCCAAGCTGTCTGGGTTTGAATTCTCTCTCTCAGTTCATAAGCTGTTTAGGTCTGGTTGGATATCTCTGTCTTCCTCTGTCTGTCTTCTGTCTTTCTGTCTGTCTGTGCGCAGTGTTGTTGTGTGTGTGTGTGTGTGTGTGTGTGTGTGGTGTGTGTGTGTGTGTGTGTGTGTGTGTGGTGCTCATAGATTTGCAAACACTGTCATGATAACAGCTGTTTTGACATCAATACACAACTACAGAAGAAAAAAAACTAAGCCCAAACAGCAGTTCAACCAAAAAAATCAATTCCTCAGTTATATGCCTTCACTCACTGATCGACAGTGCCTGCAGCTCAGCCAGAGATGCGACGACATGGTGCAGTGTGTGTCTGCAAATGACGAAAAGCTGTGTGAATACATTGAGGACGACATTCGGGTGTACTCGGGCGGTCTTTACCTTTTAATGTTGGTGAGGTGGTCACCATGGGAACCCACACTCACCATTGACGTCATCAGGTCAGGCGAGTCGTGCCCCGGGTCTCACTTCCTGTGTCCTACTCCCGACATGACCCTGTGTCTGCCCGTCTATCTGCGATGTAACGCCATCCACGACTGCCCGGGGCATGAGGATGAAGCAGACTGCCAGACGTACCAGTGTCCTGGCTACTATCGCTGTCGCCAGTCCCGCGTGTGCGTGTCTGCCGAACACGTGTGTGACGACAAGTATGGCCAGTGCCCTCAGAATGATGATGAGCTGTTGTGTCACTTCACCTGTCCACCTGAATGTAGGTGCTTCGGGTTGGCGTTTTACTGTAACCGGTCTGTCGCTGTCGGTGACCATCCAGAACTTCGCTTCTTGAACGCGGACAGGAGCAACATGACGTTGATGGACTTCACGAACAACACCATGCTGGTCCATGTCAGTTTGGCGGGTTGTTTTCTGTCTCACGTTCAAGCACCTGCTCTGCCTAACTTGATCAGTCTGGACCTCAGCGATAATCTCATCACCTGTCTTCTACCTGGTGACTTCAGTGCCCTCAGATCTCTGCAAGTGCTTGTTTTGGCGGGAAACCCACTTGACCTTCAAGACGGTCTCTCTGGTCTGTCCACGTACACCAAACTTCGCGTGTTGGACCTGTCCCGTGTCAGCGTGGACGCCGTGAACGTGGATCCTTTGCACACACTGACTCGTCTGGACCAGCTTAACCTGTCGGGCAGCGGAGTGCGTCACGTGCACGGCTCGGGTTTCCGGGTTCTACGGTCGTTGCGCTCTGTGGATCTCTCAGGCTGTCCGGTAATCACCTTTCCTCCACAGCTGTTCCACAATCTTCTCAAACTTCGGTCCGTGACAGCCAGCAATTATAAACTGTGTTGCCCAGCGCTTCTTCCCGAGGAGTTCAGCCCCAAGTGGTGTCGGGTTCCAAAAGACGCCGTGTCGTCCTGTCAGGATTTGATGCAGAGTCACCTCCACCGGGTTATCCTGGCTCTGCTAGCCATGCTGGCGTTGGTGGGAAACCTCACCAGTTTTCTGTACCGCACCGTCTTCGACAAAGGAACGCGGCGGTTCGGATTCGGCGTCTTCGTCCTGCATCTGTGTGTGTCTGATTTCTTGATGGGGGTGTACCTGATGGTGATCGGACTGGCTGACTACAGGTACAAAGACATCTACCTGTGGAACGACTACTCCTGGAGACACAGCACCACCTGCAGGGTGGCCGGGTTCCTGTCTCTCCTGTCCTCTGAGGTGTCCGTCTTTCAGATCTGCTTCATCACCGTGGATCGCTTCCTGGTGCTGCGCTTTCCCTTCAGCCGGTTCCACTTCACACGCCGACGTCAGCGCATCTGGCCAGCAGCGCCGCCTGGTGGGCGGGGCTCGTGCTGGCCGCCACGCCTCTAACCCCTGTGACGTCACACTGGCAGTTCTACAGCCAGACCGGCATCTGCATCCCGTTGCCCATCACCAGGACCGAGTTCCCGGGACAGCATTACTCCTTTGGTATCTGGATCGCCCTCAACTTCGTCCTCTTCCTGTTCATAGCTTCGGGGCAGGTGTTCATCTACTGGTCGGTCACCTCCAACACGCTGACCGGCTCCGGCACCATCGGCAGGAAGTCCACGGACCAGGTCATCGCTCGGCGGCTGATCACCGTGGCCGTGTCGGACTTCGCCTGCTGGTTTCCCATCGGGGTCCTGGGGATGGCGGCGGTCGGAGGCGTGGACGTTCCGGGGGAAGTCAACGTCATCATGGCCGTCTTGGTGCTGCCGCTCAACTCGGCCCTCAACCCGTTCCTGTACACCATCAACATCATTCTGGAACACCGGAGGAAGAGCCGTGAGAAACAGCTGATGGTCGTTTTGTCTCAGTTGCAGGACGTTCTGCTGTGAGTTTGCTGGCGGCATCCGGTTGTTGTCTTCCTCATGACAGCCCTGATATTATGGCCCTTTACGGTCGCCTGGGTTAGAAGCAACACTCTCTCTGTCTCTGTCTCTGTGTCTGTCTCGTCTGTCTGCCTGCCTGCCTGTCTACTGGCCTGCCTGCCCTGCCTGCTCTGTCGTCTCGTCTCTGTCTGTCTGTCTCTCTTCTGTCTGTCTCTGTCTCTCTGTTTCCTTCTGTCTCTCTCTTCTGTCTGTCTGTCTCTCTCTCTCTCTCTCTCTCTTCTCTCTCTCTTCGCTCTCTCCTTCTCTCTTTGTCTCTGTCTGTCTCTCTTCTCTCCTCGCTCTCGTCTCGCGTTGTCTTCATCATCCTTCTTTGTCTTCTTGGTGTCACTCAGCTACACAATCCAGACGTTAATGTTGCTAAATGAGGCAGCCACGCCCAGGTCCTTTCAACAGTCGCACGGTTTTAGTTCTACGCTCTGTTTTTGCAGCATGAATACATGAAAAAGGCATCAGCCAGTTACGACCTCTGGCAGGTAGCAGTTATGTCCCTTAGGTCCCTAGTCTTAATGTGCGTGCCAAGTCTTAATGTTTGTCAATAGTCTCAATGTATGTCCCTAGTCTTAATGTGCGTCCCTAGTGTGAATGTGCGTCCCTAGTCTTACTGTTTGTCAATAGTCTCAATGTATGTCCCTAGTCTTAATGTATGTCCCTAGTGTGAATGTGCGTCCCTAGTCTTACTGTTTGTCAATAGTCTTAATGTATGTCCCTAGTCTTAATGTGCGTCCCTGTGCGTGCCTGCACCCTATGTGTGTGAACACTGCACAGGCTGCCAAAGGTTGGTGCAGGATTGCTCCCGGCTGGTTGGTTCGGCAAGTCGAGGACAGTGCTTCTCTGGGTCCTACCCGCACCTTCGGGTGTGTCTTTCTCTTCAGCATGTTGTGATGAAAAAATCATCAAGATCCAATGATTGGCAGTCAAAGACCAACTGCAGGTGACCATTCTGAAGACTTGAAACTATTTTACTAGGAAGGAAAGACACCGTACGTTGGTGTACTCCGTGACATCAGCCAATCATTGGCAATCAAAGACAAACTGTAGGTGACGATTCTGAAGGTTGGAAAGTATTTTAGTAGGAAGTAAATACACCTGATGTACTCAGTGACGTATCCACAATGAACAGCAGCATGTGTATGCTTTGTTTGGCTGACCTACATTGTTCTTTTGGGCATCATACAGACAATGATGTATCTCGATGTTTTTTTTTTTTTTTTTTTTTTTTTTTTTGTAGACCGTACAAATACGGACATTTTAACAATAAGCACAACGTATTATTTTTCTTAAGTGGAGCATCATTTATAAAAGTTACGTGGAGCATCCTTTATAAAAGCTACGTGGAGCATCATTTATAAAAGTGACGTGGAACATATCATTTATAAAAGTGACTTGGAACATATCATTTATAAAAGTTACGTGGAGTATCATCTATAAATGTTTCATGGAGTATCATTTATGTAAGCGTATCCAGCCTATGTAACTGGAAATCGACCACGGAAAAAGTGATGGATAAGATTAGAATCTTGACTGTTTTCAAAATAACAAAATGTGGGCTTTTAGAGTATTAAAGATGATACAGATTTTTTCCCATGAAAAATATTAAACGTAATGTAAAATTACAGATTCGTAAGATGTCTTTTTCAATAGAGAATATTAAATGACGGTGCTGATTTTCCTGCAAGATCTCTCTCTCTCTCTCTCTCTCTCTCTCTCTCTCTCTCTCTCTCTCTCTCTCTCTCTCTCTCTCTCTCTCTCTCTCTCTCAAAATGCTTATGTATGACAGTCAAAGTGTTAAAAGATTTTGTTGATCTTAAACATGTTTACAATCAGAATTCAAGATCGCGTGCCCGAGAACATTTTCTCCGTTAGCCTGTGGTCAGATTCATTTGAATTCTCTGTCAGTAGTGAAAGAACACACGCAGACACAAACACAAACATGCACGCACACACGCCCGCGCGCTCGCGTGCGCACACACAGCCACACATGCACATACGCATACACACATACATGCGCGCACACTGTCATGCGCGTGCACGCACACACCTACGCACAGACGCGCGCGCGCTCACACACACACACACACGCGCGCGCGCGTGCACACACACACGCACGTACACACACGCACGCACGCGCGCACACACTCACGCGCGCGCGCGCGCGCGCGACGCATGCACGCACAGACACACACACACAGACACACACACACACACACACACACACACACACACACACACACACCACACAACGCAGGTGTGGGACGTGCGGGAAGGGAGTAAGGGGAGGAGATGCGAATGTGTATTTCATTTGATGAAAAGTATACTCTCAGCAAACCTTGCACAATAAAAAGCTCAGTGTACCACACGTTAGTACATGACTAAACTCGGACGCTTTGTATTAAACGTTAAAACGTCAAAATCAGCAAGTGGAGTCCACCTGTTAAAAAACAACAACAACAAACATACAGATAATGCATGGTGAGTATGAGCCAGTTTCAGAAAAAAAAAATGATAGTGAGAATGGAAGCCCAGTGTAAAAAAAAAAAAAAAAAAAAAAAAAAAAAAGAAACAAGAAAAAGAAAAAAAGTAAAGGAAAAATTGGGGGATAAATTAGAGGCTGGAGGCCAAAAGAAAAAAAATGATACAAAAATAATAACTGGTTCCTTTGTTGGGGGAGAGGGTGGTGAGTTAACTCCTTTGACAGTGTAATGGTGAACGTTGAATTCTGACTTGCGAGGAGGAACCATTTGATGCAACCTGATTTGAGTCGACTGTTTGTCTGTTAGTGTTCTGAGGAACCATTTGATGCAACCTGATTTGAGTCTACTGTTTGTCTGTCAGTGTTCTGAGGAACCATTTGATGCAACCTGATTTGAGTCGACTGTTTGTCTGTTAGTGTTCTGAGGAACCATTTGATGCAACCTGATTTGAGTCGACTGTTTGTCTGTTAGTGTTCTGAGGAACCATTTGATGCAACCTGATTTGAGTGTCTGTTTGTCTGTTAGTGTTCTGAGGAACCATTTGATGCAAACTGATTTGAGTCGACTGTTTGTCTGTTAGTGTTCTGAGGAACCATTTGATGCAAACTGATTTGAGTCGACTGTCGGTCATTTTCTTCATGATGTCGGCTGTCTCATGTGCCTCAGGACATTACGCTCACACCGCTCACTCCCGTTATCGCGAGCGCGCGCGCACACACACACAACACACACACACATGCACACGCACACATACACACACGCGACACACACACCACACACACACACACCACACACACACACACACACACACACACACACACACTCATATGCACAGAGCCACAAACAGCCTAATCCTTTCGCGGCCCAAGCACCCAGCAGCCCCTAGAGAACAATCCATATCAGGTCGTCATAAGGCAGCCCAAGCACCCAGCAGCCCCTAGAGAACAATCCATATCAGGTCGTCATGAGGCAGGCCAAGCACCCAGCAGCCCCTAGAGAACAATCCATGTTAGGTCGTCATAAGGCAGCCCAAGCACCCAGCAGCCCCTAGAGAACAATCCATATTAGGTCGTCATAAGGCAACCCAAGCACCCAGCAGCCCCTAGAGAACAATCCATATCAGGTCGTCATAAGGCAGCCCAAGCACCCAGCAGCCCCTAGTGAACAATCCATATTAGGTCGTCATAAGGCAGCCCAAGCACCCAGCAGCCCCTAGAGAACAATCCATATTAGGTCGTCATAAGGCAGCCCAAGCACCCAGCAGCCCCTAGAGAACAATCCATATCAGGTCGTCATAAGGCAGCCCACCAGAGGAGAGGCCGCACTGCTGTCAGCCGAGACAGTCAGGTGTCATTCAGTGGTGCCTGTTGTGACTTGGGACACATCCTTCTGAGTCACCCCAGGCTGCTGACGACAGTTACTGCTTAATCGGGGAGCCAGACGTGAGGGAGCGTCTGTGGCCTCCTGCGCTAACAGTAGCGCCATATCCTTACAGAAATCCCAAATAGAGCGTTCTGCGTTTATTTTCGGCACTTTTGTTGATCAATGACAAACATCTGCATTGTAATTAATGCACTGAGTACGGAATGCATCGCAAATGAATGATATTTAAAAAGGAAATACTTTGTAATAAAGCATGATAGTGCACCCCCCCCCCCGCCCCCCCCCCCCCCCTCCCCCCCATGAGCAATGAATGAGAACCCAGTCAGTAACTCTGTCCGCACTATCTCTGGTCACTGTGAGGGAGGGAGGGGGAGAGAGAGAGAGAGAGATGGAGGTATCGAGGGAGGGAGGGAGCCCGCATGCTGGTAAAGTACGGTGAACAGCATCTTCCCATGCGTGGGAATTTTACTGAAGACAGGCGCTAGCTGGAACTGGCTCTGTGACGGAAGCCAACACGTGCCGTGTGCGTGGCTGTGGGAAAGAATGAGTAGGCTTACATCCGCTAGGGAGAGTGCACTGCGTTTGGGCCCACAAGCGTCTCCAAAAGTAGCCAGTGCTTCCATTGGACGACAGTTTCAGCGAACCAGCCGATACTGAAATAGCTTGACATGACCTCATCGCCAGCTTGGATGTGGAAAGGAAATCATCAACACTGAGGTCACCACGAGAAAAGGGGGTGAATTGGCCACCTTTTATCTTATTTGTGACTGATGGGCATAGGGATGATGAAGATGATGCTGTGAAGCTCCATTCTGATCTAAAACGGCGGTGCTGTTCTCTGCGCTTTCCGACATTACATATCCCGACATCAACCAGGCCCGAGAGATTCAAACACCTGCAGTGTTGATCAGGTGATTCTAGGCAGCAATTTCACAGACGCACCCATGAAGTAAATAATACTCCACTGTGTTGTACCAGTCTTCCTATCTATGTCTGAGTGATAGTCGGTTGAGGATGAAAAATCCCAGAAATAAATATCTCTTAAGGTTCGATCGCACGACCTCACAGCCCAGAACCCATGATGCTAGCCACAACGCCCCGGCAGCAAGGTGGTGACCTATTTTGTTTCATGTTTAGACAGAGACCTGCACTTTGTTTGGTTTATATTACTTGAAAAAAATATTTAGTTTATTTAGCTTCATTTCATTTCGCAAAACAAGATCCACAAAGATTCGCTGAGCCATCTCTCTGAATCGACTGCCTTCAACCAACTCCCTACTACAATCTTCGTCAGAGAATGATTAAACCCACCTTCTAGATCAGCAATCTTATTTCGCCCGCAAACCCCCCTTTTCACATAATCAAATTCTCTTAACCAAAAAAAATAGCTAAAAACCTACAAAATTAAACAAATCTAATCGCGTGAAAAGTGGGGTTTGCGGGCAAAATAATTTTCCTGCTCTAGAACCGCACATTTAATCATTCTCTCTGATTAACGCCCGCGGGATTGAGCCCTTACTATTTTTTTACGCTCTTCTACCTCAAGCACTACTAATAAATCAGAACAAACAACTGGTTTTCCATCTTGGTTAGTTATTTTTACACACACTGAATTTATAGACCCCGCAACTAATTCTTTAAACCGACTGTTTTCACCAAATGTGCTTAACTGATAATCGCAAAACCCCGCCTTAATTGATGGTAGTACTCTTAGAACTGTAGATGGATGGCCATCAAATAAATTAGTATCTGTTTTTAACTCTTGTAAATGGACATACAACATTGGGTTCACGAGAAAATCAGATGGTTCATTGCTTTCAAATTGATAGATGTCTTCTCTTGTACTAAATTTATAAGATCTGCTAGTACTGTGGAAGCCCAAGATTCTAGCAAGACCTTTAGGAAAAGTGTATTCTCTTCTTTCTTCTGGTGGAAAATGCACAGTAATTCTGAGGTTTGCTTCGTTAATTTTCAGCAATATGCCTAATTCGATAAGTACTTCTTTTAAAGAACAAAAGTTGTAATAGCCTTCTGGTATTTTTTCATGAGTTATTTGATTGCCCCCTTCGTTACTAATATTAATCCAGTTATTCTGAGCTTCTTCAGATATATTAAACCACTTAATTTTAAAACCAATTTCTCTAAGAGCAACCCTACTATCACCGCGCCTATTGTCAATTGGATACTTTAAGAACACACGCGTGTTTTGTTTAGTTATATAAATGTGCATCCTTTTTAAATCCTTTTTAAAAATCTATTTAAAATGGAACCTTTTAAATATAATGAAAGTGCCGCTTACGATGTAGGAGGGGTTTATGAGCCCAAATCTTTGGACTTTAGTAGCCTAACCATCGCAGTGGATGAATCATATGGCTTTCTAGTCAGACTTGTAAACCCACTAACTAGATATTTAAATCCTCCAATAAAGAGTGATAGAGTGCCATCAGCATGGTCATCCAGCCCTATGGTTTTTTTACCAAAATCAGTTAAATTTTGCAGTTTACTGCTCAACCACTGGCTGCGGTGTTTCATATGCAAACCATTTATACCACCCCAATCTCTTAGTAAGGTCAGTATATAACTTTCATGTTTATTATCAGTATAGACGCATACTAACTGAACTACAAGTACCCCTCCCCAACGACAACGCGTTTAATCCATTCAACAGCCCAATGGACAAGAATGCATATGAAAGAATCTGCAACGAATTTAACATTAACCCTTCAAATAACTTTAGACAAAAGTTAGACCGCAATCACGGGTTGGGCACATTGTATTTGTGGGGTCAGCGTAGAGAATATAATTTTGACTACTGGCCCGGCCACACCTCTTTTAAGCCAAACTCCCAAGTTAGATTGGGATCAATAGAACAAAAACACCCCAATGCTTGGGCAACATTTATCTTAGATGAAAGTAAAGGCCTAACAATGCCAGGAGTGCAAAGACTTAATGACTCCATACGTACGTACGTTTGGTGTCTATTAGGAGCGCAAGCACAGACCAAGTCTAGCATAGTGGATCAATCTACAGGTTTTGACGCCAGAAAACAATTTCTAGCCAATTTAGAAGATGCTATTAACTCTGCTGTTGATTTACCTTCCAGCATACAAAGGTACCAAAACGTTCTTTCACATGCTAGGTCAAAGGTTGACTTTGTTGTGGGTCATGGATTATACATGCTGCCTTCTGACCTCAGACTGCAGATTGGCATGATACAGAATTATAATAATGAAATCCTCATAGCCGGAGACGATCAAAACTTAGGACACAATCAAGGTTTAAACACAAGGCCCGCGCCAGCCATTTTAAAAAAAGTATCTAGCCCAGAACCTGCAGAAAGCGACCCCCCGCCAGTTATAAGCAGTCCAGAAAGCGACCCCCCACCTGTTGATGTACCTCACCCCGACAGACACACTAGTGAAAAGACAGCCCTTGTTGTGTTTTTAACTTTTACTGGATTAGCCATACTTTATTTCACTAAAAATTAAACCAGCAGCCAGCACTCCTAACGCCCACAGATGGTCGGCCATATAACCAGCCACTTTGCCTATGGTAGACAAAACCCAACTAACAACACTGCCTATTATGCCAGGCAGAGCATCAAGCGCTTTGACAGCTAACTTCTTTAATAAGTTTGCTAGATGGCGCAATTGTTTTCTAATCCAACTTTTACCGGGCTGAGGCGTTGGAGGAGCTACTGGCCCTGTTGGCGTACTGCCAGTTAATGCATAAACCAGTGTAGAGATAGCAAACCCAACAGCTGTCAATATACTAACTATTGTAATCCCCTGCTCTCTGAACAGAGTCCTTATTCTTTCTGCTAACGTAGTATTTTCATGAAGGAGTCTGTTTATAGTTTCTCTGATTCTGTTTGTTTGTGATGCTATTTGTTCTCTGTTAGTAGACAGCGTTTCTAACCTGGCTGCCTTTAGTAACATTAACTCCTGTATTTTCGCCTGTATTCTAGCCTTTTCTTCTGCCCCTAAATTGTTATCATCTGCATCAGCCAGTTTATTTTTTTCTTCTCTTATCTCTCTCTCTAGCTCACCAAGTTTTGACAAGTTGTTTTTTAGCTCGCCATTTATTCTCCGCAGAGCGTCATCAAGACCCCTGAGTTCACGTATAGCAGCTTTAAGATTCTTGTGTACACTCTCAGGCAATGGAGGATCATCAATTGTTTGTAAAGCTGCTTCTTCTTCAGGACTCAGCTCACGTTCTCTTTGACTAGGCGAACCGACAATTGTTTTTAACTGCGTCTCCTCATTAAAACTTGCCTCAATTTCTGCTATTGCCTCATCTGTTCTTTGACTTAATTCTTGAATAGAGATCATTTCTATTTCAGATCGTGTTGGCAGCCTTTGCCCCAAGTTCTGTAAAGCACTAACAGCCTCAGGCCTTAAATCTTTAATAAGGTCTAATCGCTTTCGGTCGGCAACAGGGAGATCTCTAAGAATTGTGCTCTTGCTTAAAAACTTGGCCGGGTCTGGTTTTGTAGTAAGTCGTACAAGGCCTTTACTAGTCCTTACATACAGATGATTATTTTTATCCATCTTAAAATCAAAAGCACCGTGGCCTTCTGGCGGCTCTAGTCCTATGCTTCTATAGAATGAGTTAATTTTATTTGTTAATAGTTCTGCACGAGCTGTAATAACTCCAGGGGGTGTTTCTTCTTCTTCTAATGAAGGGATTAAAGAACGTGCTTCTTCAAGTTCATCTTGCAATGAAGGGCCCGATTCTGTTTCATCTTCTTCTTCATTAGGACTAATCGCGTCATAATCGCCGCCTTCAGCCATATTTATATATTTATTATTTTTTGTTTTATAAAAAATGAACCCATACGGCTGCGACCTTGATCCATTCAGAAAAGCGAAGGAACCCCACGGCATAAAAGGCATAAGACAGACTGTACGCGTTGTAAATAATCCATCAACAATTGAGCCCAATGAAATATTAACAGTAAGATTTAGTGACCTCGGGCCTGACGATGTTATAATGCCAGGCACTGCCAGGCTGTCATTCAAAATAGACATTGAGTCGGCGGATCCTAATGCTACTGTCGTTGCTAACCTGGGCAGGGCCATCATTAAAAATATGGTAATTAAACTGGAGGGTAGAGAAGTCTTCTCACTGAGTAGCGCAGACATTTTTAATCTCTATTCTGATCTATGGCTGCCTAGAACAGAAAGGAAAGACAAAATCTTTCAAGGAATCCAGAGCCCAAACGGTCTTAAGCACAGGCTTAATGCTGCAGATGCAAAGGAAGACGAGGGAGACCAGGCAATAGCGCGAGCATTTAAGAACAGATTTTGCATCCCTCTAGATTTTGAACTGTTAAAAACCCATCAGCCATATTACCAAGGCGCACTAAGAGACAGACTTACTTATGAACTGACATTCAATGACAGCGGGTCTGTTATTCTATCAGATGATCCCTTAGCCAAATACACTGTTAGTAACATCTCTCTTAATTTTGACGTTGTTACTAACCCTGAACTAGCTAGAATAATCTTAAATCAGTATAAAAATAGGGCGGTTGTTTACTTTGAAAGAGTTTTACACCACAGTCTAGCGATTAAAAACAAGCAAGACACTGTCTGGGAAATAGCTATAAGCAATTCTTTAAGGTCCCTAAAGGCGGTTCTCTTGCTATTTACTGAACCCTCAGCTCCTTTTAAGAGAGAATCTGAGGTGTTTTACGACCCAAAAATTGAGCAGTTGTCTTGCACAGTAGATGGCAAGCCTTTTCAGTTGTATTCAGCTGGACTTTTACCCGACCAACACTTTGATGAAATAAGAAAGTTATTCGCCGGAGGCAGACAGACAAGTCCCATAGCCGATCATGTGTGTAAAAAACTTCACCTTCACGATGTAAGACTCGAAGATTATCTAACAGACAAATATGGACTATGGCTGGATTTTAGATCAACGTATGACAACAGACTGCACGGGAGTGGAAGAAGGGTAGGGTCAGACGGCATACTCATACAGATTAATAAGGAAGAGGAGGAGAATGGCCAGATACAAATGCACGTTTTTGTGGTTTATGACGCCCAGCTGAACATTAAAGAAAATAGACTGAAAGAAATAGCCTATTAAAACAGATGGATAGTTTGAACTTTTTACCTAAAGACCCGCACTGTTCGCTTATTTGTGGGATTACTGGGTGTGGGAAAACTGTCTTCGTACTTGATTTGTTACAAACAGTCTACAGATTTCATTACGAGTACATTGTTATATTCTGCACAACCATTAAGCACAACAAGTCTTATAAAGAAAGGCAGTTTGTTTGGACAGACGAGAATATATTTCTAGTTGATCCTACTGACAAGCTAAGCGACTGTTTAGAACATTACTATAGGCTATTTGAGGGAACCGAAACGCTGTTTATTATTGATGACTGTTCAGCCGAACAAGACATTGTTAAAAAAAGAAGGACTCTGTCTAAGCTAGCCTTTAGCGGAAGACACGCATTAGTTTCTGTTTGGCTCTTAACTCAAAAATACAATGCTGTCTTAAAAGACTTTAGATCGCAGTTAAAATCAGTCATCTTATTCTATACTAAGGACAAGGACAGTTTTGAAGAATGTTTAAGTGAAAACTATATAATCAGGGACAAGGATGAGCTAAAAAAAATAAAAGAGCAGCTAGAAAAATCTAAGCACGCTAAACTATGCTTACGGACTGACCCGCCAGTTCAATACGTTTGCTTGTTATAGATTGCTCATTATAGATTGTTTATTATAGATTGTTTACTATAGATTATTTATTATAGATTGCACTTTACAGATTGTTTAATATAGATTGTTTATTACAGATTGTTTAATAATAAATTGTTTATATTAAAAAAATGTCTCGAGGGCCAGAATCAAAAGCGGAGTTAGCTCCTAAATGCGTTGCAGTAGAGCTAAAAGATCTAGCAGATACAACGGACTTTGATCTAATAGGAGCGGCAGGAAATGTTTATGGATTTGAGTACACAGACGATGGCGTTTACAAACGAATAGAAATTGAAGATAAAAAACGACAGCAATATCCTGCCCTGGAAGAGATAAGAAATCTAAGAGCAAACGATTTTGGTAAACACGAATACAAACTTCATAAACGAGAGAATGCCTGGGCGTTGCTTCCTGACATTAACTGGAATTTAAAGTTTGAACTACGAAGCCCCTATGTATACTTTGATAAGAAATACAATTTTAGAAAAGCTTTGAATGAAGGACGCCTTCTTGCTAGCCTAGTCCCAGGAACACAACAGAAAAAGCAGATTGAAATAACTAAGCAGGGCTCTGAATATATGCTGCGGAGAAAGAAGTCCTTAGCTGAAGTGGGGGGTGACACCGTCGGCTTAGAGTTTAACCCAAAACTAGAATCACTGCCTAGAAGAATGACGATGCTTTTTCGCTTATTTATTACTCCAAGGGAGTCTGTTCCTAGTTTGCCAGAGCATACGTTAATCAGAGGCGTACAAATAAAGTCTGAAAACTTGGGCGGCCCTCTTAGGCTTGTTATTGTTATTACTAAAAACGGGGATGAAATAAACACTTCTGTATCTTCTGACAAAGTCACTGTGATGGTTGACAAAGACAAACAAACAGTGCTTGATTTTATTTTCATTAAGTATGTTGATTTTATTGCGTTTTACTCTGTTGATGAAGTGCTGCCAGAAGGGTTAATAAGAAGATATGTACAAGATTAAAAAAAAAATCTTAATTAAAAATGGAAGACGGCCAGCAGTTTAGATTAAAGCACATGACTGAGCTTGAAGAAGAAATAGAAAGTGACTTAAATAAGTATAGGGTTACTAGAAAGAAATATGCTAAAGCCTTAAATGTCCTTTCTTATATAATCACCGGCTCATCAGTTGTAGCCAGCTTAAGCACTGGGTCTAGTGTCGCTCTTTTAGCTACTGGAGTTGGGGCACCGATATCCATAGCTTTTGGGAGTGTTGGTTTGGGTTTAGTTGCCATGTCCACGATTGTAAGTGCTGTTTTAAAGAAGCTAACACCCAAATTACAAAAGCACACCGCCATTGTAGCTCTAGCAACAGCAAAACTTCATTCATTAAGGCTGATTATAAGCAATACATTACTGGATGGAAAAGTAACAGACGAAGAATTTAAACGAGCCATGGCTGACGGCGATAATTACAGACGCCAAAAGATCGACCTCCAAAAGAAATGGAGAAAGACTTTTACTTCACAACAGGTAGACACCGAAGCAATCAGAAAGAACATTGCAAAGCAGAACCTTGCAAACGATCAACTAAACCCAAAAACGAACCCGATTTAATTATTGTATTACTTATATATTCGATCTTAAAAATGACGACCAAAGTAGTTACAGAGCTTAAAAATATATGCTGCGCCTTAGAGTTAATGATGGAGTGGGGGGCTAATGAAGAAGAGTTAAGAAACAAGTTTGGCGAATTAATTGCGGATCTTTTTGAGCACACAGATATTCGCGAAAGTGTAACCAGCGTAATCAGTAAAATGCCAGATTCTTGGCCCAACCCAGTTATAAAGTGTATTGCCATTTTAGTTGATATTATGGCTCCTGATGACGTCGAATTGTCTATTTTTACTAGCTCTGAAGGAGCAGCTATTCAATTTAACTAAATTTTAGTATTTTTTTTGTATTACCTCAAATTAGTAAATATTAGCTAAATTTTAGTATTTATTTTTTTGTATTACCTATTTATTTGATCTTAAAAATGACGATCACAAAAGCGATGGATGCTAAACCGGTGGGCAATATGTTCAGCGAATTAGTCATGGACATCATTAACCCCACAAACGTTCAGGAAAGCGTAACACATGCCATTTCTAAAATCCCAGAGTCTCTTCAAATTGACCCGCCGGTAAAAGTGTTGTTGGCCATTCAGATTGAATATATAACCCCCGATGATTATAGTATACTAGTCTGGGTTTCAACTAGACAGAAAGAAGTAATCAGCTATTACGACTTTAATTCTGACTGGGCTGATTACATGCTTACACAGTTTAACCATGCGAGTGAAGAAGCAAAATTGCGCGGCTCCGGCTGGTCTGAAGGAACGATCATTGAAATCAGATTAAGACAGGCCAAATACTCTCCTATTGTCGGCAATTCTTACCTTTCTCTCCCGAGAGAGTTAGAGTTAAAACGAGCAGTCTTAAATATACATAATTCTGACAATATGTGTTTTATGTGGTGTGTTTTGGCGCACTTACACCCAGTTAAAAATAATGCAAACAGAGTATCTAATTATGAAGCATACAAAGATAGCCTAAACTTAAATAACATAGACTTTCCAGTGAGCGTAGAAAGTATCGGCCAGTTTGAAGAACAAAACAAACCAATAACCGTAAGCGTATACACATGGAATTCAGTAGACAATCTAGTCCCTCTAAGGATCTCTCCCAACGCTCCCACTTTTGGCGAATCACTTAACAAACATGTCGACTTAATATTGTTTGCAGACGGTTCCAAGAGCCATTATGTATTAATCAGATCAATTAGCAGACTTCTGGCTTATACTACAAAGGACAAATTTAAACAAGAGCTCTGTAGAAGGTGTTTAGTCAGGATCCCATCTATAGAAGCAGCTGACAAACATAAGAAGCATTGTAAAAGTTTTGTAGACTGCAAAATCGAACTTCTTACGCCCCCACCAGGGTCTAAGGTTGGTTTTAAGAATGTACACAAACTGCAGATGAGGCCATACGTAGTCTATGCTGACTTTGAGGCGATCTTGCCACAGTACTACGGCCCTCAACAAGAACAAAAAACAACCATATTATCCTGTCATCAGATCTGTTCTTATGCTTTCGTCGTTGTTAGATCAGATGGGGCACACACAGAACCAGAGATTTACAGAGGTCCCGACGCAGCTGGTCGATTTTTGGAGCACATGAAGCATCTTCGCAATCAATTCTCCAATCAGCTAAATCTCTCAGGCATTAAGATGACTCCTGAAGACCAAAAGCGCTATGAATCAGCCACACACTGCTGGATATGCGGCTCAGAGCTAACACCTAACAGTAAAGACGCGACAGTGAGAGACCACGATCACATTACTGGGAAATTCAGAGGGGCTGCGCACAACAGTTGCAATCTTCAACTCAAGGTTAACCCCGAAAAATGGAAACTGCCTATCTTCTTTCATAACTTGCGGGGCTACGATTCTCATTTTATCATGCAGGCAATAACTTCTGAATGTAAGAGGGTTAGCTGTATTGCACAATCATCAGAAAAGTACATGACCTTTACTGTAGACTGTTTATCCTTCTATGACTCTGCCCAGCATCTGATGGGGAGCTTAAGTAAGTTAGCAGAATCTTTACACGACTGTCCAATCACTAAAAAATATTTCGACCCATCTTTAGTCCGTAAAGGCGTCTATCCTTATGAATATATGGACTCGTGGGAGAGGTTTGACGAGCCGGCGCTGCCACATAAAGACGACTTTTACAGCCGTCTTAGAGGCGGAGGCATAACTGACGCCGACTATGAATACGCACAGAAAGCCTGGACAGAATTACACTGCAAGACGATGGGCGATTATCACGACCAATACTTATTAGCTGATGTGTGTTTACTGGCAGACGTCTTTCAGAATTACAGATCCACTTGCATGAAACATTACGGTCTAGATTCATCACAGTACATCTCTGCCCCAGGTCTTTCTTGGGACGCATTCTTGAAGTCTACAAACATTGAGATTGACTTAATATCGGATCTGGATACACTTCAGATGATCGAGGACGGGCTGAGAGGAGGCATTAGTATGGCCTGTCATCCTTACCGCAGAGCCAACAACAAGTATTTAGACGATTATGATCCAACTAAACCGTCCAACTATCTAATGTACTTAGACGCCAACAATCTGTATGGGTGGGCCATGAGCCAGACACTGCCATTAAGAAACTTCAAAATGATAAACGGGCCTCATGACGTTGATCGGGTGGTAGGACTATTGTCGCAGCTTACGCCCGATAATCCAATAGGACTAATCTTAGAAGTAGACTTAGAATATCCTAAAGAATTGTACGGCCCCCATAACGATTTCCCCTTAGCCGCAAAAAGATTAAAGATGAGTCCCACAGAACCGCCCAAACTCGTGCCTAACCTCTTTAACAAAACTAAATATGTCTGTCATTATCGACTGTTACAATTTTACTTAAGACACGGACTGAAACTTACCGCCGTTCACAGAATAATTACTTTCGACCAAGGGCCTTTCATGAGACCATACATCATGAAGAACACCAACCTTAGAACCAAGGCCACAGATGCATCAGAAAAAGACTTCTTTAAGTTGATGAACAACAGCTGTTTTGGCAAGACGATGGAGAACGTACACAATCGTAAAGATGTAAGATTAGTTACGAAAGAAAAACAAGCAATTAAGCTGGTCTCCAAACCTAATTATCAAGACTTTAGACGATTTAGTGGCAGCCTGGTTGGAGTTATGATGAAGAAACAGAATGTGAAGTTGGACAAGCCGGTGTTTATCGGGTTTGCCGTGTTAGAGCTGTCAAAGTTATTAATGCTAGAATTTCTATACGACTACTTTAAACCGCTGTACCCAGAATCAAATGTCCTTTACACAGACACTGATAGTTTTATTCTAGACATCCCAACTGAAGACTTTTACAAAGACATGGAAATAGAGGTAGCCAAAGGAGCTGATGGATGGTACGACACATGCGACTACCCAAAAGATTCGCCTTTACATTCAACTGTGAACAAGAAAGTGATTGGAAAGATGAAGGATGAACTTAATGGGACGATTATACTAGAATATGTTGGCTTACGGGCAAAGATGTATAGTATTTGCTACCCAGGCTTCTGTAATGAAGAAAGCTAAGGGTATAGGTAAAGAAGTTGTCAAAAAAAAAAAAAGTCACGACGACTACAAGCAGGCTCTCTTTGAGCGCAAAGTATTTTATCACACAGACGTTAATCTGCGCTCTACTCTTCATCAAGTAAACACAACTGCTGTTAATAAGAAGTCGCTAGACTCTACCAATAGCAAGCGAACTTACATCAATCCCGAGCTTTCATGCGCTATAGGTCCTCCGGAGAGCCAACTTGGCTGACTTAAATTAAGATCTTAACTAGTACTTAACTAGTACTTAACTTAAGATCTTAACTAGTACTTAACTTAAGATCTTAACTAGTACTTAACTAGTACTTAACTTAAGATCTTAACTAGTACTTAAGATCTTAACTAGTACTTAACTAGTACTTAACTTAAGATCTTAACTAGTACTTAACATGACTTGCACTTAACTTGCGCTTAACTTGCGCTTTACTTACACTTAACTTGTTATAACTGACTTAATCAGTACTTAGCTTGTACTTAACCAGTACTTAACAACACATTAAAAAAACTAATTTATATAAAAAATGGGTCTACAGCAGGAGGTTGTACTTTTTTTGCAGAACTGGTTCTTTTACTGTTTTTGTGGGGGTTTGTGACTTTGTTGCTAAGTATGGCTTTAGGCGCTTGTATGCTAAAAGCCCTCCACCAACAACAATACTCCCCAGCACATAATAATACATCTTACAGTTTGATTGTGTTGTTGTTGGTGGCGGCGGTGCTGGTGCTGATGCTGTATCTAATAATTTTTGTTTTGCTGCTTGGTTTGCTTTTTGCAGTCTGTTGTATTCAACTAGTTTACGACCGGCCTCAACACGTCCAGGATTTTTAGACTTAGTAACACTACTCACCTGCGGGACACTCAGTTGTGATTCACTTGTGGGGCACTCACTTGTGGGGCACTCGCCTGTAAATTCACTTGTGGAGAATTCACTTGTGGGGCACTCGCCTGTGGAGTCTTCTCCTGCTCGCTCATTTTTTTTAGTGCGATTAAAATTAATATGATTGAAATTAATATGATTGAAAGTAATTAATCCCATGATGAATGGACATAGCAACGTCCCAAATCTATAATACATGTCACATGCAAGAGATTCTAGAGACTTGGTTAAAACCGGATCTTGTGTTAAGTCATATTTTAAATCTTCTTCTGAATCAATCGGCGCTATCTTGCCTACTAACTTAGCATATAAACTAATCATTGTCTGCCCCACTGATCTAACCATTTTTGATCCTAGCTGTGCTTCGTACCTGGCGTAATACTTCTCAACGTCTGATGTAGACAATTGCTGAATCTGTTCGATACTTAGTTCAACGCCTAAATACTGCCTGGTTTTCCCACATGCAGCTAGAGAGTATAATCTTTCTTTATGACAGAGGTCTGCTGCCTCCTCACACTTTAATAGCTCGTCGCAATCCATTTTTAAACTCTTTTTAAAAACAATAAAATAATAAAACCATGAGTTTAACGTTGGTTAATTATGCAGTGCCCATTGTCGGTGTTATAGTTTATTCAACCCTAGCAAAATGTTTGTTAAGAATAAAACCACCCAACATGGGAAAGATAGAAGATTCGCCGAAACTAGTTACAACCTTATTTTTAGCTCTGGCAACAAAAGATTATCTGATTAAAAAGCACATAGACAGTCTTTCATATTATGATTATTTTAATTATTTTTTTAGTTAATAAAAAACATGAGCACTGCAAAGATCATCAATACTATTTACCACTCTGCTGTAATCGGCGGCCTTAGTATAGGATATAGCATGTTAGCAAAAAACATGTTTAAGATGAGGCCGGCTGATCTAGGAAGGTTAGACATTGAGGATGTTGTTAAGGTTATAGCTGTAATAACGGCGGGGATTGCCTCAAAAGACTTTCTTGTTGCGCAGGGGATTATCCCAGAAAACATCAATGCATAGAAAGATTGATTTATAAAAAAGATTGATTTATAAAAAAGATTGATTTATAAAAAAATTCATTCTAAAAAATATTCATTCATTTATAAAAAGATGTCCGGATTAGTTCTGATGGTGGGCGGGGCTATTGTTAATGCATTGGCTTTCTCTGGCAGCAATTATATGTTTAGTAAATTGAGAGGTCTGATGAAGAGAGAGAACGCCATAACAAGGCAATGGAAGATTTAGCTAAGGCAAGAGACGCTTACGAGAAAAGGAGAATTGCTCACTTAGACTTTATTAATAAAAAGTTAAGAGAACAGGGACATGCAGAGCACACATTTACAGACGTTGATGACGCAATGAATGAATATTACTTAGTGACAGGAAAGAAGTTTCTAACATCGTCACCGCCAGAACTGTCTGACTTTTATGAACCATCTGAGGATCAGAAAATGGTAGAAATAGGCTTTATTATAGGTGCTATGGGAGCAATCTTTCTTCTTGCATATTCAATCTAAAAACAATGTTAAAAATGTAATAAAAAACAGTCCCTTCTTATGGACAATACAAAGTACAAAATATATTATTCACCTGGAGGGTATTGGAAAGGAAAGGCCGCTATTGATAAACTGAGTAAAGCTGCTAGGGTGTCTGAATCAGAAGCGAAAGACTGGCTTTCAAAACAAGCGATCTGGCAAATATATCTGCCTGCCCCAAAAAGAATAATAAGGCCTCGATTTGTTAACTCAGTTCCTAATGACACCCACCAGATGGACTTGTTGTACCTTCCACATGATAAAGTTAGAAGAAAAAAGTTTAAGTATGCTCTTACAGTTGTTGATATGGCTTCAAGGTATAAAGACGCTGAGCCTTTAACGGATAAAAGCTCAACTGCTGTGGCTGTGGCTTTACAACAAATATATATGCGAGGTCCATTAAAGTATCCTAGGCTGATCCAGGTTGATGATGGGAAAGAGTTTAAAGGAGCTGTAAACCAACTGTTTTTAAGACACCGGGTTACAGTTAAGAGAGGGATTCCAGGCAACCATCGTTCCCAGGCCCTAGTAGAAAACTTTAATAAGAATCTAGCTGAACGTCTGTTTACCTATCAATATCATAGAGACCTTATGGACAGAACACGCAACACAGAATGGGTTAGGAGATTGCCAGCAGTCTTACGCGCCATGAACAACGAAGAATTTAAAGCAACAGGTCTTAAGCCAGTGAACGCGATCAAATTAAAAAAAATTAGCATTACTGAAGACATCCAAGGTAATCAAAAACTCTTGCCGTTCGGACTAAAAGTAAGATACTTGTATGCTCCTGGAGAGGCAGAGGGCGATGTTAGAATTAGAGCCACAGACCCTATATGGAGCGTAGATGTATATGAAGTTGAAAGAATTATGAAAACAGCCCCTCCCGTGTATTATTTAAGAGAGACTCTTTCTTCTAGCGGTGCTACTACGTCTAAAAAGCCTGCCCCTAAAAGATCGTTTGTTCGCGAAGAGTTGCAAGTTGTCCCACCAAACACAGTGCCTGTTAGTTAATCAGAGAGAAAGTTTAAATGTGCGGTTCTAGAGCAGGAAAATTATTTTGCCCGCAAACCCCACTTTTCACGCGATTAGTTTTGTTTAATTTTGTAGGTTTTTAGCTATTTTTTTTTTGGTTAAGAGAATTTGATTATGTGAAAAGGGGGGTTTGCGAGCGAAATAAGATTGCTGATCTAGAAGGTGGGTTTAATCATTCTCTTCGTCTGATGAGGTTGTCGCCCTTCATCTGCATGGCTCGTGCGCTGGCCAGAAAGTTCCGTAATTAGTGTTGATGTGGCCACACGCCACAATTAGGATTTTGCACTAAATCAACTATATAATCCATGTCAGCGTTTTGAGGCATACCGTAAGTTTGAACCAGAATTTTATGTTAAACTGATAATTGATCAGAAGAACAACTCCCCATCAATTATTTCCCTTTGGGGGTGGGGGAGTAGGGGGGGGGGGGGGGATTCGCACCGATGACATCGCATACCATCTTCAAATACATGACCTGCCCCTTAGTTGACGTCATATTTGAGGCATTTGCACTCACCCGTGGCCCTATCTTTGCGCCAGCTAGAAGGAAGCCTCCAAATAGTCCCATTCCTTTGATTTTAATCTGTCTGCTTGGAATCACCTGGCTTGTATCTTGATGGCCATATGAAAAAAAAAACCCGAGGAGAATCAACTTTCAGACACAATAAATAAAAAAGATCTGAAAACAATCCAAAATGCGTCATTCTATACATACTCGACCCCTTAAGCAAGGCCTGGACGCATCGATTTTTTGGTGTGCAGCCTGTGAGTTGCGCAGGAAAGGAAACAGAAGCACGCGTCTCGTTTCACGAGTTATCGATCTTGGCAATGTCCCTGTGTTGTCTCCCCTCTAATGAGGCGGACCGGGTTGCGGGGTCGTCGTCTTCTGTTTCTGCTGCAGTAGTTTGTGTCGGGGAAATGAACGAAGGCCTGGACGTGCAGTGTCTCGCTGTCTCAGCGTCTTCTGTCTGTCTGTTTGTTCGTCTGTTTGTCCGCGTCTGTCTGTCCGCCTCTGTCTTTGTCTTTCTCTCACTGTCTTTGTCTTTCTCTCTGTGTCTAAGTCTCACTGTCTGTCTCTCACTCTTTTTCTCTGTCTGTCTGTCTGCCTGTCAGTCTGTCCGTCTCTCTCTCTCTCTCTCTCTCTCTCTCTCTCTCTCTCTCACCATCCCCTTTTCTCCCTCGCTCGCTGACTAGTTTCCTCCTGCCCTACGCTGCTGTCTCTGTCTCTCTGCTTCTGTCTCTTCCTTCGTTCGTTCTCCGTGTCTTTACTGTTAAAGGTGTGTCACGTCTTTCACTGCCTTTTTCTTCCCTCTCCTCTTCCTTCAACAACTCCCCCCCCCCCCTCCCTCCTCGTCACCCCCACCATCACCTCTCCCCCTTGGCTCTCTCTGTCTCTCTCTGTCTGTCTGTCTCTTGCTGTTTTTCTTGTTAATGGTATGTGTCTTTGGTCCTGTCTGTCTGTCTGTCTGTCTGTCTGACCGTCTGTTTGTGGATGGTATGACAGTTTTCAATAAAAGCGAACAGCAAAATAAAAACCAAAACCAAAAAAGGAACAAGGGAAAAAAAAGAAAAGAAAATCAAGCGAGCATAACTGATTTAAGAACAACTGAAGCTAGGGTTGTGATGTATCGGTGCTAACAACAACAGCAACAACAACAACGACGACGACGATGACAACGACGACAGTGATAACCATCATGATGATGATGTTGAGAGAGAGAGAGAGAGAGAGAGAGAGAGAGAGAGAGAGAGAGAGAACTCTGAACTCTGAAATATTTAATGAATAGGCCATAGACCCATGTCATTGGGAGTGGTTACAGAATCAATTTGTATAGCTGCAGAAACACAATTTATACATTCTGTAATAATACATACAGACACACCTGTACAATGCACATTTCCACTTCATTACTCATTCGAGTGAGCTACCGCGCAGTTTGAAAGCTTTTTCAAGATAGATAGCGAGTCGAATTATCTGTGATTTATTCTCAGATGCCAGAAGCATTGTAAGTTTGAACTGCGAAGGCTGGTTATAGTATTTATGAGGAATATACTTTTCTCTCAAATCCTGATACCGCGGACAATGTAAAACAAAGTGAACTTCGGTCTCCATCTGCGAAACACAGAATGGACATGACATATCGTTTTCCGTTATATTTTTACGGAAACGTAGCTTGTGCACATTCAGCTGTGAGACACCTAACCGTAACCTAATCAAACTGATTCTTGCTCGCAAATGATTAAGTACATTCAAATAGGGAGATAGAATCAATTCACTCTTGAATGTTCGATACAACAGGAAACGATCACTTTGTTCCATGTCATGAGACCATTGCGTCTTGTAATCATTAATAACACTGTCTTTTAATGCTCTCAAAAATGCCTTCTCATCCTCAACCCCCTGATTCTCCCAAACCTCTCCATATCCATATTTGTACAAGAAGAAACAAATTGCTGATGCCCATGTATTCTGGTTGTTATTATGAAAATGTAGTAGCATTCTATACGACTTGTGAGGCAAACGATGAAATGGCATCTTCAAAATTCTTAACCAGTATCGAACACTTTTGAGGTGCAAGTTTACATATAGTGGAAAACGCCCCAACTCACCGTAAATCATCACATTAGGAGTTCTTATGCTGACATTCAAAAATCTTTTTAGTGAGAACAAGTGCACTTTTTCTACTATATCAAGATTTCCTATGATGCCCCAAACTTCGGCTCCGTAACTAAGTATAGGTTGGATCTGAGCATCAAAAAGTTTAAAGAATATGACTGGAGATTTTTCTCCTAATGACCAAAGCAACTTAAAAATGTTAATGACCCCTTTTTTCGCTCGACTCGATAAATCGTTCAAACAGTGAGTAAATGACAGCCTAGTCGACATAATGACACCAAGATATTTATACATATTAACAACTGATACTTTATTCCGTCCATAATACCATACCTCATGTTCAGAGACATAGCCGCCATTTCTGAAGATGACAATATTTGACTTCTCTAAATTCACGATTAAACCAAGCCTTTTTGTCATGTCATGTAACACATTAAATTGGGTTTGCAAGCCTGTGACCGAATCAGAAACTAGAATAATATCATCGGCAAACATAAGAATAAGAATTTCCAAAAAATCAGGAATAAGCTGAATTCCATGTCTTCCTCTTTGGATGATTTCTTCCGCCAATTCATTTATGAACAGAGAAAACAGGACAGGACTGCATTTTTCTCCCTGTTTTAAACCAATGGGACACGTGAATGCTTCGGTCAGATCACCTTCAACTCTAACTTTTGCTTTAACAATGTTATAAATACTAGTTATAGCCTGGTACATTTTCCCTCGAATACCCCTTTTCTTCAGGACGGCCCATAACTTCGAGCGAGCGACAGAATCAAAAGCTTTTCTAAAATCTATAAAGCCAACATACAATTTTTTGTGTAACAATAATTGTTTCTGCACCATGGCAAACAACGTAAAAACATGATCAACAGTGCTGTATTTTTTTCTGAAGCCTGCTTGACAATCGTTTATTACATTATTATGTTCGATCCATTTTGATAATCTTTCATTTAATATATGACTGTACAGCTTACTGCAGACATTCAATAACGAAATACCGCGATAATTATCAGGTAAGCTCCGATCGCCTTTTTTGAAGAGAGGCTGTATAAAGGCTTCAGACCACTGTAAAGGATAGGTTCCTGAGGTAAACATTACATTAAATAAAGCAACTAGAAAAGGAGCAATTATGGTGATAGAATTTTTAAATACTTCGCCTGGGATCCCATCAGGACCTGCTGCCTTGCCATTTTTTAACGAACGCACGGCACCAAAAACTTCATTCTCCGTTATATCTGACTCAAGAGAATCTGTGTTCACGTGCTGACCGTCATCCTCGGTCCACTGGCCGTTATCATCTTCATTACCTTCACTGTCCACGGTATTGGAAACGTTGTCAGAATTTGACTGAAATACTTGGGAAAAATGTGTGTACCACTGCTCTTTACTAATGTTAGTTACTACAGACTTTTTAGAAATACAGGATCGCAACTTATTCCAGAATCCTGTCGGATTATTAATATTTGCATGTAATGCCTCCAATGTCGACGTACGGTGGTTTTTCTTTTTAATCCTCAGGAGCTCTTTATATTCTCTTCGTTTCTCGTTATATGCAGTTCTTAAAACATCGTCATCCCCATGTCTGTAATACTGTCTCAAATCACACCTAAGTTCCTTTCTGTATTGACTACATTCTTGGTCGAACCATGGGTCTGATATTCCTTTTCCTACTGTTATCGTTTTCTTCATACATAAACAAGTACCGAGCAACGCTTCGTTAAATATCTGAAGAGCTTCGTTAATGTCAGTATTTATTAAAGAGGATGCTGTCCCTAAACTGCTTTTAAATTCATTAGACGTAATATTCTTCTTAAAATCTTCAAATTTGTTTTGGTCCCAGACAATTTTTTCAAGCTTAAAACTGCTCACTTTTACGTTTGCTTCCTCATCAACATTAACCTGTGAGTTAAACACAACTTCAACAAGCATGTGTTTTGATTCAATTTTGGGACGAACATTCAGTGAAACACAAAACTTCAACAAACATCGTGACACAATAGCATAGTCAATAATACTACATCCGCCTGGTGACACATATGTATAGTGACCAAAATCCTTATCATTCTTGACAGCGCCATTCAAAATAAAAAGATCAAAACAGCCACAAACATTCAATAAACAATTACCAAAATCATTTATCACCTTATCTTTTGTAGTACGGCTTAATTCCCGTTCATCGTCATCTTTCAGTGGCACACCTTCACTCAAATCATCACCCCCTTCTTTCCCATTCAACCCCCTAGTGCGTGCATTGAAATCCCCAATCAAGAGAAAAGGCACATTTCCAAAAGATTCAAACAAATCCATTATGCATTGCTCTATAATCGCGATACCATTAGATAAATCAGTGTTGCGGTAATAATCAGAAGAGCTAGGAGGTACATATGCACCGACTAGCATCACTGGTGTGTCTGTGCCAAAAATATCTTTGGACAGTTTCAACACAGTTATGTTATCGTATTCAGTCTTCACTTGTTCAACGTACATTGAAAACTGTTTCTTGACAAGGAGCGCTAAACCTCCCGATAACCTTGCTGTAATGCCATCGGACAGTTTGATACCTGGTACAATAAAAGTGTCATAGTTTGGAAATAAGTGATCAGGAAAATGGGTGGAAAAAGTTTCAACGAGTAAACAAAAATCAAAGTCTTTTAAATAAGAGCGTAATTCATGGTCAAACACACGGGAAATACCTTCAATATTATAAGTTACGAACTTAATGTTTTTCGTGACATGGGTCCGGCCGTATCCCTATAAGCTGGCCTGCTTGGCATTTCCACCTGCCACTTCATGAATGGTGGTTTGCCGTTTGGAGGCAGAGTTGGTGCAGGAGGCACTTCTTGATCGGGTTGCAGGCTGTGAAGCTTTGCCCGTAGAACTGCGTCTCTCACACTTCTTTGTGGTTTTGTCATCATTCCTCTGTTCCGTGTTTGATCGCACTGTGTGTGGTTTTGTGGGTTTGCCAGAGTCAGTCTTACTGTTTGCTTTATTTGCAATCGTTTTTGTGTCCTTGGCTGTCAGCGGTGCTGTCGATTTGTCATCGTCTGGGTTTTGTGTTGTATGTTGAAGTTCAGATTCAGATCTGTGTATGTCAGTGGAGTCAGTGATCAGATTATATGTGGATTCATTGATTTCCTCATTGTCAGCAGTCTCTGTCTCTGTGTGAAAGTCAATCGTGTTTAGTTCCTTTCCCCCTGTCATGTTGTCTACACTGTCGGTACTATGTAACACACATGCACTGTCATCTGTACGATTTCCGATTATCCCTCTCTTTGTTAAGTTCATTTCTTCACAGTTATTTCGTAGATCTTTCGTACTGTCTTCAACACGATTCAGATCACTCAACACCCCAGTGTCTGAAGTGACATAATTTTGAACTTTCTCTATACCGACTTCAACAAGATTTGAGTTCTTTCCTGTCACACAGTCCATGTCGGCATTGTTCTGTTCTTCCTCTGTGCTGATTTCAACTTGACTTGAGTCCCTCTGTTTACTGTTGTCTGTGCAAGTATCACCGTTTGTATCGTACACAACGTGGTCTGTGTTTTCACATCGATCTGTCATGTCATTCTCTGTCGTACCCTGAGTTTTAACAGTGTGACAGGTGTTGTTAATGTTCTGCTGAACATTACTATTAGACGTCCGTGTTGTCGTCAAAGGCGGAAAATGATACATCGAACTTGGGTAGGGGTACGGTTGGAAGTTGTATTGCCAGTTTCGAAAACCACTGACCTCATCACACTGTCTCATGTCCGTGTACTCACTGTCTCTGTCGACATTGAATGCGTGGTTTTCAATGCGGGTGCCATCACAGTGTAAGCGTCTGTCATTCCTCCAGAAGTAGCGGGAGTCGTTGCTGCTGTCGCCAACGCAATTGCTGCTTCTGTAGTCGCTGTAGTAGTTGCCAGCGTAGCTGCTGTTCCTGTAGCGGGTGTCGTGGCTCACCGGGCCTCGTGTCCATGGTGGGCGTGGGTAGCGCTGTTGGTTCTGCTCCTCCACCACCAGTCTGTCACCACGGTAGTAGGCATGGAACCCCTGGCGCCGATACTGCTGCACCGTCTCTCTTTGCCGGTCCGTGAGGTCTGCAGCTACCGTCACATTTTTCTTCCGAAGTGCCACCCTGCCCTCGCTGAGAACTGACATTCTGTCAGACCAGCGCGCAAATTTTACCATCATGGGCGGGGGGCGACCATCAGAATCGTTGTAGCGTCCCAAGCGTTGCGCACGTATGATATCATCTGGGGTCCACGTTTTCCCAGTCACTGACCCCTCTAGCACACTTAAAACTGATTCGACACATTCTTCGTGTGATCCAGTGGAGGAGAGCCGGGGCACATTGAAAAATCGCAGGTTGTCACGTCTGATGAACATTTCTAATTTTTCTGTCTTTTCATCCAATGTTGCAATCGTCTGTTTCAATTTCACTTCCAGCTGAGTCACGTAGTGTTTTATTTTGCTGATCTCATCCACTGATGTGGCAACAGTTTGTTCCAGCCTATGCGTTTTGCTTTGAAGCTCGTGAAACTCGGTCTTGAGTTCACGCGCGACCCTGTCCAAATCGAATGAAACTTGCTGAGTCACTGCACTAAGTCGATCATTCAAAACTTTATCCAGAGATTTTTCGTATTCTATTCTTTGATTTTCCAAAATTCTTTGCAGATTTGGTTCCTCATGTTCAGTTTTATCCTTCGAATCCATATTCTAAACTTCACAGGGTCCAAAACCGAATAAACAATACAAAATAAACAAAAGATCGGGAGCGCTTCAAAATGCGTCTTGCCGGCAGCTTGATCACGAACTCACTCCAGAGAGAGAGAGAGAGAGAGAGAGAGAGAGAGAGAGATTTCCATTGAAGACATTTTTCCTATTCAAACAGTCCTTGCCAGTGAAAACTGTTGAATGTTGTAGAATTTCCGACCCTTCGTGTCAGCAATGCCAAAAGCACAGAAGACTCAGACTGTAACCACTTGCACAAGATCAAATAATTCGGAGAAGCAGTGTGTGTGTGTGTGTGTGTGTGTGTGTGTGTGTGTGTGTGTGTGTGTGTGTGTGTGTTCCCAACTGAGCCCGTAGCAAACTCAACTCTGGGCAGAAGCCTGTCAGGGCAGAAAAAAACCCACATGACTCTGATGGGAATCGAACCCACGACCTCCCAGCCGGGAGTCCACGTCGCTGACCACTTCGCCACGGCGGCTGGTAAAACAAGACACTTGCCCAGAACTTCCAACCACTGCTCCTTTTGGCAAATGTTCGCTTAGCACATACACAGTTTGGAAGCGCGAAGAACTGAGAGCACGTGGCTAGTGAGACCTCCTCTGTGCATGATGTGCTAGAAGAGCACGTGGCTAGAGAGACCTCCTCTGTGCATGATGTGCTAGAAGAACGCGTGGCTAGTGAGACCTCCTCTGTGCATGATGTGCTAGAAGAACGCGTGGCTAGTGAGACCTCTTCTGTGCATGATGTGCTAGAAGAACACGTGGCTAGTGAGACCTTCTCTATGCATGATGTGCTAGAAGAGCACGTGGCTAGAGAGACCTCCTCTTGGCATGATGTGCTAGAAGAACGCGTGGCTAGTGAGACCTCCTCTGTGCATGATGTGCTAGAAGAACGCGTGGCTAGTGAGACCTCTTCTGTGCATGATGTGCTAGAAGAACGCGTGGCTAGTGAGACCTCTTCTGTGCATGATGTGCTAGAAGAACACGTGGCTAGTGAGACCTCTTCTGTGCATGATGTGCTAGAAGAACACGTGGCTAGTGAGACCTCCTCTGTGCATGATGTGCTAGAAGAACACGTGGTTAGTGAGACCTCCTCTGTGCATGATGTGCTAGAAGAACACGTGGCTAGTGAGACCTCCTCTGTGCATGATGTGCTAGAAGAACACGTGGCTAGAGAGACCTCCTCTGTGCATATGTGCTAGAAGAACACGTGGCTAGAGAGACTTCCTCTGTGTATG
>CM065739.1:56871757-56954257 GCA_033310375.1 Conus canariensis
AGAGAGAGATATAGAGAGAGGTGCAACAGCAGAGAGAGACAGATAGAGAGAATTGCAACAGCAGAGAGAGACAGAGAGAGAGGTGCAACAGCAGAGAGAGACAGAGAGAGAGAGATGCAACAGCAGAGAGAGAGAGACAGAGAGAGAGAGAGGTGCAACAGCAGAGAGAGAGACAGAGAGAGAGAGGTGCAACAGCAGAGAGAGAGACAGAGAGAGAGAGGTGCAACAGCAGAGAGAGACAGAGAGAGAGAGAGGTGCAACAGCAGAGAGAGAGAGATGCAACAGCAGAGAGAGAGGTGCAACAGCAGAGAGACACAGAGGGAGAGGTGCAACAGCAGAGAGACACAGAGGGAGAGGTGCAACAGCAGAGAGAGAGGTGCAACAGCAGAGAGACACAGAGGGAGAGATGCAACAGCAGAGAGACACAGAGGAGATATGCAACAGCAGAGAGAGAGGTGCAACATCAGAGAGACACAGAGGGAGAGGTGCAACAGCAGAGAGACACAGAGGGAGAGGTGCAACAGCAGAGAGACACAGAGGGAGAGGTGCAACAGCAGAGAGAGACATAGAGAGAGAGATGCAACAGCAGAGAGAGACACAGAGGGAGAGGTGCAACAGCAGAGAGAGACATAGAGAGAGAGGTGCAACAGCAGAGAGAGACACAGAGGGAGAGGTGCAACAGCAGAGAGAGAGAGAGAGAGAGAGAGAGAGAGAGATGCAACAGCAGAGAGAGACACAGAGGGAGAGGTGCAACAGCAGAGAGAGACATAGAGAGAGAGAATGCAACAGCAGAGAGAGGCAGAGAGAGAGAGAGAGAGAGAGAGATGCAACAGCAGAGAGAGACACAGAGGGAGAGGTGCAACAGCAGAGAGAGACATAGAGAGAGAGATGCAACAGCAGAGAGAGACACAGAGGGAGAGGTGCAACAGCAGAGAGAGACAGAGAGAGAGGTGCAACAGCAGAGAGAGACACAGAGGGAGAGGTGCAACAGCAGAGAGAGACATAGAGAGAGAGAGATGCAACAGCAGAGAGAGGCACAGAGAGAGAGAGAGAGAGAGAGAGAGAGAGAGAGAGAGAGAGAGAGATGCAACAGCAGAGAGAGAGGTACAACAGCAGAGAGAGACAGAGAGAGAGAGATGCAACAGCAGAGAGAGAGAGAGAGAGAGAGAGAGAGAGAGAGAGAGAGAGAGAGAGAGATGCAACAGCAGAGAGAGAGGTGCAACAGCAGAGAGAGACAGAGAGAGAGAGAGATGCAACAGCAGAGAGAGAGAGAGAGAGAGAGAGAGAGAGAGAGAGAGAGAGAGATGTCACACAGACTAAGGAGGTTACACAGACCCGTCAGTAAAGACAAATCGTGATTGTAATGATATCGTGTAGCAGACTACGCGAGCCTCGTTCTTGAATTGTAAAGGTCATTTCCGCCAGCCTCGATTTGGGGCGAAAGAAAGTTTTTGTTTACCATATCTACAGATTACAGTTTGCTGTTCGTTAACGAAGTCTTCGCGTGTATTTACGAATGATCTAGCTCGACTACAGCTACTATCAGTTGGTGGCAGCGGAATTCAATTCATGAAAAGAAGTATGGCATTCAAGCCACCAGAATATGTTGATTTTTCAAGGCCTGAAGTGTGGCCAACGTGGAGACAACGATTTCTTCGTTATCGAACTGCAGCGAAACTGACGACTGAGGACTTCGATGTACAAGTGAGTGCACTAATCTGTTCCATGGGGGAAGAAGCTGAGAAGATTTTTGGAACTTTCAATGTTCGTAGAAACGAAGCTGAAGACAGAAACAATCCTAATCACACATTTGAAGACATAATTGAAATGTTCAATAGGCACTTCAATCCCAAAGTCAACGTCATTCATGAGAGAACTGTGTTTCATCAAAGATATCAAGGTGCTGGAGAGAATGTGGAAACTTTCATTCGCTCACTCTATGACTTAGCTGAACATGCAGACTTTGCTGACAAAGATAGCGCAATTAGAGATCGCCTTGTAGTAGGATTAAGAGACAAAGAACTCTCAGAAAAGCTACAACTACAAGCTGACCTCACCTTGCAGCAAGCAATCATGCAAGCCCGTCAATATGAGCAAGTCAAATCACAGCTTTTGGAACAAAGAACACAAGTTGATGCCGTGAATTCACGTCCTGCAGTGGGCAGTGCACGTGGCAATACACAAGCTCGATTCCAAGGCAACAGAAATCATCAGCAGCCTGCATCTCACTTCAGCTCAGTCAGAGGAAGAGGTTCCAGAGGAAATGATCGCGGTGGTCATGTTTCTGCTGGCTACCATCAACACAAAGGAAACCGAAACAGCGGCAACAGTTCAAGATGTGGATTTTGTGGCAAGCAGCCTCAACATAACAGACAAGAATGCCCTGCACGTGGAAAAATCTGCAACAACTGTGGAAAATATGGACATTCCCAGTCAGTCTGTCGTCAGCAACACCCTGTAGTGAGTGCTGTAAAGGAAGAAGAAATGTACTTTCTGGGTGCCATTGACAGCAATGTTAATGTCCTTCCTTGGTTTGTGGACTTGAACATTTGCGGGAAACCGATTCGCTTCAAAATCGATACTGGTGCCGATGTATCAGTCATCTCTCTTGCAGAGTACCAAAGCATGAAATCTCGCCCACCACTTCAGCATACCAATGCTACACTTCGCAGTCCAGGAGGCAAAATGAGTTGCAGAGGATACTTCATGAGTACCGTGAACGTCGAGAAGGACTCATTCAAACTGAAAATTTTTGTGATTAACTCTGACACAGACAACCTTCTTGGACGCGGTGCTGCCAGTCACATGGGTCTTGTACAGCGAGTAGACAGTATGATGAACTCAACATTCGGAGAACTGGATGATAAGCCAGTTAACTCTCCCTCAGTCAAAATCCATCTGAAAGAGGATGCTGAACCATACAGTGTGGCAACAGCAAGGATACCAATTCCGCTTCTCGACAAAGTCAAAGATGAGCTTGATCGAATGAAGAAAAATGATATCATCGAAGAAGTTACTGAACCTACGGATTGGTGTGCCCCAATAGTTGCCGTGATGAAGAAATCTGGAGCTGTTCGCATCTGCACAGACTTCAAGAAACTGAATAACGCAGTCAAAAGAGAGCGGTATGTCATACCCACCATTGAAGACATCCTGTACAAGCTGAAAGATGCCAAGATATTTACAAAACTGGATGCAACGTCTGGATTTTGGCAAATCCCACTGGATCCAAGTACTGCAAAACTGACTACTTTCATCAGTCCTTTCGGCAGGTTCTTCTATAAAAGACTTCCTTTTGGGATATCATCTGCTCCCGAGATCTTTCAGCGAACAATGGAAAACATCTTGCAAGGAGAAAGAAACGTCATTTGCTTTTATGACATACTTGTCTTCAATGAAAACCCAGAAGAACATAGTGCGAGTGTCAACTCGGTGATCAGAAACTTTTCAACATCGGTCTGAAGCTCAACAAGGGGAAATCAGAGTTCAACAAGACAGAAATCACCTTTCTTGGACATCGCATCGGTGCTGATGGCATACGCCCAGATGATGAAAAAGTGAAGGCAATCAGAAACATGCCTGACCCCAAGAACGTGACAGAACTGAAACGTGTTCTTGGCATGATGAACTTTCTTGGTCGTTTTATCCCAAACATGTCATCCATTCTGCGTCCTGTAATGGAATTGTTAGAAAAAGACAAAGAGTGGATATGGGAAGAACCTCAATCAAACGCATTCAATCAGATCAAGGAAGCTCTATCTTCAACTCCTACACTGGCCTTCTTTGATCTCAACAGGAAAACCACTGTGAGCACAGACGCTAGCAGTTACGGCATCGGCGGAGTGCTGCTTCAAGATCATGATGGAGTGAAGAAACCAGTGGCATACTGTTCCAGAACTCTCAACACTGCTGAGCGTGGGTACGCTCAAATCGAAAAAAAGAGTGTCTAGGAGCAGTGTGGGCTTGTGAAAAGTTCGAGAGATACCTGATAGGGCTTGAGTCATTTATATAAGAGACTGATCACAAACCGCTCATACCCCTGATCAACACAAAGGATCTGAATGAAATACCTCTTCGCTTCCAGCGAATGTTGATGAGATTCATGAAATTCAATGTTGAAAGCAGAATTCACCCCAGGAAAAAAGCTTGTTGTAGCTGATACCCTTTCCAGGAGTCCACAAAACGAAGCTTCAGTTCAGCAAGTTGACACTGTCTCATCATGTGAAGAGGACATCAGGGCCCACATCAACATGATCAAAGAGACCTGGCCCGCTTCGGATAAAAAACTACAAGAAATTGCAAAAGAAACTGCTCAAGACAAAGTCATGAGTACTGCACTGACTTACACCTTGACAGGATGGCCCAACTATATCAGTCAAGTGGATCCAGCAGTCAGAGAATTCTTCTCCGTCAGAAATGAGCTGAGTGTGAACCAAGGACTTCTCATAAAAGGGCAACGCATAGTGATCCCTGAGAAAATGCGAGAAGATGTTCTCAGCAGGATCCATGAAGGACACACTGGTATAACTAGATGCCGTGAACGTGCAGCCAACTCTGTGTGGTGGCCTGGACTTTAATCTGCTATCGCTGAGACAGTCCGAAACTGCAAATTCTGTGAAGAAAAGCAGCCATCACAAAGAAAGGAACCCCTCATTCCAACAGACCTACCGGATCGCCTATTTCAGCAGGTCGCAGCAGACTTATGTGAACACAAGGGCTAGTAGTATCTGGTTGTAGTTGATTACTACTCCAGATAGTTGGAAATCAGCCATCTCCCTCGCATCACAACAGAAGTTGTCATCGGGAAACTGAAGAACATATTTGCTCATCACGGTATTCCCGAACTATTCATCACTGACAATGGCCGTCAGTTCACTGCCTACGAATTTCAAGCATTCAGTAAGCAGTGGGGATTCAGACATACTACCAGCTCGCCGTATTTCCCACAGGCAAATGGGGAGGCGGAACGTGCTGTTCGTGAAGCTAAGAAGATCCTTTCACAGGATGACCCTTTCCTGGCTCTACTCATTCACAGATCGACACCATCAACAGCAACAGGATTCAGTCCATCAGAACTTGCCATGGGTCGACGTCTCCGTACTCGTCTTCCTACCCTTCCAGAAAACTTAGAACCCAAGCTTGAGAAAAAGGAAGAAATCCGTGACAGAGACAGAAAACAGAAGAAATCAAACAAGCGCTACTTCGATCAACGCCATGGAGTTCGTTCTTTGTCAGAACGCAAACCCGGAGAAGTCGTCCTACAGAAACTCGACAACCATAAGGAGTGGAGTGATCCAGCAACAGTTCAGAGACGTTGTGATCCAAGATCCTACATCATCCAAGCGTCGTCTAGTCTTCTGCGAAGAAACCGAAGACATTTGAAACCACTGAGGTGTCACAACAACAGCAACTTTGTTCTGCTCCATCCAGCTACACCTCAGTTCGCCAGTTTGTCCCAGCATGTCCCACGCCAGTCTGTCTCATTCCAAACCCCTCTCCGCCTCCGGGTCTGGAAGCTGCCAGTACGCCTACACCTGTTGGAAGACCAGCATCAGCTGCCAACGCCAGTTCAGCGCAACCTGAGTCCAGACAGCTTCCACTGGAAGTTCCAGAGACAACTAGCGATGGACACTTATCAACACCACATACCAGTACCCTGACTACCCGTTCAGGACGAGCTGTGAAGATGCCTGCTCGATTTCCAGATTATAACCTGACATGAACTTAACGATAACATAGCGTGTTACACTTCCCCAGGTTGTTGAGAAGACTCTAACAAAATAAGATTTTAAATAAATGTTAGCGAACCGCCCAGAGAACGTGGACAAACGAGTCACAAGACGAAACACAACGCGTTTCGACCTCTTAGGTCTTCATCAGGTGAGACATTAACGAATAAAACAATGAAAATTCACTTAGCTTTGATCGCTTCAGATCACTTCGCAGGGTTCAGCGCAAGGAAGAAGGCGTTGAATGAGAACGAGGCTGTTGGAAGGGAAATAGTGAGCGAGTCAAAGTCGTAATGAAGATAATAATATTACTGATAGGAATACTAATAATGGTCAAAATACTGAGAAAAAAAAAAAAGGGACAAGATTACTACCAATCTTAGTGTCAATAAGTATGGGTATGGGAGAAAGGAGAGTGGGTTAGAGGATTCTTAAACAGCAGGGTTGCCGTGGCAACAGTCCCAGAGGCGAAGGCGATGGTGATGTCAATGCCAGTGGTAGTATCAATACTAGCAATAGTATTACTGAATGATACTGCTAACAACGATAGTGAAGGTTAAGGTAATGAAAGCATGATACAGAAATATATTTAGAAAATACATTTTTATAATAATCAAATAAATAAATAAATGAAACATTAAAAATAATAATAAATTAAAAAATCAGTAAATAATAATAATAATTAAAAAAAAAAATAATGATAATAAATGCATAAATAAGATAGCTATAAGTTGTGTGTGAGGTGAATAGTGGGAGATAAGGTAGTATGTGTGTGTGTTGTGGGAGGATATTATGGGCTGAGATTGAAGTGGTGGGTTGGTACCTGTTACTTTAAGGTGTTGATGCTATGAGGGTGGAGGGAAGAAGGGGATGGGTTTACGTACTAACTGGGGGAGGGGGAGGGGCAACATATTCACACCTATACACAATCTCTCTCTCTCTCTCTCTCTCTCTCTCTCCCCCCCCCCCCCCCCTCACGACCAACGATAAAGGAGCCAGCATTCTATTTATTATGTGTGTGTGTATGTGTGAGTGTGAGTGTGTGTGTGTGTGTGTGTGTGTGGTGTGTGTTCCATTTGTAATATCAGCCTTATTCATTGGTTACCCCCACCTCCACCCCCAGCAACCGCTATATCCACCAACACCCCTACACACATCATTACTAGGGCAGGGGGAGGGGGAGTAAGTCGATTGATGTAGCAAATGGAGACACTCAGAGAGTGTAGGAAAAGGGAAGATGATGATAGCTGCAACCTATGTCTGAGGTAAACAGAGGGAGGTAGGGTGGTATGGGAGTGTGTAGGTGGGGGATATTTCAGGCTGGAGCTGCAGAGATGGAATGGTACATACTACTTTTGGACGTTGATGCCATGAGGGTGGACGGTGCCCAGTTTGGCAATAAGATTTATTTACCGTTGTGTAATTGTCCATGTAAAAGGGGAAGGTGTAATGATATCGTGTAGCAGACTACACGAGCCTCGTTCTTGAATTGTAAAGGTCATTTCCGCCAGCCTCGATTTGGGGCGAAAGAACGTTTTTGTTTACCATATCTACAGATTACAGTTTGCTGTTCGTTAACGAAGTCTTCGTGTGTATTTACGAATGATCTAGCTCGACTACAGCTACTATCAGTGTGATGATTTCGACAGAGTAGTGTCCCTTAGACTTGGGTGGTTAAACAGCATGGCTACGAAATAGTGCTTCAGGTGGCAGAACGGAAAGGTGACCCCGGAGGGGGGGGGGGGGGGGGGGGGGGGGGGGGGGGGGATTTGCCACTATGATTTTCGTGTGTCTTTTCACATCATAAACTGAAATGCATATGTCAACAATTGATTTATTGGAGCTCTTGGGAGATATAACCATGTTTATTAGCGAATTTTCCTTCTTTGGGCTCTATATTTGCGATTAGAGGGTATACTTAGTTAAAGACCTGTCGATATGGAACTAATCCACTTATCGTCAAATGGTTTGCAGTTCCTGATAGAAGGATGGTTGTTCCATTTACAGATAGTCATTTTTTTCAGAAACAATGCCTGTTTGACAGTATTTGGCGCCAACTTCCGGTATTTAAAAAAAAAAAAACGTAAAACAAACTGGCTTACTGCCTAGTTGCAAAGTGAGACGACTGCAGGCGGAAATCTAAACAAATCTTAAATAAATGTTAACGAACCGCCAGGAGAAACGTGGACAAACGAGTCACAAGACAAAACACGACGCGTTTCGACCTCTTAGGTCTTTTTCAGGCAAGACTCAAACAAATAGGACAATGAAAATGAACGAGGCCTCGTTTTCATTCAACGCCTACCTCACGCTGAAGAGATCAAAGATAAGTGACAAACTCGTTCATTTTCATTGTCCTATTTGTTTGTGTCGTGCCTGAAGAAGACCTAAGAGGTCGAAACGCGTCATGTTTTGCCTTCTGACTCGTTTGCCCATGTTTCTCTTGGCGGTTCGCTAACATTTATTTTAGATTGGCTTACTGCCATTCTCCAGTATGATCATCACCGTCAGCAGTCTGAAATGTATCTAACATTAAACCACATGTAGTAGTAGTAGTAATAGTTGTGGTAGTAGTAGTAGTAGCTGTAGTAGTAGTAGCAGCAGCAACAGCAGCAGAAGCAGTAGTAGTAGTGGTGGTCGTAGCACAAGAGTTATAGGCAATGAGTGTAAAATATTTTTCATACATAAACCAGATCTAAATCAGAAAACCAGAATCTGGGCAGGCTGGGTATCACTCACTGGGAGGAATCTGGGTATGGTGAATGACCAGTCAACAGTTGACTACATGCAGCCAGTTCTACATCCCGTCACTGAGAACGCTACTGTTCAACATATCCTCCAAGTTTCTGTTGATGATTCAACAAGGGAAGTGGGCCAGAAACACACTCTGCTTACCTGTGACCTGGCTGTTGCAAGAAAGGCATACATGATTGTTTGGCAGAATGACCGGTTCAAGGAGCATTTTCTGTGTTCATACATGGCAGCACTTGGAAAACTCATGAGGGATCTGGTATTGGAGAGATCGTTGTGAAGTCAGGAGTCTGCTCAAGTGGGTCGATTGATGCTGTCTTGGAAAGGAAAGCACTACAATCGTGCCCTGAGAGTCCACAAGGTTGTTCTGGAGGCTCTTGAGCGGTTGCTTCTTCAGACATTCTTGAAGGAATCAACAGAAGCTTCAGATCTTCTGAACCAGCTGTCTGAAGATCTGCCAGGGTGCACAAACAGACATCAGCTTCAAGACACTCTTGGGAAGCCATCTGTTGTTCTCCTCTTCAGACTGTACTCGAACTTCAAGAAGGACGTTATCACAGGGAGGAAAGGGAAAGACAGCACAGTTCTGGTTGCAGTATGCTGAGAGAGTGTGGCTGATTCTGCATCTCCTCCGGGCTACAGAAAAAAATAACCTGGACTTGCACTTGTCATGCATAGAGAAAATGTGCCCTCTTCTCTTTGTGATGGATCACCAGAACTACTCAAGATACGCCACAGTCTATTTCCTGAGGATTCTGAATCTCAAGCACAACCATCCCTCAGCAGAAGAACTCCTGCGACATGGAGGACTCTGTGTGTCGAGATCTACAGTTCCTTCATGCAGAGTGCCAGTTGACCAAACTATTGAGCAAACGATCAACTGCCATGCACAATCTGCGGGTGGGATCATAGGATTCAGCAGAAACATGCTGCCTACCTTCGCTGGTGCATGACAAGTCATGTCAGAGCTTCTTGCTTGAGATGGCTGGCATGACTGGGGATGATGTCAAAGTTCACAAAGACCTGACATGTTCAGAGACTAGAGGCAGTGAGGAGTGTGTGAAAAACATGAAGGATTCCTTCTGCAGCTTCATGGATCCCTTTTCAGTGGAAGAGAGGAGTCTCTTCTGTCTCTCATCAGGAATGCAAGCACCAGACAGCATTCAAGAAAAACTTCAATCAGCAGATGCACGAAGAAAGGAAGCCTATCGCCAATTCGTGACAGAACGACTGGTTGAGAAAGCTCTGAGTTTCTATGCTCCTCTGAAAAAGGTGGAGCTGAAGACATTTGCGAAACTGCACAAGACAAAGACTCTGCGATCATCTTCAAACAGACTGGTGCAAGTGGCAGCGCAGAGAGACATGTTCGGACAACTTCTCATGATCTTGCAGGAAAATAGCATCAGTTTGCAGAAGGACATGAGCTATCCCTTGAGTCCAGTGCCTTGGGCCCTAGAAACTCCTGATGGTTTGCCTGTAAAGACAGAGAAAGCGAAGCTTGTGCATCTTTTGGAGGAGACAGAGTTGAAATCAGGGGAAATGCCATCACATAATTGACGCAATGTTCCATCTGCAGTCACTTACCTCTCTACCCCCAACATTTGGAGACCTGGCAGACAGAATCCTGAAAAATCTGCCATCCACAGACAGGATTGATTATTTGGCAGATGTGTACAACCACAACTCCACCAAATCAATAGAACGTTCTTGTCGGGGTGAAGATGAAGCATTCCTTCTGAAGGGTGCCAACACTAAGGTCCCCAGAGACTGGAAAGGGTTTATGAAAAATGGTGACAAGAACCAGCTCATCAAATTCCTGCTTTCTAAATGGAGAAAAGATTCCCATGCTGCCACACTCCTGAACAGAGAGCTGTTTGTGATATGTGGGCCCGATTGCTTCAAGCTCTCCTCCACGGATGGCAAGACTGTGGAAGCCTCACCAGTTCAAGAGCTGTTTTCCACTCAGGAAGAAGCGGACACGAGGATCGTCCTTCACTGTTTTCACCAGAACAAGAATGCTTCTGACTTCCGAGGGCATAATTGTGCGCTCTTCAGACACTGATGTGTTTCTACTCTTACTACACTTCAGTTCCCAGCTCCATACAACAGTATACTTGGACACTGGCACTGGAAACTACAGGAGGCTGCTTTCCACCACAGACCTTGCTGCCAAGTATGGACAGGAATACTGTGAAGCACTCCTTGGCCTATATGCTTTTTCCGGCTGTGACTCCACCAGTTCTTTTGTGAGCAAAGGGAAGGTCAGGGCGTTCAATGCGTTCACAAAGAGCCGTTCCTTCATGATGCCTTCCGAGCACTGGGAAGCCAGAACTGTCTTCTGATTTAGTGGACAACCTTGAACACTATGTCTGTTGTCTGTATGGCAGACCCAAAAGCAGGAACATCAACCAGGTCTGCTTTGACCTTCTCAGAGAAAAGTTTGACACCAGTCGGGGACATGCAGTATTGGCCAACTACAACAGAACTGACCTGAGCCTCCTACCTCCCTGTCAGTCCTCCCTGCGGATGTACACAGAGCGAGTCAACTGCCAGGTATTATATCTTACTGTTTTTAACATGATAGTTATTGTTGTTGCAGGGTAGTCTTGCAGTGTTTGATAAGGTCTGAAGGAATGCTGTCATTCCTCCAGACCTCATGCTGTTGTGCAGATTAGTGAAGATAAACTGACAGCTGCTGCAGCAGAAAAGCAATCATGCAGAAAGAAGATGTCAGGAAACAAACCACTGTCAACATGCAGATGTGACCGCTATGACAGAGACTGCCACTCTCGCATCAAACTCTGCAGCCACAGGTGACACTGCTTGGGCTGAGCAGACAGCCAAGTCAGATAGCTATATCTTAGGTTGGATATACTCTATCCGTGGTCAGCTACAACCGACGGAGACCTACAGTAGTATTGTTGTTGATAACTATAGTTAAACAAATGCTATTCGACCTGGCCAAGGGTAACACAATAGCCTGAATATGACATTTTGAACATAAATAGGATTGAGTCCTGAGACCGAAGCCTAAGTTAGTCATTGCCAAGGGCATAAAACGGCTATGAGATTTGATAATCTTTACCCTTTTATCTTCTGTTCTAACGTGGAGGTTTGGAAGCATGCCCATTGTGCTCAACCAGCCATTGATGGGCCGTCAGGCAGAGGCTGGAAGACAACAGACAGTGGTTTGGAGATCGACTGTTGTCAGGAGGATATACTTCCATGTGAACTTGTTGATATGCCCTGTGACCAGCCAACTCCTGATGAGGAGAACGGTGACTTTGAACTTGTGAACCTTTGTGATGCTGTTGAAGAGGAAGGGTTTGACATTGAAGAATCTGTTGTCAACAGTTCTGTGTAAAGGTGCAATCTTCTTACTGGTGGACAGGCGCATACTGCGACACTCAGTCATCACTCGCTTGTGTTGAAACAGATCCTTTGGTCATGGTTTATAAGCAGGTAGGCCAAAACTCTACTAAACCATTTTCTTGACACCATTTTGAAACAGGTTAACAGTTTCTGTTCAATTGTATCCTTTTCAAAACCAATTTAAAGAGTAATAGGTTGGTGCGCTAAACGTGTTAAAAAAGATTGACAAATTATCGCATATGTCATGTTTATTTGGATGCTATTACTACAATTGTGCTTCAAACACGTCACATTTGGTATGCCCATGTAGAGCAAGCATCAGCGCATTTCAAAACAAGTTGTATTTGATCTTTAAGGCATTACACTATGAGTAATAGCATGTTTTTCACCCTACCCCCTTTTTTAGAGTAGGACACGGGTGATTTCTTCCAGACCTTGTTTCTCCCAAGAGCTCCAACCAATCTTTGGTTGACATCCTGTGATGACAGCATATGGCCTAAACTTTCAGAAAAACACAATGGCAAATCCCCCCCCCTCCCTCCCCTCCCCCCCCCCCCCCCCCCCGCCGGGGTCAGGGGGGGGGGGGGTTATGGTCACCTGAAGTACTAAAAATAAAGACCGGCGGACATCATTGTGCAGTGTGTATATGGAAAAAAAGACTGCAGACAAAAATCTTTTTACAGATTTCCGAAAGACCAAGCAAGGTATAGTTATGTTCAACATGGGAATTAGTAGATTTATACACGCATAGACCATGTCTGTTTCTTAGCAAATGAAAGTTTCGTTAAAGACCTTTTCTGATTTAGATCTGAATGTATGAAATAAGCTTTTGTGTACACACAGTAACACAAATGCAAAAATGCTTAAGTGTGCACACACACAATTACATGTGTGCATGCATGTATGCACAGGATATGGGTGAGAGGGTGGGTGAATGGGTGAACGAATTGGGAAGGAGAAAGAGGCACCACATAGACAGATCCGTTCACAAATAGACTAGGTCGAACGACACTGACATAAACATACGCGTACGTCTGAGCATATATCAAGATATAATGCATGTGTGTGCATGCGCGCGCGCGCACGTGCTGTTGTGTGTGTGTGTGTGTGCCTCTGTGTGTGTGGTGTGTTGTGTGTGTGTGTGTGTGTGTGCCTTGTGTGTGTGTGTGTGTGTGTGTGTGCGCGCGCGCGCGTGGTGTGTGTGTGGTGTGTGCCTCTGTGTGTGTGTGTGTGTGTCTGCCTCTGTGTGTGTGTGCGGGGGGGGGGGGGGGGGGGGGGTTGTCTGCCTCTGTGTGTGTCTTTCATTTAACGTCTATCCACTATTCGTGATATTAGACACACAAAAAAGAAGAAAAAAAAAGGTGAATGTGTACGGAAGTAATTGCGAGCGTGCACATCATGTGTGCATGTGTATATGTATGGGTGCGCGTGCACGCGAATATTGGTGTGTGTGTGTGTGATGTGTGTTGTGTGTGTGTGTGTGTGTGTGTGTGTGTGTGTGAGTGAGATAATTGTGGATGTGTAACTGTGTGAATATCTTTACATAAGTCATAAGTGAAGATGAACATAAAACAAAATACATAAACCAATAACTAACTGATCAATTAAAGTCAAAACGCATGAAAGTAGTTTTTAAAAAAATCCTTTGCTTCCCCCCACCTCCCCCCATCCCCACAATATATTATCCACGCCATCCCACCCTTCCTTTCTCCTCTGCCTCTGTGTATGTGTGTGTGTGTGCGCGCGTGTGTGTGTGCCTCTGCGTGTGTGTGCGTGTGTGTGTGCGTGTGTGTGTGTGTGTGTGTGTGTGTTCTGCCTCTGTGTGTGTGTGTGGGGGGGGGGGGGTCTGCCTGTGTGTGTGTGTGTGTGTGCGCGTGCGCGCGCGCGCGCGCGCGTGTGTGTGTGTGTGTGTGTGTGTCCGTGTGTTTGTCTGCCCGTGTGTGTGTGCCTCTGTCTCTGTGTGTGTGGGCCTCGGTGTTGTGTGTGTGTTGTGAGTGTGTGAGTGTGCGTGTGTGCGTGTTGTGTGTGTGTGTCAGTGTGCGTGCATAATTGTGTGGTGGTTGTTATGCAATCATACACATCACATGCGCACACACGCACGCACACACACACACACACACACACACACACACACACACACACACAACACACACACACACACATTATACACGTCTTTGAGTTTGTGCAAGTAGTCCTGCAACATGCACAATGGGAGCGGATTGTCAGGAGGGCGGGTTGTCAGGGGTAAATGTCCAGAAGTGAATTGTCTACGATGGGCGAATTGCCTGGGGTGAACTGTCTTGGGGTGAACTGTCCTGCTCCAAAACCGTGCTTGCAATTGTGCATACATGTCTGCGCATGCACATGTGTGTATGTGTGGGTGCACCTTTGTGTATTTGTGTACTTGCATGCATATGTGGTGCACGTGTGTAACCGTGTGCATGCATGTGTATGTGCACGTGTGTGCGCATATGCATTGTGTGTGTGTGTGGTGTGTGTGTGTGTGTGTGTGAGTGTGTACCTGTGTGTGTGCGCGCACTCATGTGGGTATGCATTTGTGTATGCATCCAAATGCATGTGTGTATGACATGCATGCATGCATGCATATGTGTATATGCGTGCGCACACATGTGTGTGTTAGTGTGTGTGTGCATGAGCTTCAGTGTGTGTGCATGCGGTTAAATGAGTGCAGTTTGTGTGTGTGTTCATTTGTGTACGTTCCTGTGTGTGTGCGTGCGTGTGTGCGTGCGTGTGTGCGTATTTATGTACATGCATGCATGTGTATGAGTTGTATGTGAATGTATCAGTGTGTGTGTGTTTTAAACCTGAAATATGCTGCTTTGAATGCAACAGCAAATACTAAACCTGAATATTTTAACCACCCAGAGCAAAGGGAAGTAATCGAAATTTTGGCTTGTAACAAGATAGTAAGGGAAAGAAGGCAGTGAACTATCTGTGTATACTTAATCTGTGGTGGTCATGCCGAATGTGGAGAACCTCACACTGTGGGTCACCCAAGACAGGAGACAGACGGACACACCTGGTCAGTGGTCACGCCGAATGTGGAGAACCTCACACTGTGGGTCACCCAAGACAGGAGACGGACGGACACACTGCGAACTAGCTGTGTATGTTAGAGGATACTCCCGTTTGAAACGGCGGCAAGAACAGAACAGAAAGATTCTCTGCTCAACTTGGCGATTGTCATTCCACTTTGAAGTGCTCCAGGATTGTCATTGCACTTTGAAGTGCTCAGGAATTGTCATTGCACTTGAAGTGTTCAGAATTGTCATTGCCTTGAAGTGCCAGGAATTGTCATTGCACTTTGAAGTGTTCCAGGAATTGTCATGCACTTTGAAGTGTTCCAGGAATTGTCATTGCACTTTGAAGTGCTCCAGGAATTGTCATTGCACTTTGAAGTGCTCCAGGAATTGTCATTGCACTTTGAAGTGCTCCAGGAATTGTCATTGCACTTTGAAGTGCTCCAGGAATTGTCATTGCACTTTGAAGTGTTCCAAGAATTGTCATTGCACTTTGAAGTGCTCCAGGAATTGTCATTGCACTTTGAAGTGCTCCAGGAATTGTCATTGCACTTTGAAGTGCTCCAGGAATTGTCATTGCACTTTGAAGTGTTCCAAGAATTGTCATTGCACTTTGAAGTGCTCCAGGAATTGTCATTGCACTTTGAAGTGCTCCAAGAATTGTCATTGCACTTTGAAGTGCTCCAGGAATTGTCATTGCACTTTGAAGTGCTCCAGGAATTGTCATTGCACTTTGAAGTGTTCCAAGAATTGTCATTGCACTTTGAAGTGCTCCAGGAATTGTCATTGCACTTTGAAGTGCTCCAAGAATTGTCATTGCACTTTGAAGTGCTCCAGGAATTGTCATTGCACTTTGAAGTGCTCCAGGAATTGTCATTGCACTTTGAAGTGTTCCAAGAATTGTCATTGCACTTTGAAGTGCTCCAGGAATTGTCATTGCACTTTGAAGTGCTCCAGGAATTGTCATTGCACTTTGAAGTGCTCCAGGAATTGTCATTGCACTTTGAAGTGCTCCAGGAATTGTCATTGCACTTTGAAGTGCTCCAGGAATTGTCATTGCACTTTGAAGTGCTCCAGGATGGAGATGGGTGGAGAGAGACAGAGGGGAATCGGGAGGATGGGGGGGGGGGGGGGGGGGCGGGGGGGGGGGGTTGCAAGTCAAGTGTGGCTAGCTCTTACATGATCCAGATCTGTCATCCATGGCATCAGTTTCCGATAGAATTGGGCTTTTTTCTTTCTTTCTTTCTTTCTTTCTTTTTTTCTTTTTTTTTTCTTTTTTTCTCACTGGTGTATCCCTGTTGATGTGGGTTCGGGATGTCCCATAGGCGCTGTTTCCCAACAACTGAAATGTATCAGTGAGGATGATTGTTAGAGGGATCTGGGTCTACCTGTCGTCAAGCGGTAGAGAGCACGTCCGAAGTTATGAAGACATTATGTATCATCGTCGACAGCTTTTATCTTGAACTTTATCTTGAATCTGTTCTATTTCTTCACTCAGTTACGTGTTCACATTCCTCTTCAGGATGGGCTGAGGCCTAATATGAATGACATGTCTTGAGTCTCTTTCTCTGTCTCTGTCTGTCTGTCTGTCTGTCTGTCTGTCTGTCTGTCTCTCTCTCTCTCTCTCTCTCTCTCTCTCTCTCTCTCTCTCTCTCTCTCTCTCTCTCTCTCGTTTACTGTTGCTGTTAACCCTGGTAGCGTGTAGTAAACCAGTGTTGATCAAAACGAACTAATCTGGCATCTCTTATATCCTCACTGCACATAAGAGTATTGTATAGTAGGTAGTGTGTGTGTGTGTGTGTGTGTGTGTGTGTGTGTGTGTGTGTGTGTTGTGTATTTGTGTGCGCACACGCGCGCTTGTACATGTGTGAGCATGAGTGTGTGTGCGTGCATGCGTGTGTGTGTGCATGCGTGCGTGTGTGCATGTGTGTTTTCGTATGTGTGTGCGTGCACAGGTGCGTGCGTGCGTGTGTGCGTGCATGTGTGTGTGTGTGTGTGTGTGTGTGTGTGTGTGTGTGGTTGGGTTTTGTTGTTGTTTGTTTTATTATTTCAAAAAAAGAGAGATTGACATAGGAGATACTACAGTGGCTTCATTGTTTTAAAAGAGAGACAGACAGAGACAGAGAGACAGAATTTGACATAGGACATACCACAGTTGGCTTCATTATTTTAAGAGACAGACAGGCAGAGAAGATGTGTTCGTTTGCACAAGTTCATTCTGCCGGACATTTCAAGGGAAATAAATGCATCTTACCTAATTGAAAAATCGTATCATGAGTTGATTCCCTTTGCAAGTTTTTGAATGTGTGACAGAGGCGTAGGTCAGACATCTGCTAGGTCGTAGCCATGAGACCCTCTTCTTAAATTCTCTCATCTTAGTCATTATTTCATTTATCCATAAGCTTTAAAACACGCGCTGTGCGGTCTCAAAACTTAGCGGATGTGGTGTAACATATATGGACTAGTCTGCACGCAGTGACGCCTCTTTGATGAAATTGAAACTGAATGTATGAACGCACACGCCACACACACACACACACACACACACACACACACACACACACACACACACACACACACAGAGATATACTTCGTGATATATAATATGAGAGATAATAAAGGTGACTTGGTTGATGTGACAGAGACTGATGCTGAAAAGGACATCGGTGTGACATTCAATTCGGACTTAAAGTTTGATACCCATATACAAAACATTGCCCAAAAAGCAAACATGATGGTTGGACTAATAAGAAGATCTTTTTCATATATGGATGAGGGTATGTTTAGAACATTATATGCAACAATGGTAAGACCAATACTGGAATATGCACAGATAATCTGGGCACCATGGTTAAAGAAACATATAACAACCCTAGAGGCAGTACAGAGAAGAGCGACAAAGCTAATGTCACACATAAAGGACTTAACATGCGAAGACAGACTGAAACATTTGAATTTGTTTTCACTAAGCTACCGACGAAGAAGAGGGGACCTGATTCAGATGTACAGACTTATCAAGGGAAAGGACAATATTGATATAAACGAATTAGTGACCTTTAATAAAGGAAACAGAACACGTGGACACACCTTTAAATAAAAAAAATTAAATGGAATAAAAGATTGCAGAAAGTATCATTTTTCTAGAAGAGTCTTTCAAGACTGGAATAGGCTTAGCGATGATATAGTCCTGAGTACCAGCTTGGATGATTTCAAAGACAAAATAGACAATTTTTTTTCAAGCACACATTGGTGCACAAAATAGACCACATTTGCCAACGACTGGAAGCAAGTGAGTTAGCCCATAATAAGCCGCGAGGCTTAGGGCCCATACCTGATACCTGAGAGAGAGAGAGAGAGAGAGAGAGAGAGAGAGAGAGAGAGAGAGAGAGAGAGAGAGAGATTCTCCCCTACACGCACACGCGCACACACACACACACACACACACACACACACACACACACACACACACACAGATTCTCCCCTACGCTCGCACGCGCGCGCGCACACACACACACACACACACACACACACACACACACACACACACACACACTTCCCTCCTTTCTCTTTAACAGAAAAACGTTTGGAGACCTGTTCCCCCACACGATTTCGCCATGTTTTGTATACTTGTTTGGCGAAAGACGACGAATACGACGAACTAGACAAACAAAATGAAAGGGGGGGGGGGGGGGGGGGGGGGGGGGGGGGACCAGAAAGAAAGACACAGTTCCCGAGCGGTCAATGCGCTTGCGCAGATAACCGTGGCAAGGGCGTTGACCAATGAGCAAACAGCTCACGTTGCACGCGCGAAATGGCGTCACACCTTGTTCACTTTTGCTTCGACGTCTTCCCCATGACACATCGAAAAGAGAAGAAGAAAAGAAATGAAACTTGGTGAAAGACAATGAATTTGTGGCAGAGCACGCTGATAAATGAGGTTTGTACTTTGTGTGGGGAGGAAGGTATTGTTGCCGTAGTGTAATGCTAGGTGAGGTGGTTTACTTCGTGGAAGAAGCAGCTTCTGCTGGGTAATGGCCGCTCACATCAAACATGCCCGCCCCCTTGCTTTTACTACAAACTGGAATTTGGCGCTTAGCCGTTTTTAGAAAATGAGCTCATTTTTGTTGAAAAGTACACCGACATCATTGTTAGAGTAAATGAGTGTGAAACTGTCCTGACTTGTGGACTCTGGGCTGTCCAGAGAGCTAAGCAGTAGAAGTAACAGTAGTTGTGGGGTGGTGTGCAGTGGTTTGGGTTTATGGGCAGGAAGGGGGAGGGGTGTCCTGTTTAACATGTACTATGCCTGGTTCTAGAATATCATGTATACATGTCTCGTGACACTGTCAGTGTCGTATGTGTTTCTGGTGTGAAGATGAACAGGCTCTAGGGAAGTATTCAGTTATGATTTGGAAGACAGTGGTGGTATAGGTGTATTGGGGTGGGGTGGGGGGGGGGGGGACTAGGCATTTCTCAGAAGTCTCCCCCTCATACCATCCCACTGCACGTTTCTACCCATCTGTCACCCAATCCCCCTCTTCCTCCTCAATCCCCCGTCCACACTCCTCTACCACTCTTCCTCTCTCCTATCAACAACACTGCACTGTTTTGAAATGGAAATGGCTGACATCTCTTACACAACATGCAAGGACACAGTCACACACACACACACACGCACGCATACACACGCACACACACACACACACACACAGTGACACACACACACACATGCGCATGCGGACTGACTTGGGCAATATTTAGTAAGGAATGATTTTTACATTAGCATGGCTATAAGACTGATTCGTGCTTTGTTGACACTAATAGTAATACATTGGTCATTTATTGTCCCAAGTAGGAGAAAAAACATTTTGTCACTTGTCACAAAAATGAAATTTAAAGAGGGTGAGTATGGGAAAAATCAACAGAAAATCACATCAGAAATGAGGGCACTATTTATCACATTGATAACCATGAACCTGTGTGAGGGCAGTTAGCAGTGATTTGGCAGCTGTCCATCCCATATAGATATTGATAACAGATTTTTAAGAGTAAGTTTGAGTTTGCATTTAAATCGCTGGAAAGGAGAAAATTGTCAGTGCAGTGGTTTCACTATACCTCCATTGACCAGGCAGATTCATAATCATATGCAATATGAACCACGCATGTAATTTGAATCTGAGCAGGTTGTGTATGAAGTCTGAGCAGGTTATTGTGTATGAAGTCTGAGCAGGTTATTGTGTATGAACTTATATATGAAGTCTGAGTATGAAGTCTGAGTAGGTTAATGTGTATGAAGTCTGAGCAGGTTGTTGTGTATGAAGTCTGAGCAGGTTATTGTGTATGAAGTCTGAGTATGAAGTCTGAGCAGGTTATTGTGTATGAAGTCTGAGCAGGTTGTTGTGTATGAAGTCTGGGCAGGTTATTGTGTATGAAGTCTGAGCAGGTTGTTGTGTATGAAGTCTGAGCAGGTTGTTGAGTATGAAGTCTGAGCAGGTTATGTGTATGAAGTCTGTGTATGAAGTCTGAGCAGGTTGTTGTGTATGAAGTCTGAGCAGGTTATTGTGTATGAAGTCTGAGCAGGTTATGTGTATGAAGTCTGGGCAGGTTGTTGTGTATGAAGTCTGAGCAGGTTGTGTATGAAGTCTGAGCAGGTTGTGTGGGTGTTGATGAGTCTGAGCAGGTTGTTGTGTATGAAGTCTGAGGCAGGTTGTTGTAGTATGAAGTCTGAGCAGGTGGTTGTGTATGAAGTCTGAGCAGGTGTTGTGTATGAAGTCTGAGCAGGTGGTTGTGTATGAAGTCTGAGCAGGTTATTGTGTATGAAGTCTGAGCAGGTTGTTGTGTATGAAGTCTGAGCAGGTTGTTGTGTATGAAGTCTGAGCAGGTTGTTGAGTATGAAGTCTGAGCAGGTTATTGTGTATGAAGTCTGTGTATGAAGTCTGAGCAGGTTGTTGTGTATGAAGTCTGAGCAGGTTATGTGTATGAAGTCTGAGCAGGTTATGTGTATGAAGTCTGGCAGGTGGTTGTGTATGAAGTCTGAGCAGGTTGTGTATGAAGTCTGAGCAGGTGTTGTGTATGAAGTCTGAGCAGGTTGTTGTGTATGAAGTCTGGCAGGTTGTTGAGTATGAAGTCTGAGCAGGTGGTTGTGTATGAAGTCTGAGCAGGTGGTTGTGTATGAAGTCTGAGCAGGTGGTTGTGTATGAAGTCTGAGCAGGTTGTTGTGTATGAGGTCTGAGCAGGTTATTGTGTATGAAGTCTGAGCAGGTTATTGTGTATGAAGTCTGAGCAGGTTGTTGTGTATGAAGTCTGAGCAGGTTGTGTATGAAGTCTGAGCAGGTTGTTGTGTATGAAGTCTGAGCAGGTTGTGTATGAAGTCTGAGCAGGTTGTTGTGTATGAAGTCTGAGCAGGTTGTGTATGAAGTCTGTGTATGAAGTCTGAGCAGGTTGTTGTGTATGAAGTCTGAGCAGGTTGTGTATGAAGTCTGAGCAGGTTGTTGTGTATGAAGTCTGAGCAGGTGGTTGTGTATGAAGTCTGAGCAGGTTGTTGTGTATGAAGTCTGTGTATGAAGTCTGAGCAGGTTGTTGTGTATGAAGTCTGAGCAGGTTATTGTGTATGAAGTCTGAGCAGGTTGTGTATGAAGTCTGAGCAGGTTGTTGTGTATGAAGTCTGAGCAGGTTGTGTATGAAGTCTGAGCAGGTTGTTGTGTGTGAAGTCTGAGCAGGTTGTGTATGAAGTCTGAGCAGGTTGTTGAGTATGAAGTCTGAGCAGGTTGTTGATTATGAAGTTGGAGCTTCTCTTTTGTCCCATCTTTTTCCTTGCACTGAGGGGGTGATCCCAAGAATTTTCAGTGTTCAGTATATAACTTCAAAACTGACATATCATAAGAATGTGACTTTATGGGAACATAGTTTAAATGTAAATTAAGAAACAATTTCAGTCTGTACTCGTCGTAACCATATTGTTTTTAAGAATGTTTCTAAAATGATGTTGGCAAGTGCTTCAACAGCCAGTGTCATTTACATATGGGCAAAAATTCCAAATAGGCTGTTACACGCTACCACAGAGCTAATAGCTGCTTTCAAAGGACTTTTAGACTCAACCTGAGTGTGCAGGTGCCATGTAAACTGTTTGAGTGAAAATGGATTGAAGCTTTTCACGTGGGCATTATTTCTTCAATAGGTTTAGAGGAAAGTTGTGTACAGGCGGCACACCATAAATTAATGCGTTAAGGCCACGCTTAAGGAGTCAAGAAATAAAATGCTAACATTTGATTTCTTAGAGAATTGTTATTGTCTCTGAAAGTTGATTCTCCATTTCCTTCATATACTCGTAAAGATACATGCTAGATGCTTGCAAGCAGACAGATTGATATGAAAAAAATGGCGCTATTTTGGGGAGACCAGCTGGGAACAAAAACAGGTGAGTGGACAGGCCTCAGAATGTGATGTTGGCTAAAGAATGGCTCATTATTTCTAGATTGTGAATGATGATGTCAGTAGAACGCCTTCAAAACAGAATTGTTGGGGGTTGTTTATTTGTATAATCAGTTTTAATCAGAACACGTCATGAATGCTGTTCTTTGGTGCATATTGCTAATTATGACGTGTGGCCAAGGGAAATGCAGACATGATACCACACATGTACACAAACACACATGCTGACACAGAACATGCATGCACACTCACTCACTCTCTCTCACACTCGCACACACACTCGCTCACCGACACAAACCACAGCGCTACCACCAACACCACCACCAGTTCCATCACCATATTAAAACACACACACACACACACACACACACACACACACACACACACACGAACACACACAGTGCAGTTGCCCCCACACATGCACGCACACAGGAACCGAGTTCGAAGTTTCCATACTTAGGAAGAATTTTCATCAATGGTTCCAAATCAGTGGAGGAGGTTGCCTCTGCTGTGTATTATGCAACAACCCGTCTCAGAGATGTTCTAAACGCATTGCCACTGGCGGCTCCATCTACAATGCAGAGCTGACAGCCTTGGTCCTGGCTCTTGAAATGGTCTCTAAATCGAAACATACAGATTTCCTCATTTTGTCTGACTCCCTTTCTGTTTTGGAGACCACTGCCAGCCGTAACCTCAAGCACCCTCAACTGCTGAAATTATTCGAAGTGTACACCTCCCAGAAATTGGACGGATGCAGCATAGTTTTTGCTTGGGTTCCCAGCCATGTGGGCATTTGTGGCAATGAGTTGGTTGATCAGCTTGTCAAGAGTGCCACAAGGAAAGAGTTGAGTAGATTGTCTATCCCTCACACTGATGTGAAACCCAAAGCCCAGGCTTATTTCAAAGAAGTGTCTATCCCTCACACTGATGTGAAACCCAAAGTCCAGGCTTATGTCAAGAAGTGTCTATCCCTCACACTGATGTGAAACCCAAAGCCCAGGCTTATTTCAAAGAAGTGTCTATCCCTCACACTGATCTGAAACCCAAAGTTCAAAGAAGTGTCTATCCCTCACACTGATCTGAAACCCAAAGTTCAAAGAAGTGTCTATCCCTCACACTGATGTGAAACCAAAGCAGCTTCAAAAGTGTATCTACTCGAGTGAACCAAGTCAGGCTTATTCAAAGAAGTGTCTATCCCTCACATGATGTAACAATTAGCTTATTTCAGAAGGCTATCCCACATGAGAAACAAACCCAGGCTTATTTCAAAGAAGTGTCTATCCCTCACACTGATGTGAAACCGTCATCAAGAGTAACCAGGCTTATTTCAATAAGAGTGTCTATCCCTCACACTGATATGTTAAACCCAATGTTGACCAGGCTTATTTCAAAGAAGTGTCTTCCCTCACACTGATGTGAAACCAAAGTTCAAAGAAGTGTCTATCCCTCACACTGATTGAAACCCAAATTCAAAGAAGTGTCTATCCCTCACATTGATGTGAAACCCAAAGTCCAGGCTTATTTCAAAGAAGTCTGGCAAAAGGAATGGCACTCACAGACGGATAACAAACTATTTAAAGGTTCACTGTGTTCCTGAGGCGGACGTAAAGAAGAGACAGTCTTGTGCTGTTTGCATACAGGCCACTCCTTTTAAACTCATTCTTATTTTTTAAAAGGTGAAGAAGCTCCTTGGTGCATTCCATGTCATGTGCCACTCACAGGGAAACATGCTCTATTAGAGTGCTGGGACTTGCATGATGTGAAACAAATATTTTACAGCGTATTCCATGAAAACCTTATTCAGAGATGTCCCACCCGATGTGATCTTTGAGTTTCTGAAGATTAGCATTTTTCATGTGATCTAAGATTTTACGGAGGAAAGATTTTTTAACCAAAGTCCCAGTGTGTTTTGAGAACATGTGTTTCAAAGGGTTGTGTGAATGAGTTTTTTTGTTGTTAGTAAATGACTTCAGTTGACTTCAGTGCGGTGACAGCCCTGATATGGCCATTTGCGGTTGGCTGGGCTATAAGCAACATTACCTTGCCTCACCTTCATGTTGATTTATTTCGGCAAGGCAGTCATGCCCACTGATCTTACAACTCTTGTTTTTCATGCCTGATTTATGATATTCAGGAGACTGGTATCCTTAAGTCTGTTACCCCAGTGAATTATTGATGCAATACACACACACACACACACACACACACACACACACACATAATATATATATATATATATATATAAGGTTTATTAGAGCCTGTTTTAGAAAAAAAATTGAAAGATAGTCTATACATTTCACATTATATTGATTATTACTTTCACTTGAAATTGTGCCTGTAATTTGATAATCTTCATTTTCCTAGTAAATGTATTGAAATGTTTCTGGACTCTTCAAGAACTACATGTGTGGGGATCAAGGTTTAAATCCCATTCCAAATATCCTTTTGTAACTTCACAGTTTAAATCTATGAAAAAAAAAAAAAAAAAAAAAAATTAGAAAGAGAGGGTGTTAGTTACCGCCAATGACATTGACAAACAAAGCACATGACAAGACACGATGCATTTCAACCACTTGGGTCTTCTTCAGGCGAAAAAATAGCGGCTATTCTCCCCACCACATGGACTAACAACAGATGAGTCATTTTCGTTCTTTGTTTGTACTGTCTTAAATGTTAAATGTGATTTATTTTTTCGCCTGAAGAAGACCCAAGTGGTTGAAATGCATCGTGTCTTGTCATGTGCTTTGTTTGTCAGTGTCATTGGCGGTAACTAACACCCTCTCTTTCTAAATTTTGCTTCGTTCTCCGCCGTCAGTCACTCCATTTTGAAACTTAAATCTATGAGCCAAGTCACACACCTGTTGCACCAGCAATCTCCACCCCACCCACATGCCACCCACCCCCCCACCCCCCTTCCCCCTGAGATCCAGGGTTGCAGGCTGAACTTTCTGCTGGAATAAACAAGACCACACAAGTTTTCAGTTAAAGTGAAGAGAAATCTAGTTTTCCAAACAAAGGAGTTTAAAAAAAAAAAAAAAAAAAAAAAATTTAAACGCCAGATGTGCAAATTCTGGTCACCACAAACTATTTCTTGAGTTCAAACTCCAAGCTGTCTTCATAAGTTTCAGAAGAGGTAAATACAAATCATAGGTCGGTAACATTGTCAGCTTTAATGGTGTCCTTGTGGATTGCATGGTGAAAAGGAGGTAAGGTGTCTCCAAATGCCCAGAGTTTACTTATCAGTGGTGTAGAAACCCATCAGTGTCAGTGCTGCTGAGGGAGAAATAGAAGGGGGAAAAATACATGGGGAAAAAAGGTGTGGGGGAGAGGATGGAAGAGTAAGTGGGAATGAAAGACAGGAGAAGGGGGGAGGGGGGATGCAAGGTGAGGTTTACATGGCAAGGAGGGGGTAAGACGGGGAGGGGTGGTAGTGTGGAGAGGGAGAGTGCATGCATGATCAAACCTGCTCTTCATATGCTGAAATCACAAGACCCCTTCTTCTCCTGTTTTACTACAGAGTGGATGGACACATCCTGGAACTGAGGTACAGTCTGGCAGTAGCTGCAGCAAGGAATTCACTTCATCCTGCACACCAGCTGCCTGCTCTGCACCCACTACTTCAAGGTTAGTTTTCTTTCTTATTGTAAAAAAGTGTTTCTTTTCAGGCAACGAGTTGGTTGATCAACTTGCTAAGAGCGTCACAAAAAAAGAGTTGAGTAGATTGTCTGTCCCTCACACTGATCTGAAACCCAAAATACAGGCTTATATCAAAGACCTCTGGCAAGATGAATGGAACTCGTACACAGATAACAAATTGTACAAAATCCGTCAAACCTGAAAGAGTTTTTACCATGTTCCTGAGGCGGCTGTAAAGAAAAAAGTCTTGTACTGTTTGCATACAGGCCACTCCTTTTTCAACTTTGTTTTTTTCATGTCTCTCATTGCTATGGTTCATGGTGAAATCAGTTTTCTTCTATTTTTTTTTCTTAACTGATTCTGTTCCAGCTCCTCCCCCCCCCCCCCCCCCCCCCCCCCCCCCCCTCGTCCTTTGCCCTCTTTCTCCTTTTTTTAAAAAATTTTAATAAAACCACAGGTACTGGGAAACATGTTTTGTCAGCTTTTTGTCTTTTTTCACAAAATGTGTGGCAGGTATGGGGTAAGGAATGAGTTATTCAGCAGTGTCAACAAACATGCAAACACTTTGCATCCCACAGAGTATTCACTAAGGTGGATTTCATTATTAATTTGAACTCTTTCTGTTCATTTGAAGAGTTTGAAATTCCAGGGTTTGATATGGTTTACATGAAATGAGGTTTGAAGGGAGGTCGGTAAAATAAGAGTATGGCTACATACAGACAGGTATATTCTGTTTTTCACTGGTTGTTCCGTGTGATCCTGAGACAGTGTTTTCTTTATTGTTACAGCGTTGAAAGTTTCAGAACGGTTGATAGAAAAAGTCATTTCAAATGAGGTCGAGGGTATTTACTAATGACTACACTATTGGAAAGTATCCATATGATTAACATGAAATAAAGTTTGAAACGCATACATTCATGGACACACACACTCACATGTGCATACACATATGTACACAAACACGTGCACACACATAATTGTTTTGACACGCAAATCCAGGGACACGGATACACGTGCGCGTATGCACACACACACACACACACACACACAATACAAACGTGCACACACACACACCACTTCTGTATACACACCTAAACAGCTTGTGTGTGTGTGTGCACGTTTGTGTGTGTGTGTGTGTATATATACATATATGTGTGTGTGTGTGTGTTTGTGTGGGGGGTCTCAGAAACATGCTTAATGTAATAAGAGACCTAATTGGATATGTTATCATGGATATATAAATTCTTAAAAAACGTATTGCATTAGCAAATATTTATGGGCCAAGTAGTGAAGATAATCCACAGTCCTTTTGACATGGTGATTTTTTTATTTGATGGTTAAACATGACATCAAAGATATACAAAGAAATAGATTTCCAGACACTGGCGAAAATCTTATTCGGTTAAACGAGCAAGGCTTAATTACATTTTGATAACGGATGAGCTTTGTATGTTAACAGAATTGATTTTTGAAACTCAAGACACAATATGTAGTTCCAGTTTACAGTATTGATGAAATTAAAAAGCATTCCTGATGAAGATATAACTTTCAGAATAAGTGATCAGCTGTTCTTTGAAACTCTTGTGCTGGAAATTCGAGGAAAAACAAGAGCATTTGCGTCTCACAAGAAAAAAAGAGCAGAAAATAGGAAGGGACTTGGAGGACAGATTAAAACACCTGGAAAGTAGTATTCAGGTTGACTCATTACCAGAGATGGAAGAGGTGAGATCAGAGCTTAAAACCCCTGGAAAGTAGTATTCATGTTGACTCATTACCAGAGATGGAAGAGGTGAGATCAGAGCTTAAAATACCTGGAAAGTAGTATTCAGGTTGATTAAAACACCTGGAAAGTAGTATTCAGGTTGATTCATTACCAGAGATGGAAGAGGTGAGATCAGAGCTTAAAATACCTGGAAAGTAGTATTCAGGTTGATTAAAACCCCTGGAAAGTAGTATTCAGGTTGACTCATTGCCAGAGATGGAAGAGGTGAGATCAGAGCTTAAAACACCTGGAAAGTATTCAGGTTGATTAAAACACCTGGAAAGTAGTATTCAGGTTGATTAAAACCCCTGGAAAGTAGTATTCAGGTTGACTCATTACCAGAGATGGAAGAGGTGAGATCAGAGCTTAAAACCCCTGGAAAGTAGTATTCAGGTTGACTCGTTACCAGAGATGGAAGAGGTGAGATCAGAGCTTAAAACACCTGGAAAGTAGTATTCAGGTTGATTAAAACACCTGGAAAGTAGTATTCAGGTTGATTAAAACCCCTGGAAAGTAGTATTCAGGTTGACTCATTACCAGAGATGGAAGAGATGAGATCAGAGCTTAAAACACCTGCAAAGTAGTATTCAGGCTGACTCATTACCAGAGATGGAAGAGGTGAGATCAGAGCTTAAAACACCTGCAAAGTAGTAATCAGGTTGACGCATTACCAGAGATGGAAGAGGTGAGATCAGAGCTAGAAAAGATAAGGAAGACAAACATTGAAGGGATGACAGTGAGATCAAGAGCAAGGTGGGTTCAGAAAGGGGGGAAGTTACAAAACACCAGCTTCCTAGACAAGACAATGAACATAACTGAGAAGTTAGACGGAGAGCTAACTACTAACCAGGAAGAAATTCTGAAAGATGTACTGAGTCTGAAAGGTGATATTGAAAACGGTGTGGAAATTGACCTTAATAAATATTGCATTACTTACCTTTCACTATTACGAACTTAAAATTACTTTTCTTTTGATTCGACATGTGATTGTGCTTACCGTGTGGTGTGTGTGTGTGTGTGTGTGTGTGTGTGTGTGAAGGATGGGGTGGGGGTGGGGATTTTGGTGTTGGAGAGATGAGGGGTGGGGGTTACTTTGTTGTCTACTTATTATTAATCTGTGTGTTAATGTTATTAATCTGCATGTTAATGTACTTCTTTTCTCCATGGGAAGTGTGTCTCTTCCTGAGCTTAAGATAAAACTGCAACTTTCAGTTGCTTATCAGTCATGATGTTTATGACAGTGGCTGCGATAAACACAGTTCTTATGTTTCTCCATTTTCTTGAGTTTACGGCAACTACAGCCTTGCATGCTTGTGATACTCAAGAGATTTGCATGTGACTGTGAGGAGAAAACTCTTTGCACACTGTCCTCTTTTTGTGCACTTTTACTTCTCCAATTATTTGAAGAAAATAAAAGGGCTGGTGGGGGGAGGGGGGGAGTAGTGGCGTAGCACTACCAGGAATAGCAGTGTTCGTTGTAAGCAAAAAATGATACTGATAATTGCAATAGGTATAATGTTGGTAGTGATCACTACCACTGTTATAATTTTCAACGTTGGTTGGTGTTAACACCCCAAGTTTCAGTGCAGGCTGAAAGAGATTAATATTTTTCATCTGATCTCAGGTTTTATGGAACAAAGATGTTTAATGAAGTTTCCGGCATATTTGTGGGTGTATTTTAAAAGTGTTGTGTGATTTTTTTTTTCTTTTCTTTTTTATAATGACTTGTGAGTTGACTTCAATGTGGTGACAGCCCTGATATGGCTTTTATGGTCAGCAACAGTACCTTGCCTTGCCTTGCCTTGCCTTGCCTTGCCTTGCCTTGCCTTATCTTATCTTACCCTGTCTTACCTTACCTTACCTTGCCTCACCTCACCTTACCTTGCCTTACCATACCTGTGCAAGCTGCTCAGTTTCCTTGATGAGATGGACCACGGCAGCACAGGAAGGTAAACAAGACTTCAGAAGTCCTTGTCTTCAAAACCTTGCATAAGTGATTTATGTTTTCCATTAACATGCTGGTTTTATACACCAACACACATTTAACAGTCACGAAGTTGGTCATAGTTCATGAGAGTCAGATAGCAGAGATGTATGAGAATTATGTCATTTTGTAAGGACAACATGGACGATGTGTCAAGATGGTAAGGCAAGTCGTAGCATGAGTATACAGTGACTTGTGCCTGTAGTAACTGTTGCTCATGATAACTCTGTTTCTAGGAAGCTTGATGAAAGTGCAAGGGACTACGCTGTTGGTATGGCTTACAGAAGATCCACTGAGAGGCGCTCGACATTCCCACGGCAAGTGGCTGCCTGATATTCACCAGATGCAGCTGTTGAAAGCTGCAGACATCATGTGACAAAGCAGCAATACTACGATGGCATTCATCCAGCGAGCCAACAGCTGATGCTCCGCCAGGACTGGTGAAGAGAATGAACAAGCCCATGGTCATCCGGACTTGTCAACAGCCAAGACTGTTGGCAGAGGCAAGTAACATGTAGAGCTCCAGACCAGGAAGGGGGGGGGTGTGTGTGTTCTACACTGTGTGTCGGTGCAGGAGTGTTCACATACACCAGGCAGCCAACAGTGTGTCCAGCACAATCTGAGAGGTATCAACTTTGCCGAGCTACCCATGTACCCCGGGTGTTCGTTAGTGGCTATGCCTGGGTCATCACATTTGGAAGATTTATTTTATCATCTTGGGTGAGGACCCTGAGATATGCACACAAATAACCAATGCACAACTACGTGTGGTTTGTAAGGCAACTGGGCTGAGCTCACAATGTCCAGCCATCTGTGGTTTGGAAGAATATTCTGTTGATGGGCTCATACAGAAATTATCTTAAAAAAAAAAAAAAAAAAAAAAAAAAAAAAAACCCCTTCTCCCACCAATAGCAACGGAAAATATTCAGCTTAACCCCTTGACTGCCGCTATTTTGTATCAGCTTTGTACTTCTGTGTACCCAGGGCTATAATATCTGCAAATAATATTTGATTTTGTTCATTATGAGTATAATAAATAATCTTAATTCAACTTTAAAAAAAAAAAAAAAAAATTGCAAGCGTACAAAACCCCACAGCAGCAAAACAAAAAACATACAAACCCAGCAAAAAGTGGTTTTAGTTTTTACTGAACACCTGTGTAAATATTTGGTAGTGAATTTACAACCCACAATTGTTGTTTTATGTGATAAATTTATGCATTTCTGGGGTACAGTACAATCCAGGTATCAAGGGACACAATTTTGTTTTCTTACGTAGGTTCACTGATATGCCCACTGCTCTTTCAATTCTTGACATATATCTTAGACACTTGGGAAATTTTCTTGTTATATCCCTGGCTACAGCCTGATATCACAATAGTTTGATTTTGTTTGTAATGAGTAGACCAAAAATATATATAATGATGAATGTTTTGTTTGAAAAACAGACACTTTCAGAACATAAACAAAACTATAGTACTAAAATCACAATGAAATACCACAAAAACTGGTGTTAGTATCCTTTGAACTTCAGGACAAACATCTGTATTCACAATAATGCTTGACAATGCATAAAATGTTTAGCAACCCATATCATAGGGGGCAATCCAGCCCAGGTAACGTGGGAAAGAAGATGGGAATTGAACATTATCCACAGCATCAGTCTGCACATCTTGCAAGCCTCTTGGGAATTGGTCTTGTTTAGCAGAGATGAACTAACGATAACAACACTAAGTGTAACTTCGAATTATTCTGTCTTTTTTTTTTTTCACACATGTGGTTTGGTTCACTCGTGAACTAAGTGTGGTTGATAAAAAGCCATCACCACAGAAGGTAATAAATAAAACATAGCAAAACCAACCACACCAAAAAAAGGTGGGACTGAGCTACAAAAGGCCACACCACAGATGATGAAAGCACACTAACAACTGAAAAATACACCGGTGTCGCAGAGAATACACCACACCACAGAACCTATGGACAAAAGGATCAGGATCTCACACTACTGCCTGTAAATGCCAGTTATAGTTAGTTGACTGACACACATTAGGGTACACACACACACACACACACACACACACACACACTGTGCACAAGCACCATATTCAAAAGCAACACACACATACATGTACACAAGCACCATATTCAAAAGCAACGCACACACACATGTACACACACACACACATATACAGCACCACATGCAAAAGTACCACACACACACCATACACAAACACTACACACACACACACACACACACACACACACACACACACACACACAATGTATACCCACACCATGCACAAGCACTGCTCTCTCTCTCTCTCTCTCTCTCTCTCTCTCTCTCTCTCTCTCACACACACACACACACACACACACACACACACACCTCCACAAACACACACACACACACACATCACAAAAACAACTCCATGAAATCCATAGGCTTGAAATTGTCAATGTTCACCTTGATACCTGGATCACCCGTGAAAGAAAGGTCGAGATTTGGGCGATCAGCACTGGCCTCTGTCCATTCTGAAACAAGTTCAGACTAACGAGTGCCACACCCCCTTCCTCTGCCACGCCCCCTCACACTGGACCCTTGCCGTTGTCCTAAACCCCCTCCCCTTCCTCGACTCTCCTCCCGACCTCTCACAAAAGGAGGGAGGGGACAGTCGACAAGATGGAATAGGCTCATCACTCTCCGATTCGGGCCCACTTGCGCCGGTATCGCTCGGTTTGAAGTCGGGGATCAGCTTAGTCATCAATACCAATCTCCAATAGCAAAGGGTGGTGTTGATTTTGATTGCTTTATTCCTCCTCCAAATCGCTTCGTTCCACTTCTCTGAAGTCTTCGTCATCGCTTTCACGATCTCGGATAACTTCTTGATGCACTTCAAGACCATTAGATCGTTTGAAAACGGCACGCGCCTGGTCGAACTGTCTGCTCGACTCGCCATCTTGAACCGAGAATGACTCGGCCGAACCTTGCCAAAGTTATCGTCCGAACGGATGCGAGCCGGTCAGTCAGCGACCCGCGAAAGGGAAGAAACCGTCCTTTAGGGTCCCTACAACCGTTTAAACCATTTTTTCTCCTTGCCTCCCTTCTTTAAATCGCTGAATTTTGATGATGAAATTACCCCGAACGCCGTTCGTGCAAGGGCGCACAGCTTTCCCAAAACCATCATGAACGCCGTTCGTGCAAGGGCAGTCAACGGGTTAATTGATGATCAAAAAAGTAGTCTAATATTTGATTGATGTGCATTTATTTATTTATTGATTATTGATAGGACTGATATTTGATTAATGTACATTTATTTATTTATTAGTTATTAATAGGACTGATATTTGATTAATGTACATTTATTTATTTATTGGTTATTGATAGGACTGATATTTGATTAATGTACATTTATTGATTTATTAGTTATTAACAGAACTGACACTTGACAAAGATGACTGGACAGTGGTGGGCAACTCATCACCCATTGAACCCACTTTTATCTATATGTCTGTGTACACATATGTGTTCATCAGCAGACACATTAGCTGTTTATAAATGTTAAACATGAATAGTTTTTGCATCACTAGTGACAGTGTTCCAATATACGGCATACAAGCATCTGTATTATATTATGATAAAAGGATATCTGTATGTCCACATGCAGTGTTGGGATCATGGGGTATATAGTATGTTGCATCAAACAGGGCAATGTATGTTGCGTGAATAAGTTGGGTTTCACACACCTAGTGAACATTTTTGGGTCTACAACAAACATGAAAACACCATGGTGTTGTATTCCATATTGTTGTATCGTTTGTCTTTCATTGAGGTAACTATATGTGTGTATAGGGATAGAAAACCTGTCTGGGCAATACTGACCATGGACAAAAATAAATATTGCTCTTAAAAATTTGACAGATGGTCCTAGAAACAGTCAGTGATTGGAGGTCTAGTATCGACTGGACGAAGAGCGTCAGACTGGGCCACAACAAGATCCAGGACTTCTGGCAGCCTGACCTGCACTGTGTCAGCGCCAACCCACATGAGCAGGTGTGGGCTGTGCTGCCACTGTCAGGTGGCCCGGTGAGGGTCGTCAACCAGAGAGACCTCCTCCCACCCACCAGTCTGCCAGATGAGGAACCAGAGTCTTCACCGCAGCAACAACCCATCCATTCTGCTGTCACCACAGACATCGACTCTGAAGAAGAGATGCGACTGATGCCACGTCCACGTCCTAGGGCACGGGCACCACTGGTGCCTGGTCCCCCTCATCCTCTGGATGATGTTCTCCCTCCACTAGCCCCAGCATCCGCTCCATGGAGGTCACAACGCCTCAAGAATGAGGTAAAATAATACAAGCATGCTATTCTGCCATCCACAGATAGAAATCATGACCTGCAATCGTGCACCAAATCTTAATGTTCTTGCCACATCATTTCTTCCCATGTTCATTCATTCATGTTTGCTTGTAGCTACTGCTTTATTGTCATGAAAGGAATTGTGTTCCAAACCCATGGTGACCATACTCTATAACTGATGCACAGGCTAAGATGCACAAACAGAACGCATGACTTTTTGGCAAGATAAGCAGAGCATGACTGGTAGGTGTCCACGACATTTATCCCCCCTAAGTTCAAATTCCGGTGTGATGCCAAGCCTCTTCCAGCCCCAGAATTGAGCTTAACTTGCCATCGTGGAAGATGGGTTTCAGTTTGAAGGGGGATGGTGGTAAGGGGAGAGAGGGGATGGTGATGGAGTAAGGGGGAGGGAGTAAGGACAAAGGGGTGAAGATGGTGGATCCCAGTCAGGCCAGGAACATACAGGTGGAGCCCAGTCAGCAAATGGAGAGTCTTCCATTGACATAGAAGAGTAGACAAAGAGAAGATAGTGCCTGAAAAGAACAAAATGAAATATTTTGAAGGAAATGGCAAGCAAAGTGATAATGGGACACAGTGTGTTTAGTGTGGTAAATTTGAATTGGAAATATCAGATGGTTGGATCATTAAGGTGATATTCTAGTCACTCTTACCCAGTATAACTGGCCAGCATTTCAATTTTTTTAAGATGATTTTTTTTTTCTTTGGGGGGGGATATGGACCATGTGGTAAAAATTGTACCCCCTGTCAAGGGTGGATGCTAGCTGTCCTCTCTGCAGTCTAGTTGCCAGGGATTCTTGTGCTCCATTTTTTTTTGACATGTGATTGTTGTAGTTTTTCTAATCCGATCTGGGAGAGAACAATCCATCAAAATGCCTGGCACTGTCAGCACAGCTCGCTCTTATCCACCTGAAGCATGTCAGCTATTCAGTCATCATAGGATTGGGTCTTGTCCACTTGAAGGATTTCAGCTATTTAGTTATAGGATTAGGTCTTGCCCACTTGAAGGATGTCAGCTATTCAGTTATCATAGGATTAGGTCTTGTCCACTTGAAGGATGTTAACTATTCAGGTATCATTGGATTAGGTCTTTCGTGGATTGTGGCTTTTTCACAGTCTAACCGTTTACAGGATGCAATATTTTTTCAGATTGCGACCTTTTCCATGTAAGTGTTTGACAGCCCCTAAAGACTGTGTGTAGTTGGCTGGGCTGTAGTAATGAAAGACCGTGTGTAGTTGGCTGTGGGCTATAGTAATGAAAGACCGTTGTAGTTGGCTGGGCTATAGTAATGAAAGACCATGTGTAGTTGGCTGTGGGCTATAGTAATGAAAGACCATGTGTAGTTGGCTGTGGGCTATAGTAATGAAAGACCCTGTGTAGTTGGCTGTGGGCTGTAGTAATGAAAGACCATGTGTAGTTGGCTGTGGGCTATAGTAATGAAAGACCATGTGTAGTTGGCTGTGGGCTATTGTAATGAAAGACCATGTGTAGTTGGCTGTGGGCTATAGTAATGAAAGACCATGTGTAGTTGGCTGTGGGCTATAGTAATGAAAGACCGTGTGTAGTTGGCTGGGCTATAGTAATGAAAGACCATGTGTAGTTGGCTGTGGGCTATAGTAATGAAAGACCATGTGTAGGTGGCTGTGTGCTATAGTAATGAAAGACCATGTGCAGGTGGCTGGGCTATAGTAATGAAAGACCATGTGTAGTTGGCTGGGGGCTATAGTAATGAAAGACCATGTGTAGTTGGCTGGGGCTATAGTAATGAAAGACCATGTGTAGTTTGGCTGTGGGCTATAGTAATGAAAGACCATGTGTAGTTGGCTGTGGGCTATAGTAATGAAAGACCATGTGTAGTTGGCTGTGGGCTATAGTAATGAAAGACCATGTGTAGTTGGCTGTGGGCTATAGTAATGAAAGACCATGTGTAGTTGGCTTGGGCTATAGTAATGAAAGACCATGTGTAGTTGGCTGGGGGCTATAGTAATGAAAGACCATGTGTAGTTGGCTGGGGGCTATAGTAATGAAAGACCATGTGTAGTTGGCTGTGGGCTATAGTAATGAAAGACCATGTGTAGTTGGCTGGGCTATAGTAATGAAAGACCATGTGTAGTTGGCTGTGGGCTATAGTAATGAAAGACCATGTGTAGTTGGCTGGGCTATAGTAATGAAAGACCATGTGTAGTTGGCTGGGGGCTATAGTAATGAAAGACCGTGTGTAGTTGGCTGTGGGCTATAGTAAGAAAACATTGAAGTGCTCTATAGTAATGAAAGACCTGTGTAGTTGGCTGTGGGCTATAGTAATGAAAGACCCTGTGTAGTTGGCTGTGGGCTATAGTAATGAAAGACCATGTGTAGTTGGCTGGGGCTATAGTAATGAAAGACCATGTGTAGTTGGCTGGGCTATAGTAATGAAAGACCATGTGTAGTTGGCTGGGCTATAGTAAGAAAGACCATGTGTAAGTATGGCTGTGGGCTATAGTAAATGAAAGACCATGTGTAGTTGGCTGGGCTATAGTAATGAAAGACCATGTGTAGTTGGCTGTGGGCTATAGTAATGAAAGACCTGTGTAGTTGGCTGTGGGCTATAGTAATGAAAGACCTGTGTAGTTGGCTGGGCTATAGTAATGAAAGACCGTGTGTAGTTGGCTGGGCTATAGTAATGAAAGACCGTGTGTAGTTGGCTGTGGGCTATAGTCATGAAAGACCGTGTGTAGTTTGGCTGGGCTATAGTCATGAAAGACCTGTGTAGTTGGCTGGGCTATAGTAATGAAAGACCGTGTGTAGTTGCTGGGCTATAGTAATGAAAGACCATGTGTAGTTGGCTGGGCTATAGTAATGAAAGACCCTGTGTAGTTGGCTGTGGGCTATAGTAATGAAAGACCATTGTAGTTGGCTGTGGGCTATAGTAATGAAAGACCATGTGTAGTTGGCTGGGCTATAGTAATGAAAGACCATGTGTAGTTGGCTGGGCTATGTAATGAAAGACCATGTGTAGTTGGCTGGGCTATGTAATGAAAGACCATGTGTAGTTGGCTGGGCTATAGTAATGAAAGACCATGTGTAGTTGGCTGGGCTATAGTAATGAAAGACCATGTGTAGTTGGCTGTGGCTATAGTAATGAAAGACCATGTGTAGTTGGCTGGGCTATAGTAATGAAAGACCATGTGTAGTTGGCTGGGCTATAGTAATGAAAGACCTGTGTAGTTGGCTGTGGGCTATAGTAATGAAAGACCCTGTGTAGTTGGCTGGGGCTATAGTAATGAAAGACCGTGTGTAGTTGGCTGTGGGCTATAGTAATGAAAGACCTGTGTAGTTGGCTGTGGCTATAGTAATGAAAGACGTGTGTAGTGTGGCTGGGCTATAGTAATGAAAGACCGTGTGTAGTGGGCTGGGCTATAGTAATGAAAGACCGTGTAAGTTGGCTGGGGCTATAGTAATGAAAGACCATGTGTAGTTGGCTGTGGGCTATAGTAATGAAAGACCATGTGTAGTTGGCTGTGGGCTATAGTAATGAAAGACCATGTGTAGTTGGCTGGGGGCTATAGTAATGAAAGACCATGTGTAGTTGGCTGTGGGCTATAGTAATGAAAGACCATGTGTATTGGGTTGGGCTATAGTAATGAAAGACCATGTGTAGTTGGCTGGGCTATAGTAATGAAAGACCATGTGTAGTTGGCTGTGGGCTATAGTAATGAAAGACCATGTGTAGTTGGCTGGGCTGTAGTAATGAAAGACCATGTGTAGTTGGCTGCGGGCTATAGTAATGAAAGACCATGTGTAGTTGGCTGCGGGCTATAGTAATGAAAGACCATGTGTAGTTGGCTGGGCTATAGTAATGAAAGACCATGTGTAGTTGGCTGGGCTATAGTAATGAAAGACCATGTGTAGTTGGCTGGGCTATAGTAATGAAAGACCATGTGTAGTTGGCTGGGCTATAGTAATGAAAGACCGTGTGTAGTTGGCTGTGGGCTATAGTAATGAAAGACCATGTGTAGTTGGCTGGGCTATAGTAATGAAAGACCATGTGTAGTTGGCTGCGGGCTATAGTAATGAAAGACCATGTGTAGTTGGCTGGGCTATAGTAATGAAAGACCATGTGTAGTTGGCTGGCTATAGTAATGAAAGACCCTGTGTAGTTGGCTGTGGGCTATAGTAATGAAAGACCATGTGTAGTTGGCTGCGGGCTATAGTAATGAAAGACCGTGTGTAGTTGGCTGCGGCTATAGTAATGAAAGACCCTGTGTAGTTGGCTGTGGGCTATAGTAATGAAAGACCCTGTGTAGTTGGCTGTGGGCTATAGTAATGAAAGACCCTGTGTAGTTGGCTGTGGGCTATAGTAATGAAAGACCATGTGTAGTTGGCTGTGGGCTATAGTAATGAAAGACCATGTGTAGTTGGCTGTGGGCTATAGTAATGAAAGACCATGTGTAGTTGGCTGGGCTATAGTAATGAAAGACCATGTGTAGTTGGCTGTGGGCTATAGTAATGAAAGACCATGTGTAGTTGGCTGTGGGCTACAGTAATGAAAGACCATGTGTAGTTGGCTGGGGCTATAGTAATGAAAGACCATGTGTAGTTGGCTGGGCTATAGTAATGAAAGACCATGTGTAGTTGGCTGTGGGCTATAGTAAATGAAAGACCATGTGTAGTTGGCTGTGGGCTATAGTAATGAAAGACCCTGTGTAGTTGGCTGTGGGCTATAGTAATGAAAGACCGTGTGTAGTTGGCTGTGGGCTATAGTAATGAAAGACCGTGTGTAGTTGGCTGGGGCTATAGTAATGAAAGACCATGTGTAGTTGGCTGCGGGCTATAGTAATGAAAGACCATGTGTAGTTGGCTGGGCTATAGTAATGAAAGACCATGTGTAGTTGGCTGTGGGCTATTGTAATGAAAGACCATGTGTAGTTGGCTGTGGGCTATAGTAATGAAAGACCATGTGTAGTTGGCTGTGGGCTATAGTAATGAAAGACCGTGTGTAGTTGGCTGGGCTATAGTAATGAAAGACCATGTGTAGTTGGCTGTGGGCTATAGTAATGAAAGACCATGTGTAGGTGGCTGGGCTATAGTAATGAAAGACCATGTGTAGTTGGCTGGGGCTATAGTAATGAAAGACCTGTGTAGTTGGCTGTGGGCTATAGTAATGAAAGACCATGTGTAGTTGGCTGGGGGCTATAGTAATGAAAGACCCTGTGTATTGGCTGTGGGCTATAGTAATGAAAGACCATGTGTAGTTGGCTGTGGGCTTAGTAATGAAAGACCATGTGTAGTTGGCTGGGGCTATAGTAATGAAAGACCATGTGTAGTTGGCTGGGCTATAGTAATGAAAGACCATGTGTAGTTGGCTGTGGGCTATAGTAATGAAAGACCATGTGTAGTTGGCTGTGGGCTATAGTAATGAAAGACCATGTGTAGTTGGCTGTGGGCTATAGTAATGAAAGACCATGTGTAGTTGGCTGTGGGCTATAGTAATGAAAGACCATGTGTAGTTGGCTGGGCTATAGTAATGAAAGACCATGTGTAGTTGGCTGGGCTGTAGTAATGAAAGACCAGTGTGTAGTTGGCTGTGGGCTATAGTATGAAAGACCGTGTGTAGTTGGCTGGGCTATAGTATGAAAGACGTGTGTAGTTGGCTGGGCTATAGTAATGAAAGACCTGTGTAGTTGCTGGCTATAGTAATGAAAGACCATGTGTAGTTGGCTGGGCTATAGTAATGAAAGACCTGTGTAGTTGGCTGTGGGCTATAGTAATGAAAGACCGTTGTAGTTGGCTGTGGGCTATAGTAATGAAAGACCATGTGTAGTTGGCTGTGGCTATAGTAATGAAAGACCATGTGTAGTTGGCTGGGCTATGTAATGAAAGACCTGTGTAGTTGGCTGGGCTATAGTAATGAAAGACCATGTGTAGTTGGCTGGCTATGGTAATGAAAGACCATGTGTAGTTGGCTGGGCTATAGTAATGAAAGACCATGTGTAGTTGGCTGGGCTATAGTAATGAAAGACCATGTGTAGTTGGCTGTGGCTATAGTAATGAAAACCATGTGTAGTTGGCTGGGCTATAGTAATGAAAGACCATGTGTAGTTGGCTGGGCTATAGTAATGAAAGACCCTGTGTAGTTGGCTGTGGGCTATAGTAATGAAAGACCTGTGTAGTTGGCTGGGGCTATAGTAATGAAAGACCTGTGTAGTTGGCTGTGGGCTATAGTAATGAAAGACGTGTGTGTGGCTGGGCTATAGTAATGAAAGACGGTGTGTAGTGGCTGGGCTATAGTAATGAAAGACCTGTTAGTTGGCTGGGGCTATAGTAATGAAAGACCATGTGTAGTTGGCTGTGGGCTATAGTAATGAAAGACCAGTGTAGTTGGCTGTGGCTATAGTAATGAAAGACCATGTGTAGTTGCTGTGGGCTATAGTAATGAAAGACCATGTGTAGTTGGCTGGGCTATAGTAATGAAAGACCTGTGTAGTTGGCTGTGGGCTATAGTAATGAAAGACCCTGTGTAGTTGGCGTGGGCTATAGTAATGAAAGACCTGTGTAGTTGGCTGTGGGCTATAGTAATGAAAGACTGTGTAGTTGGCTGTGGGCTATAGTAATGAAAGACCATGTGTAGTTGGCTGGGGCTATAGTAATGAAAGACATGTGTAGTGGCTGGGCTATAGTAATGAAAGACCATGTGTAGTTGGTTGGGCTATAGTAATGAAAGACCTGTGTAGTTGCTGGGCTATAGTAATGAAAGACCGTGTAAGTTGGCTGGGCTATAGTAATGAAAGACCATGTGTAGTTGGCTGGGGCTATAGTAATGAAAGACCATGTTAGTTGGCTGGGCTATAGTAATGAAAGACCATGTGTAGTTGGCTGGGCTATAGTAATGAAAGACCATGTGTAGTTGGCTGGGCTATAGTAATGAAAGACCCTGTGTAGTGGCTGTGGGCTATAGTAATGAAAGACCTGTGTAGTTGGCTGGGGCTATAGTAATGAAAGACCATGTGTAGTTGGCTGTGGGCTATAGTAATGAAAGACCATGTGTATTGGCTGGGCTATAGTAATGAAAGACCATGTGTAGTTGGCTGGGCTATAGTAATGAAAGACCATGTGTAGTTGGCTGGGGCTATAGTAATGAAAGACCATGTGTAGTTGGCTGTGGGCTATAGTAATGAAAGACCATGTGTAGTTGGCTGGGGCTATAGTAATGAAAGACCATGTGTAGTTGGCTGGGGCTATAGTAATGAAAGACCATGTGTAGTTGGCTGTGGCTATAGTAATGAAAGACCATGTGTAGTTGGCTGGGCTATAGTAATGAAAGACCATGTGTAGTTGGCTGGGCTATAGTAATGAAAGACCATGTGTAGTTGGCTGGGGCTATAGTAATGAAAGACCATGTGTAGTTGGCTGTGGGCTATAGTAATGAAAGACCATGTGTAGTTGGCTGGGCTATAGTAATGAAAGACCATGTGTAGTTGGCTGGGGCTATAGTAATGAAAGACCATGTGTAGTTGGCTGGGCTATAGTAATGAAAGACCATGTGTAGTTGGCTGGGCTATAGTAATGAAAGACCTGTGTAGTTGGCTGTGGGCTATAGTAATGAAAGACCATGTGTAGTTGGCTGGGCTATAGTAATGAAAGACCTGTGTAGTTGGCTGGGGCTATAGTAATGAAAGACCATGTGTAGTTGGCTGTGGGCTATAGTAATGAAAGACCATGTGTAGTTGGCTGGGCTATAGTAATGAAAGACCCTGTGTAGTTGGCTGCGGGCTATAGTAATGAAAGACCATGTGTAGTTGGCTGCGGGCTATAGTAATGAAAGACCATGTGTAGTTGGCTGGGCTATAGTAATGAAAGACCATGTGTAGTTGGCTGGGCTATAGTAATGAAAGACCCTGTGTAGTTGGCTGCGGGCTATAGTAATGAAAGACCCTGTGTAGTTGGCTGCGGGCTATAGTAATGAAAGAGCATGTGTAGTTGGCTGGGCTATAGTAATGAAAGACCATGTGTAGTTGGCTGGGCTATAGTAATGAAAGACCATGTGTAGTTGGCTGCGGGCTATAGTAATGAAAGACCATGTGTAGTTGGCTGGGGCTATAGTAATGAAAGACCGTGTGTAGTTGGCTGTGGGCTATAGTAATGAAAGACCCTGTGTAGTTGGCTGTGGGCTATAGTAATGAAAGACCCTGTGTAGTTGGCTGCGGGCTATAGTAATGAAAGACCGTGTGTAGTTGGCTGTGGGCTATAGTAATGAAAGACCCTGTGTAGTTGGCTGTGGGCTATAGTAATGAAAGACCGTGTGTAGTTGGCTGTGGACTATAGTAATGAAAGACCATGTGTAGTGGGCTGTGGGCTATTGTAATGAAAGACTGTGTGTAGTTGGCTGTGGACTATAGTAATGAAAGACCATGTGTAGTGGGCTGGGCTATAGTAATGAAAGACCGTGTATAGTTGGCTGTGGGCTATAGTAATGAAAGACCATGTGTAGTTGGCTGTGGGCTATAGTAATGAAAGACCATGTGTAGTTGGCTGTGGGCTATAGTAATGAAAGACCCTGTGTAGTTGGCTGTGGGCTATAGTAATGAAAGACCATGTGTAGTTGGCTGTGGGCTATAGTAATGAAAGACCATGTGTAGTTGGCTGTGGGCTATAATAATGAAAGACCATGTGTAGTTGGCTGTGGGCTATAGTAATGAAAGACCATGTGTAGTTGGCTGGGCTATAGTAATGAAAGACCATGTGTAGTTGGCTGTGGGCTATAGTAATGAAAGACCATGTGTAGTTGGCTGTGGGCTATAGTAATGAAAGACCATGTGTAGTTGGCTGTGGGCTATAATAATGAAAGATCGTGTGTAGTTTGGCTGTGGGCTATAGTAATGAAAGACCGTGTGTAGTGGGCTGTGGGCTATAGTAATGAAAGACCATGTGTAGTGGGCTGGGCTATAGTAATGAAAGACCGTGTGTAGTTGGCTGTGCTATAGTAATGAAAGACCATGTGTAACTTATTTCACTGCACAGTGACATAGGTTTGATTATAAAGTAAGCCCCTTTATGATTGTTCGATACTGTTGCTTTGAAGAAAAGAAACGTACACACACACACACACAAATAAACCCTTCTTAAAGAGAAATGATACAACTCACCTTTTCCCATTTTGAAGTTAGTGTCCTTCCTGTTGCATATGATCACAAAGTGAACAAATCCTCTTGCAAGTTGGAAATGCAGTCCTCTTACAAATTAGTCCTAAAATGTCACAAGACAAAACAACGCGTTTCGACCTCGTAGGTCTTCTTCAGGTGTGACAAACGAATAAAACAACAGAAATTCACTTAGCTTTGATCGCTTCAGAGTTCAGCGCAAGGAAGAAGGGCCTTCCTACTCCTTCTTTCCTTTGCTGACCCTGATCCTGTTCAGCCCCACCCTTACTTTTTTTGCCACCACTAGCCCTTCTGTTCAGTCTCCACCCCTCTCCCCAGGTTCAACACCATCTCTACCCACTTCTGTTCATTTATTTCACATTTCTCATCAAATCTTTGTCACCATAATTTAGTGTTATATCACATTCCCTCCCATACCCTCCCTCACAATACCCTTCCCTGCTTGCTTGCACATGCAAATACACACACACACACACACACACACACACACACACACACGTGCCAAAAGACATGTTAAAAGATGGTCCTTTTAAGGTATTTCAGTGGAACTGTCGATCTATTATAACTTCCGATTGACCAATTCAAACAAAAACTTGCAGAAGAAAACTACAATGTGTTGGCTTACAATCCCTGAACACACATGGAAATAAGTTACCTAAACTCGCTGGCTATTATTTCCCCCCAATAGTTCAACAGGAGAACACTAATGATAAAATCAACATAGCCATTGACATCAAGGAAGGAGAGAACTACACCACCTGTGCAAGTCCCGTTCCACCAGACTCGCCTGATTCCTATTCCTGCGCAGTCAGGGTTCAGGTAAATATAAACATCGATTAACTGTTGTGTCAGTCTATCTACCACGGGGACTACCGAGTTTAATTCTGAATGGTTACGATTATTTCATTTAAGACCAAATGAAAACAATAAGTATCTTGTAACTGGAGATTTTAATGCTCGTTCCTGGTTTGGGGAAAAGGATTGGCAGTTGGTTACTAGTAACCGTTTCATTGAAAATCTAGTCGACTCATTCTTATATCTTTTGAATGATGGGAGAATAACATGTGTTCCTGACAAACCTAACCACAAGCCAAGTGCAATAGATCTAACTTTGATATCTCCAGATCTAGCACCACTTTGTGATTGGCAAACCCTCGATGACATGCTGGATAGTGATCATATTCCTATCATTACTACCTTCGAAACATCAAGAATTGAACCAACAGATTTGACAAAGGTGAAAGTCCCAAAATATAATTATGAATTAGCTAACTGGGGTAAATTCACGGAATTACTGAAAACTTTCTATGTCAACACAAAAGAACTTGATAAACCTATACAATCAGTTTCAGAATGCTATGCTTTCTACTGCAAATCAGTCGGTACCTATGAATGATAAAACCTGTTAAATCAAGTTTTAAAAAAAGCACACAGGTAATGTCTGGTGGAATCACACATGTGAAAAAGAGAAAAGGGAGAAAACCATCAAACTGAGAGAATGTTTACGAAAAAGAGGAGAGCGCGTTCAAGAGCTTCTTGAGAAAAAAAAAAAAGCAAAAAATCATTTTAATCACATCACAGGCAAAACCGCAATATTGGTCTGACTTTTATAAGAATGAAATAATTAATTATAAAGATTTTCAAAAAATGGGGGAAAAGTGAAGAACAATGAAAAATGGAGTAAACTCGCCAAAATGTCCTGTCAAGCTCCCAGACTCTGATTTCCCTTTTAATCTAGAAAAGGCCGAAGCTTTCGTCGACATATTTGCCAAAAATGGTAGCAAAGATAGTTTATCAACAGAAAATAGACTGCACGGAGAGCAAGAAGAAGAAAACTTCACCAAGAACAATTCAGACCCTGTAATAAACCCCTGTCTGAATGCTCCCATAACAGTTCAAGAAGTAGAAGAGAATGTCTTGCTGATCTGGGAACAAAAAAAAAAAACATCATCAGTGGGTTTAGATGGTATCTCTAATAAAATGTTGCGTCATGTCCCACCTAATGTTAAACCCTTTAACTCATGGAAGCATTCTATCATTGTTCCTATACATAAACAAGGAAAACCTCGAAGTAATATAAACAGCTACTGCCCAATTGCCCTAACTTCGCATACATGCAAACTAATGGAAAGAATTGTCCTAAACAGATTATCATGTAACAAACATCAAATTATCCCTATAAATCAAGCTGGTTTTCAGAAAGGCAGATCAGCAACAGAACATCTAGTGAAACTCTAGTGACTCTACTGGGGTGTTTAAATGACAGTTCTATCCCTTGACCAGTGGACTGGACAAAACGAACCTACCGCAAAAAGCAAAATTCTCCTTACACCTGGGTTGTGGTACCCCCAATTATGTTTGTTACTACACAGAAAAACATTTGCTGGCAGTAATATGAATATCAGATGTTTGTATAATGTTCAGTCAGTAAGAACTCCAGTTTTTTCACTTTTCTCTTGGGTTTGATGTGTTTCAATGTGTGTGTGTATGCAGGAAAACTCATTTATTACAAAAACAGTTGATTATATTTATTTATATCGTACTTATGACCAGCAAAATCAAAATATTATGATACATCATTGCACAGGGTATAAGAAAAAAAATCTAAGAGATATCTCAATAAATGAATGAGTAGTGAACAGATGAGTGAACCTACTGCAAAAAGCAAAATTTGGCCCGGGCACACAGCAATACAGAAAAGCTCTTATACTGTGGCAGGGAAAAGGTTAATTACTAGAGCATTCTTATCACTTTCAAAAGGTTATTGGAAGACACAGATAGCCAATATTATCACAACTGTATACAACCAAATCCCGACTTCCACCCCAAGACTCGGACAAATTTGAAAATACAACATCTAGAGAGGTAGTCTTTAATTCATAGGATGCGTTTAAATTCACTTGAACCAAATACAGTAAAAATGTTACATGTATGTGTGGGGAAACTCTTAGTGTACGTCACCAATTACTAGATTGTCCAGGAGTAAAGAATACAGTGCACAAAGATGGTTTTAATATTTCACATAATAGATCGACTCCACTGACGTTACCCAAAATGTTAAATAATTATGCTTTTCTTCGTGCGTTATGCCCACATCTATCACGCAGTCGAGTAGGAATTTATCTTTAACGTTCAACAACCCCTCTTATACAAAAAGAAATTACACACATTCATGCATGCAAGTACACAGGCGCGCACATGCGCGCACACACACCATTACACAATCCGTCTGGAATCACTTTAAGTGAGAAGACGTTGAATTGAAGAACACCACCACATGCACTTACACGCACATGCACGTACGTACATTTGTGTGTGCATGCTGTCCCTTAACATACCCCTTTTCATTTTCAGCATTTTTACTTCTTCTCATTTTCCCCAGCTGTTATTTTTCTCCTAGTGGGCTCCTCATTTTCCCCAGCTGTTATTTTTCTCCTAGTGGGCTCCTCATTTTCCCCAGCTGTTATTTTTCTCCTAGTGGGCTCCTCATTTTCCCCAGCTGTTATTTTTCTCCTAGTGGGCTCCTCATTTTCCCCAGCTGTTATTTTTCTCCTAGTGGGAACATGAACAGGAGTGGCCTTGTGCCTTGTTGTTGCCATTGGTTGTAGACTCCATTCTCTGCCATGTCCATCTCTTTCTGTCCTAACTGACCACCCCTACCCACTGTCGTACTTTGTGAGATCATAGACCCTTTCCTGCCCTGTCCATCTCTTTCTGTCCTAACTGACCACCCTTACCCACTGTCGTACTTTGTGAGATCATAGACCCTTTCCTGCCCTGTCCATCTCTTTCTGTCCTAACTGACCACCCCTACCCACTGTCGTACTTTGTGAGATCATAGACCCTTTCCTGCCCTGTCCATCTCTTTCTGTCCTAAATGACCACAGTGGACTTTGAGGTCATGGACTCCATTCACTGCGGTGTCCATTTCTTTCTATCCTAACCAACCACTTTTGTCCACTGAATACTTTGTGGAGAGAGAGAGAGATTGTGTGTGTTTGGGCATCATGTCCATGGTGAAAGTGCTGATCTTTATTAAGAATGAATGTAGAGCAACTCCAGTTCCTGCTGTTGTATTCAAACCTCTCTTTATTCCATCTATTTTTCTTTCCATTTCGTTCCAACATATTCCGTTTGACAACCTTCAAACCATCCACTCCCTTTCTCATCTCTTAAATATCGTCTCATTCTTGTGCTTCTCCATATGCATACTGTTCTGTTCACCTCCTGACTTTCTATACTTCTCTTTTGCTGACAGCCCAGTTCTCTGTGCTATTTCCCTTATCAAGAGTTTGCTTCCAGAGGTCATCCTTTGCATTGCCTTCTAGGTCAGGTGTAACAATCTGCTCTGCTGCGTACCCAGTTCCACCTCCACACATAGGCACTCTTCAAACTTAAAGCATCTAGTTTGTGTTGTTACCTCCAGTGCCCAATTGGCAAACCTTCCAAACTATCATAGCTCTCTGATTTGACCGACCATTCGCACAGCTGTTCCAACACATTTTGTTCAAACCCATTTGCATTCCAGTACCTCTCTCAGTCCTGATTGTGCCACTTCTCTATATCCTTTGCTTGTTCTTATCTTGCTGCTATTTTTAGCTTAAATTTTTTTTTTTTTTTAAAGCATTTCAGTGTACCTAGCTTCTATCCCTGTAAGTACGTTTTAAATAGAACTTCTTCAGAAATTGGCATTTTCTACAAATGTTCTGTTCAAGTTATCCCATTCTCTTTCACTTCCATCTCTGTTAACCAATTTTTTTTCCCCTGTGTCCCATTGTCTGATGAAAAGGTGCTGTGCGGGCTGGGCTGCAGGGTAACACTGGATCTTGTGTGTGTACATCCACTGGTATCTGTTTCTCAGAGGACAAGACAACAGTACTGTATGTGTACATCCACTGGTATCTGTTTCTCAGAGGACAAGACAACAGTACTGTATGTGTACATCCACTGGTATCCGTTTCTCAGAGGACAAGACAAGAATACTGCTTGGTTTTCTTTCTTCAATCATGTTTTGTACATGTATATTGGAGAGGGGGGGGGGGGGGGGGGGTCTGTTTGATGTAGGGAAAGGAAGATGGCTGTAACTTATGTCCAAGGTGAACAAAGGCAGGTATGGTAGTGTGCATGTTTGTGGAGGACATACATGCTACTTTTGGATGTTGGAGCTATTTGTGATTAAAGTGTCGCACCCTCTGTCTAAGGCTGTGTGCACACTATGCAAGGCTTACTGCCAAACTCCATTCAGGTCCACAAGGCACATAGCCCAACACCCCCCACTGTCTAAATGCATTGGTGCATGCATATATGTTAATGAAGGCAGGATGTAGAAAAAAAAAACACTTGAAAACACCATGTCTTTGATGAAACATTTTATTTCTGTTGATGGAGAATATATCAAATAAAACGAATATTATTATAACTGTTTGGATTGTTGGTTTGAAAGTTGTGTGGATCAGAAGAAATATGAATGCATACTCCATGGTAAAATCGAAGGAAGAAAAATTTGGGGGTGTGGATCAGAAGAAATATGAATGCATACTGTAAAATTGAACTTTATTTCTGTGAGTGGATCATGAAATTTATGTTGGAGAATATATAAAATAAAATGAATATATCATTATAACTGTTTGGATTGTTGGTTTGAAAGTGTTGTGTGGATCAGAAGAAATATGAATGCATACTGTCCAGTCCATGGTAAAATCGAATGGAAAAATTTGGGGGTGGAATGGCCTATCTCCAAGTCTGGAGATCAGAGTTTCCAACCCATGGTAAAAGCGGATTTTCCCTCGGGGGGAAAAAAATTGGGGGTGAAATCTCCAAGTCTGGAGATCAGAGTTTCCACCCCATGGTAAAAGCGGATTTTCCCTCAGGGGAAAAAAAATAGGGGTGGAATCTCCAAGTCTGGAGATCAGACTTTCCAACCCATGGTAAAAGCATATGGTGTAAGCAAATTTTCCAGGAACAAAACCAATACGAGTGCATACAATAGTGAGGTGGCTTTTGTATACCGATATTACCCCTACAATGAATCTTGTCCAAAAATGGTCAAGTATGTTAGGTTCAAAGTGTTGGATCCATAACTTTGTACTAAATTTCTGGACTTGGCCACCAATTACAATGACCGAAATGTGGTGATAAAATTATACACTGCATGCGTCAAGCCTGCGAAGATCATTTGACCAAAGCTACACCTTAATGACTAAGCCATGGATAGGGTGATCATGAAGAAAAACAAAACAAAAACCCTGCTTGCTGCTGCATACATAGCAAGATCAATGACTGATGCTTTGTATGTAGGGTGCAACCCATCAAGATGCACAATGCATAGCAGTTCCAACATACTGCATTAGCCTGCATACTGTAAACACAGCACATACATCGACTGCATCAACAACTGAATCAATCAAGGCCTCCAGGGCACCAAACAGAAATCCAGCAAAATGAGTATATGGGAACGATCAGTGTGTAAAACCTTTCAAAATATGTGTACCACATAATACGATAATAAAATCAGCAATTCAGTCAAGCCATCCAGCGTCCATGGTACCAACCATAAAATGCTGTATTAGATAACCTCCTGTCTCACATGTGATATGCTTCCAAATATTGTTACAGCTACTGTATCAAACGAAAGGAGATTCCAAACATTGTTACGGCTACTGTATTAAACGAAAGGAGATTCCAGACATTGTTACGGCTACTGTATTAAACGAAAGGAGATTCCAGACATTGTTACAGCTACTGTATCAAACGAAAGGAGATTCCAAACATTGTTGCAGCAACTGTATCAAACGAAAGGAGATTCCTCCAGCCATCTGTGTGGAGAACAAAATCAGGGCAGCTACGGAGGGGATGGAGATAGAGGGTGGGGGGAGCGAGTGGGGGAAGAAATCCTTCAACAGGTTATAAAGATCATTTAAACCAGAGGGAAGGTACAAGTATTTCAACAATGAAGTCCAACAAAATCGTCCTATTTGTTATAATGGAAATTTCACTTCAACTCATATTATGAACTCCAACAAAGTTGTCTAATTTCCTCTACACCCCGTAATAAAAAATATTCACATTTGTTATTATTCTGGAAGTTTCAACTTACTTCTCTGTTTACCCTGAATGAAAGACAGCCCTCCCCTCCCCCACTAAAGACTACAGTTAGGGTGGGCCAACGTACCCCCCTCTTCCCCGCCATCCGACCCCCACACCACACCACCACTCTAAACAAACAAAAACAAACTTAAAAACCTAACCAGCCGCCGTGGCAAAGTGGTTAGCATCGCAGACTCCCGGCTGAGAGGTTCGAATCCCATCAGCGTCATGTGGGTTTTTCTGTCCTGACCGGCTCCTACCCAGAGTTGAGTTTGCTGCGGACTCGGTTGGGAAGACTGGGACCACACAGTCGAGTTTCATCCACTTAATGGATGCGTTTCTGAGAGTGTTGCTCAAATTTCCTGACCAACACTGCAGGTGCCTGTATCTCTCGGGCCTGGTTGATGCCGGGATATGTTATAAAAGGAAGTGTAGAGTACACCCCTGTCATGTAGTCTCAGACCGAAATGGAAATCCGTAGCATCATCTTAATCATCCTCATCCTCATCTATCAGCATTAAAAAAAAATGTCTCAAATTCTGTGGCCCTTCATGCCCTGCTCTCATGCTGACCTCAATTTCGATTCCTCTCCACGTCTATTCCTTGGTTTGGTTCCGTCGGGGTCACCGGTATCGGCGTGTCCATGGGGGCTGTCGTTGGACGGACATGGTGGCGCCCTCTAGAGGGGGATCTCACTCACGCCGGCTCCGCGACTAAGCAATTATTGTCGTCAGTAGGGGGCTTAGTAGGTGGTGTCCTGCATATGTTAGATCCCGAAGTGACTCGGCAGCAATGCAGTGTCTCCTCCGGTGGGTTGCCTCTTGACGACTTGACATTGACTGTTCCCTGTGGATTGCCGGTGCCGGGGCTGCAGCAGGGCCGACAGGGCTGTGGCTATGGACGGGGTGTCAGAATGAGCGGTGTGGGTGCACTGCCTCTGACGTGGCGCAGAGGTTGGGACAGCAAAAAAAACCCTTAAAAACCTAAGTGGATATCATACAATGATAACTTCAGTTCCACTACTTACATGAATAACCCAGTGTACATGTCTGATAACTTCAGTACCACTACTTACATGAATAACCAGTGTACATGTCTGTAACCGATGTACACCAACAGTGACACACAAAAAAGAAGACCCTGTTGCAATGAAAGCACCTGTGATTGGAACAATCACTGAGTAATGCACAAAATATACATTGCATTGCTGAGCTCGCGAAAGATGTACATACGACTGCATACCTTGTAAGATCAATGACCGATTCATCGCACATCAAGTTTAAACCCACACAAATACACAATACATAGGCATAAATGAGATGGGGGAAATAACCCTGGCAGTTATACCTTGCTTCACAGCACACACTGGATGGAACACAGCCCACTTCACCCATCGACAAAAGTGCACGTGTGAGTGTGTGTGTGTGAGAGAGGGAAGGGAGGATCTGTAACACACAGGGAAAGGATTATTGCCACATCGGTGAAGCATCAAAAGATGTAAACAAGATGGCAAATTTCTGGGGGGGGGGGGGGGGGGGGGGGGTTCCCCAGTACTTTGTTAATCAAAGGCATTTAACTAATAGGTACGGAATCATGCGTATAAATTGAGGACGTTGCATCGCACTTACATGGCAAGTATTCGCAAGTGTAAAAGGGAAATTTGTGGTCATTGAAAAAGCAGTCAAGTATGTTTCCTACACATTATTGTTGATAACTGAAAGTGTACATGACCCCCTTTGGCTTTCCTACACACTACACATTATTGTTGATAATGACAGTGTACATGACCCCCTTTGGCTTTCCTACACACTACACATTATTGTTGATAACTGACAGTGTACATGACCCCCTTTGGCTTTCCTACACACCTACACATTATTGTTGATAACTGACAGTGTACATGACCCCCTTTGGCTTTCCTACACACTACACATTATTGTTGATAACTGACAGTGTACATGACCCCCTTTGGCCTTCCTACACACCTACACATTGTTGATAACTGACAGTGTACATGACCCCCGTTGGCTTTCCTACACACCTACACATTATTGATAACTGACAGTGTACATGACCCCCGTTGGCTTTCCTACACACTACACATTATTGTTGATAACTGACAGTGTACATGACCCCCGTTGGCTTTCCTACACACCTACACATTATTGATAACTGACAGTGTACATGACCCCCGTTGGCTTTCCTACACACTACACATTATTGTTGATAACTGACAGTGTACATGACCCCCTTTGGCTTTCCTACACACCTACACATTATTGTTGATAACTGACAGTGTACATGACCCCCTTTGGCTTTCCTACACACCTACACATTATTGTTGATAACTGACAGTGTACATGACCCCCTTTGGCTTTCCTACACATTGTTGTCGATAACTGACAGTGTACATGACCCCCTTTGGCTTTCCTACACACCTACACATTGTTGTTGATAACTGACAGTGTACATGACCCCACTGGCTTTCCTACACACCTACACATTATTGTTGATAACTGACAGTGTACATGACCCCCTTTGGCTTTCCTACACACTACACATTATTGTTCATAACTGACAGTGTACATGACCCCCTTTGGCTTTCCTACACACCTACACATTATTGTTGATAACTGACAGTGTACATGACCTCCTTTGGCTTTCCTACACAATGTACAAACCAGGAAGTGGTCCTAATAATGACAGACACCAAACAACCCACCACCTACCTGCTCCCTAAAATACACAAAATCCACACACCTGGCAGACCCATTGTTTCTGCTTGTAGTTGCCCTACATAACACAGTTCACAGTACTTACACTCTCTCCTCCAACCCATAGTACAAAGCCTCCTCACATACCTCAAAAACAACCAGCACACTCAACATGATCAATCATACAACCCATAGTACAAAGCCTCCTCACCTACCTCAAAGACAACCCACACACTCAACATGATCAAATCATACAACCCATAGTACAAAGACTCCTCACATACCTCAAAGACAACCCACATACTCGACACGATCAATCATACAACCCATAGTACAAAGCCTTCTCACATACCTCAAAGACATCCCACACACTCAACATGATCAGTCATACAACCCATAGTACAAAACCTCATACCTCAAAGACAACCCACACACTCGACATGATCGATCATACAACCAACTGACCCCACTTTCCAACCCAGCCTCCTCTTTACACTTGATGTTGTCTCTCTCTACACTTCCATCCCTCACGCTGACGGACTGAAGGCCTTCACATTCTTTCTGAACAAACTGCCCCCTAACCAACAACACCCTCCCACAGCTACACTGGTCAGACTTGCAGAATCAGTCCTCATCCTCAACACCCTTGAATTTAACCCCCATACCTTCTCACAAATCAGTGGTGTTGCTATGGGAACCAAAATGGGACCATCCTATGCCTGCCTCTTCATGGGACACCTAGAACACCGCCAACTAACCTCTTATACAGACTTAACACCAGAGCTCTACAAACAATACATAGATGACGGACTGGGAGCCACATCCATGCCAGAACATGACCTCCGCAATTTCCTCAACTTTGCTCAGACCTTCCATCCATCCATCCAATTGACCTACACCATTTCACAGCCAGTCAACTTCCTGGACATCACCGTCTCCCTCAAAGATGGACTGCTCCAAATCTCCATTTTCTATAAACCCACTGATGTGCATTCCTACCTGGACTACACGTCTTCCCACCACCCATCCACTGAAGACAGTATTCCTTATTCTGAATTCCTCCGCCTACGCAGACTCTGCTCCAAAGAGGAAAATTTCACTCTACAAGCAGCCAAAATGTCTCGAGTTTTCACTAACTGTGGACACTCCAATGCCATCATTAACTCTTTCATCCCTACAACCCGGTTTTCCGGTTTGCAGAAATCCTACCCTTCCTTCCTGCAGCCCGAAAAACCGGGCAGCACAAAATCCCTCCTTTCCTTCCTGCAGCCCGGAAAATCAGTTCTCGTGGTAAGCGCTTTGAACTTCGCGCGAGTCGCGTCATCGGTGCACGTCATGACCGGGTCGCTCGCGCGGCAGTGTTTATGAATGCAATGGATGCCAGATGGCCCCTACAGAGTGGGAAAGTTGTTGCCGCTCTATTTTGGCTGGTTTGCTACTGCACAGGTGGCAGTTCTCACTTTACACTTCTTTTTCTTTTCTCTAAATCCAGGAATGAAGGGAATGCTCGTATTATAAGAATCTACGAACAAGAGGAAGTAATGGTTCATATAAAAGTAGGAATGAAAGAGTTAATATGCTCTCAGCTATATCCAGAACATCTGCTCTGGAAACCCAGCCTTCAAAAGAGACAGACAGACCCACTGCCTGCCTCCTCTTCCACCCACACACTCTCCTCATCTTCAGGATCCTGAAGTCTAACTGGCATAGAGTAGAAAATCACAAACCTGCCTTCAAAATTAAACCCATGGTCACTTTTGAATGTGACAAAAATCTCAAAGACCTATTTTGTGTCATCTAAACTGAACAAAATCTCCACACCCAAGTCACCAGGTACTTTCTCCTGCTCAAAACCCAACTGCAAAATCTGCCCTCTCGGCAAACCAGACACCATCCTACATGGCCCCAAACACTCCTTCACAGTCATTCCCCTGTCACAGCCACAACATGGTGTACACTGTCCACTGCCAGCTGTGTGGTAAGATCTATGTAGGCGAGACATCCCCTGTCACAGCCACAGCATTGTGTACACTGTCCACTGCCAGCTGTGTGGCAAGATCTATGTAGGCGAGACATCCCCTGTCACAGCCACAGCATTGTGTACACTGTCTACTGCCAGCTGTGTGGCAAGATCTATGTAGGCGAGACATCCCCTGTCACAGCCACAACATGGTGTACACTGTCTACTGCCAGCCGTGTGGTAAGATCTATGTAGGTGAGACATCCCTGTCACAGCCACAGCATTGTGTACACTGTCTACTGCCAGCCGTGTGGTAAGATCTATGTAGGTGAGACATCCCGCACATCTCTGAACACCTGGCTGACATCCGCCACCATTGGCCCAAACCAGTCGCCTTGCACTTCAACCATCCCCAACGCAACTTCAACCATGTCAAAGTCCTGGCACTTTGGTAATCGCTGAGTGACAACTTGAAGCGCCTTCTTATCTTTGTCTTTATCTTACTATCAGACTCTGACCCCTTCACCCTCATGGCATCAACACCCAAAAGCAGCATGAACCTATCACCACAGCAACACCAGCCCGCAATATCCTCCACCAACAAACACGCACACTACCATACCTCCCACCAGTTACCTCACACACAAGTTACAGCCATCTTCCTTTCCCGTCTCCTTTTGCTGCATCAATCTACCCACTCCCCTTTCATAAACTGCTTGTTTGGGTCGTATCTTATATGCATGCACAAAAACTGAAACACATTTTCAGTTTGTCCACACAATACATGAAGCCATTATGAACCAACAAGACATCCTGCATTGGAAAATACAACATGTAAAAAATATTGATAGAGTAAAAACATGATTAAAAAGGAAAATAAAAGGTGGGGGTTTCCATCATGCAATATTCTTGTAGTGTTTTCCTCTCAAAAACAGATACCAGCTTGTTCTTATACACAAACACATACACAGAACATTGCACAAGATCCACTTTTTATCACTGCAGCCCTGCCGACCACACAGCGCCTTTTCAGGGACTGTCAAAGTCCAGCAAGGAAAAAAGTCACATCACAAAACAACTCCGTCCATCGAAAAAAACATATCCAGAAAAGAAACAAACACCAACATGCAACTGTGACATGGTGGGTCAACTATATCTTGTAAGCCAAAAAAAAGGATGTACGGTCCACATGGGCAAATACAGGAAGTAGAAGAATGATCTTTCAGACGAAAAGAATGAGAATGGCCCGAGGCAGATGTCGATGCTGCAGCAACTTTCTCTTCCAATTTGGAACCATCCATATAGAGAAATGTTTGACGTTTATGTTTCTCTTTCTTTTCTAAAAAAAAAAGATGTTTATAAATCTCTGGACTTCTTGTTTCTTTCTTATAAGCAGAGAGAGAGAAATCTATTTGTGGAGTTACCAGTCTCCATGGCGGGACACCGGCAACAGTAAGGTCATCAACATCCACTAAATTTATGTCAGCCTCTTCAAAATAGTCCTTTACTCTCTGGCCAAAAGGAGGGGTCAACGTAGATGCTTCAAACAGGCTGGCGGCTGGCAGCTGGAGGCTCAAAAACACAAGAGTAGGCTGGAATCATCCAACAGAGATATTCTCTCTGCTGCTTGGGACAAACAGAAGTGGGAGGCAATGGCAAGGAGTTAAGTGCTGTCTTCTTTTTCCCACCAAATGAACAACGTCACAAACAAGTCTTCACCTTCAGATCCAATACCATTCATATGAACACAAAGTGCCAGTCAGGGATATATAAAAACTAAGAAACATCCACACTGATTCAGAAGTCCTTGACAGTTTTTAATCACTAATTCATTCCATCCATTTTGACGTTTTCTTTTACGTTTTAGAAATAAGACTGCTTTAATCAGATTGGTAAATACGTGCAGTAGAATGGTAATGTGACACAGGTGAATCTAACTGAACTGTATGAACCTCGTGTGAGAGTGAAGGCAAGAAAGATTGTGAAGAATCAGTCATCCTCTTTCAAAATATTATGAATTGCTACATTTCGGTTTTCAAAGTCCACAAAACAGAGAACAGGAATCCCACAAGCCCAAAGAATTATTGAATAAATGATATTATAAATTTCTTCATTATAAACAGTTACTATATGCTGACCTGATCAGAAGTGTGCTTGTGTGGATGTGGGGTGGTGGTGGTGGTGGTGCGAGAAAGTGGGTGTGGGTGTGTCCATCTACATGTAAAAGTAACTGTATGTATGTGTGTCTGGCTGTATAAGTGAGTGTGTATGTACATGCACTGCATAAATTACAATATTCTCACCGACTGTTAATTTTTATGCATTGCCTACTTTTAGGGTTGATTTCATCATCAATTTCTTAACTTGATCCCTTTCTTACATAACTCTCTTTCACACCCAAATTTGCAGATGTTTAACTGTGTGTGTGTGTGCGCGCGCATGTGAGTAATGTCACTTCTATTCAGAGTTTTAACTTGTCACAACTCAATAATTCAATGTTAATGATTTTAACACACATCACATGATGCATGAAAAAAAATCATTCATCTCTAACAAGCCACTGTGGCGAAGTGGTTAGCATCGCGGACTCCTGGCTGGGAGGTCGCGTGTCTGATTCCCATCAAGAGTCATTTGGGGTTTTCTGCACACACCAGCTCCTACCCAGAGCTGAGTTTGCTACGGGCTCAGTTGGGGAAGACTGGGACCACACAGCCGAGTTTCATCCTCTTAATGGATGCGTCTCTGAGAGTGTTCCACGAATTTCCTGACCAACTCTGCAGGTGCCTGTATCTCTAGGGCCTGGTTAACGCTGGGATATATTATGAAAGGAAGCGTAGACTACAGCCCTGTCATGCCCTCTCAGACTGAAATGGAAATCCACAGCATCATCTTCATCATCATCATTCTCATCGATCAGCACAAAAAATGTCTCAGATTCTGTGGCCTTCATGCCTGCTCTCATGGTGACCTCAGTTTCGATGACCTCTCCACGTCTGTGACCTTGGTTTGGTTCTGTTGGGGTCACCAGTATCCGCGAGTCCATGGGGGTTGTCGCTGGACGGACGTGGTGGTGCCTTCCAGAGGAAGAGCTCACTCATGCCGGTTCTGTGACTAAGTAATTATTGTTGTCAGTAGGGGGCTTAGTAGGTGGTGTCCTGCGTACGTTGGATCAGAACAGGCGCCACTGAACACCATCAAAATGACTCCTCAGTGTCTCCTTCGGTGGGCTGCCTCTTGACGACTTGACACTGACTGCTCCCTGTGGATTGCCAGTGCCGAGGCTGTGGCTGTGTACAGGGTGTCGGAATGAGCACCTAGAATCAACATTTAAAATTAAACTAATAACAAAGGTATAAAATTATCTGGATGATTACAATTGGAAAGCAATTCTGTGCAACACATCTATAACCTACATGTATACACACATCCATCTATGCACACACACATATAGACATACATATATGTGTGATTGGGTGCACAGAAAAACGGCATGTTGTATGTACACAGTTTTTTTTTTCCCTCCATCACCACCACAATATCAATTTTGGCTTTTTCATGACCACAGTTTACACGTGTCAAAGACGACTATGTGAGGCAGCCAGCTCCGTCTGGGTCTACAATGCACGCTTCCAAGGACCGGACAACCGGGAGGGACGCGTCGTGCTTTGCACGGCCAGGTCTGGGTCTACTATGCACATAGCCTAAGGCTGCTAATGCAGAACACTATTACACCTTATACAACTGATTATAAGGACAATGATGATTCACATTAAACGTACACACACACTTATGCAGAACACTATTACACCTTATACAACTGATCATAAGAAGGGCAATGATGATTCACATTAAACGTACAAACACACTAACGCAGAACATTATTACACCTTATACAACTGATTATAAGGCCAATGATGATTCACAGTAAACGTACATACACACTAAAAGTGTCTCTCGCATACACACAATGAAGTATAATTACTACGTGAAAAGAGGATATATAAGAAGTATCATTCACCAAAACAATATCATCAGCACAGCACGATTTGGAATGAACAGTGATGGTGAGGCAGTCATGTCCAAGTACACCAGCACATACTCATAGTCAATATTCTTGTTCATTCTCTGCACCAGTCCTGACGCAGCATCAGCAGTTGGTTCGCTGGATGAATGCCGGCGTAGTATTGCTGCTTTGTCACATGATGTCTGCAGCTTTCAACAGCTGCATCTGGTGAATATCAGGCAGCCACCTGCCATGGGAATGTCGAGTGCCTCTCTGTGGATCTTCTGTGAGCCATACCGACAGCGCAGTCCCTCACACTTTCATCAAGCTTCCTAGAAACAGAGTTATCATCAGCAACAGTTACTACAGGTGCAAATCATTGCTTACTCATGCTACGACTTGCCTTACCATTTTGACACATGGTCCATGTTGTCCTTACAAAATGATAATATTCCTACCTAGATCATTAAAAAAAAAAAAAAAAACCAATAATTACTCAACTATGTTTTTTCAAAAATCAAGTCCAGAAACAGTAGAGAATAAGGACATCACAGCCATGACGTAACTCTACTATCTGACTCTCATGAACTGTGACCAACTTCATGGCTGTTAAAATGTGTGTTGGTGCATAAAACCAGTATGTTCACGGAAAACATAAATCACTTATGCAAGGTTTTGAAAAGACAAGGGCTTTTGAAGTCTTGTTTACCCTCTTGTGCTGCCTTGGTCCATCTCATCAAGGAAACTGCACAGCTTGCATGCACTGAACCAAGGACACAAAGTGATACATTTGTAACCTGTAGGAATGTCAGTTGTGTTGGATGACAGACTGGTTGACAGCATCATACATGAAGACACAGATGAGGGCAAATGCCTCAGCTTTTTTTTTTATTTTCCCAGAACGACATGGGAGGTATCAGTGACAAATACAGAGTGAAGGCCCAACCAGCCTATGACAGACTTTGCAAACCTCCAGGGAGGATGCAGTGGAAACACAGGAAAAGAGGAAAAATGAAGATTAATTCTTCTACAGCTAAAGCTGTACTCTAAATTGATTTACACAAAATGATTGATCCAGGTTTGTCTTCTTTTTAGGAACTTTGCTCCCAGACAGACTTGGGAAACACACTACACCCTTTTTTTTATGAAAATGAGGGGGGCACAGGCACAACTTGCATTTTGTACGTCGACATGAAGTTGCGAAGATTGTGAAGATTTTGCGGTTTGTAACGGCTAAACCCAGGAATCAAAACTGCATGAAGGTCTGTGAGGACAAGGAAATTTCGTCTGCTCAAAGAGATTTTGTGTGGCTCCAAGACCAACATATAGAGAAAAGTATTTGTGAGTCCACAAGAACCTGGTTATTATCTTTGTGTGGAAACGAGTGTCATTAAATGAAACACAGTAAAAATTATTTCATGTAAATAATGCACAGATTTAACTGTCAATGAAAAGGGAGAACTCTCTTCTGTCTGACTGACTGGATGTGGGTCAACATTGGACAAAGGGAGAACTCTCTTCTGTCTGACTGACTACATGTGGGTCAACGTTGCACAAGACTTCATGTAAATAATGTAGACTTAACTGTCAACGAAAAGGGAGAACTCTCTTCTGTCCGACTGACTGGATGTGGGTCAACGTTGCACTAGATGTGGGTCAAAGTTACACAAGCGGAAGTCCGACAGCGGTGACCCCGGTTTTATGAAAAACCGACTTCCGAATGTATCACCCCACGACATTACCACCGTACGACTGGTATTTGGGCATTTTCCCAGTGCAGAAAAAAGAAAGGGTGAAAAAACAACTTATGGTGCTGTTTCTTCCCCTTCCCTTTCTCACTGTTATATCATTTATGTCCTTTCAGTTCCTTTTGACAGCCATAGTTAATCATTTCTCTCCATTTCGTTGAACTGAGCAACTATGTGTGTGCGTGCATATCAAGCAACAAAATATAATGGGGAAAAGAATAGGGATAAGCGATGATATGAGGGATCAGGCGGAACATCTCTGAACAAGGTTTTCATGGAATCTGCTAAAAAATATTTGTGTCTTACATCAAACAAGTCCCAACACTCTAAAAGAACATGTTTCATTGTGAGTGGTACATGACATGGAATGCACCACAGAGCTTCTTCACTCTTTAAAAGGTATGAATGAGTAAATTATGAATGGCCGGTGTGCACCCAGCATACAACCGTTTCTTCTTTGTGACCACCTGAGGTAGATCTGGACGATCTGAAAGAGTTTGTTATCCATCTGTGTATTCCAATTGTCCTGCCAGAGGTCTCTGACATATCATTAACTTTCAGTTTTTGATTTGTGTATGGGATAGATATAGCAGACAGTTTCCATGTTGTGGCATTCTTGGCCAAACGATCAGCCATTTCATTCCCTTTGATGCCAACATGACCGGGAACCCAAGCCAGAACAATGTTGTGACCTTCCGCTTTCAACATTGTAAAAAAATTTTTTTCAAAGTGGAGAAGTTCGGGATGATGGAGGTTACGGCCAACTATGGCCTCCAAAGCTGACAACGAATCAGGCAAAATCAGAAAGTCCTCCTTTGTGGATTGATACGATTATCTTCAGTGCTAGAACCAAATCTGTAAGTTCAGCAGAGTAAACAGACGCATCTGATGGAATATGACTGTTTTAATAATATTTAAGAAGGAGCACCAGGGCAATAGGCTGCACAGGCCACTCCATCTTTAGACTTTGAACCATCAGTGGATATTTTCTGAAAGGATGGGAATTTTGAAGAAAGATCAGCAAACAATGCCTTGTATGCCAGAGAGCTGGTTGATTCTTTGCAAAAAGCAGCAAGATCAAAGTGGATTTCTGGTGTGAAAAAGGTCCCTGGAGCCTTATCTGGAAACTTGGAGAAGTCAGACACAGCTCCTAGATCAAGACCTGCATTCTGCGCACAAGGCTGCATATGAAGACCAAACAGAGAAATACAGTTGAGATTTTTTTATAATTTACTCTGAAATTGAGGGTTAAAAACACAGTCATAGGCAGGGTTTTCCGGTTCAGAAAACAGTCTACGACAGTAATTCAAGGATAGTTTCAGCCTGCACTTGGATAACGAGGGTTCACCTGCCTCTGAATACAGGCAGTACACAGGGGTGGTGCAGAATGCTCCAAGACAGAGACGAAGCCTTTGATGGTGAACAGGTTCCAAGAGTTTCAGGTAAGAGGGTCTTGCAGAGCCATACACAGTACAACCATTGTCCACTTAAGAACAGACCAAGGCTCTACAGAGGTGAAGCAAAAATTTCTTATCAGTGCCCCAGTCAGTGTGTGCTACGACCCGTAGAATGTTCAGAGCTTTCTAGCAAGAAGTTTTAGATTTTTAATCTAAGAAAGTTGAGTTTTCGGTCAAAAATAACTCCTAGGAATTTGGCCTCTTTGACAGCTGGAATGGGAGATTTCCCTATTAGGATTTCAGGATCTGCAAAAAACTGACGAAAATTATGGAAGTGTCTTAGTAGCAGAAAAAGTGAAAGGCCTACGATACCATCAGGAAATCTGGATACTATATGATCTCCATGATCTTGGTTTTCAGGGTCATCTTCCACTTTTTATCAAATTTTTTTTGGCAGAACGAGTTTCAGGTTTGGGTTGGCACCACTCTCGCTGATGTTCATGAGCAGGAGTTGGGTGTTCTACAAGGGAGCATACTGTCTCCTGCTCTCTTTAGCATAAAAATCAACAACATTGTTAATTCAGTTCAACAGGGTTCCAGCTGCTCATTGTTTGTACATGATTTTGCCGTCTATGCAACTGCAAGCTTGTACCTGAGTGTTCAGCGCAGGCTCCAGCTTTTACCCGAGTGTTCAGCGCAGGCTCCAGCTTTGTGTGGAGATAAGATAAGGTAATGTTGCTTATAGCCCAGCCGACCGCAAGGGGCCACATCAGGGCTGTCACCACGTTAAAATCAACTCACAAGTCAATAAAAAAAAACAAAAAAACCTTTCACACATCTCTTTAAATGACATCGTCTAGAAACGCACCAGAAACTTCGTTAAAAATCTTTCATCCGTAAAATCTTAGATGAAAAATGTTAATCTCTCTCAAAAACTCAAAGATCACGTCAGGCGGAACATCCCTGAACAGGATTTTCATGGACTCTGCTGTAAAATGTTTGTGTCTCACATCGTGCAAGTCCCAACACTCTAAAAGAATATGTTTCATTGTGAGTGGCACATGACATGGAATGCACCACGGAGCTTCCTCATTCTTTAAAAGGTACGAATGGGTAAAATACGAATGGCCGGTGTGCAGCCGGCACAGAACTGTTTCTTCTTTACGGCCACCAGACGTAGATGGGAGGAACTCATTAAGGTTTGGACGGATCTGAAAGAGTTTGTTATCCGTCTGCGTGTTCCAATCCTCCTGCCAGAGGTCTCTCACATAATCATTAATTTTGGGTTTCAGATCTGAGCAAGGGATATAAATATTGGACAATTTCTCTCTTGTGGCATTCTTGGCTAAACGATCAACCATTTCGTTCCCTCCGATGCCAACATGACCAGGAACCCAAGCCAGAATAATGTTGTAACCATCCACTTTCAACTTGCTAAAAAATTCAAAGAAATGTAAAAGTTCTGGATGCTGAAGGTTGCGGCCAGCTATGGCCTCCAAAGCTGACAGCGAATCCGACAGAACCAGAAAGTCCCTCTTGGTAGATTGTGAAATTATTTTCAATGCCAGAACCAGAGCAGTAAGTTCAGCAGAATAGACAGAGGCATCTGGAGGTATATGTTTTAACAGTATCTGAGAAGGAGCACCAGGGCAATAGGCTGCACAGGCCACTCCATCCTCAGACTTGGAACCGTCAGTGAAAATTTTCTGACAGGATGGAAATTTTGAACAGAGGTCAGCATACAATGCCTTGTATGCCTGAGAGCTGGTGGACTCTTTACGAAAAGCTGCGAGATCAAAACGAATCTCTGGTGTGAAAAAGGTCCACGGAGGCTGATCTGGAAACTTGGAAAAATCAGACACAACTCCTAGGTCTAGACCTGCATTCCGCGCGTGAGGCTGCATACGAACACCAAACGGCGGAATACAGTTAGGGTTGTTTTCGAATTTGTTTTGAAACTGGGGGTCAGAGACACAGTCATAGGCAGGATTCTGAGGTTCTGAGAACAGTCTGATATAGTAATTTAGGGACATTTTCAGCCTGCGGTTGGACAGTGAAGGTTCACCTGCCTCTGCGTACAGGCTGTACACAGGGGTGGTGCGGAATGCTCCAAGACAGAGACGAAGCCCTTGATGGTGGATAGGGTCCAAGAGTTTCAGATAAGAGGGTCTTGCAGACCCGTACACAGCACAACCATAGTCCAGTTTGGAGCGGACCAGGGCTCTGTAGAGATGCAGCAAAGTTTTCTTATCAGCGCCCCAGTCAGTGTGTGCTACGACCCGCAGAATATTCAGAGCTTTCTGGCAAGAGGTTTTGAGATTTTTAATGTGGCTGAGAAAGTTGAGTTTTTGATCAAAAATAACTCCAAGGAATTTGGCTTCTTTTACAGCTGGAATGGTGGACTTGTCCAGACGAATTTCAGGATCAGCAAAAAATTGACGAAAATTGTGAAAATGGATTGACTGAGTTTTGGTACGTGAGAAGGTAAACCCGTTTTCCTCGGCCCACTGCTGGATCTTGTTGACACAAAGTTGGAGTCGACGCTGTACGCTGGGGTAAGAAGCTCCCACTGCGTACAGCGCAAAGTCGTCAACGAACAGAGAGGACTCAGAGCCCTGGCTTACCGATTTCACAATGTCGTTGATTTTAATGCTGAAAAGAGCAGGAGAAAGGATGCTCCCTTGAGGGACACCCAACTCCTGCCCATGGATGTCAGAGAGTGTGGTGCCAACACGCACCTGGAACTGTCGATCAGCCAAAAAGTTCTGTATGAACAGAGGCAGGTGACCACGAAAACCAAGTCTGTGCAGGTCCAGAAGAATTCCTGATTTCCATGTGGTATCATATGCTTTTTCGAGGTCGAAAAAGATAGCGACCACATGCTGTTTATTGACAAAGGCATTGCGGATGGTGGTTTCCAGACGGATTAGATGGTCAACTGTCGAGTGGTATTTCCGGAACCCGCACTGTTGACTGGCCAAAAGGCCATCGGTTTCCAGCTTCCACATCAGACGGGAGTTGACCATCTTTTCCATCAACTTACAGAGGCAGCTAGTCAGAGCTATCGGACGATAGTTGGAAGGGTTGGTAAGGTCCTTTGCAGGCTTTGGAATTGGAATGATCAGGGCTTTCCGCCAGGAGGGCGGAAAGTACCCTGTGGTCCAGATATGGTTGTATACTTTAAGAAGAGTCTGGAGACAGCTTTCTGGAAAATGCTTCAAAACCTGATAATGAATATCATCCAGACCAGGGGCAGAATCAGTGCAGGTTTGTAAAGCTGTTTTCAGTTCATTGATTGAAAAAGGGAGATTGTAGGCTTCAGAGTTGTCTGATGTGAAATTGTATAAAGATTTCTCTCTGAGCTGTTTGTTTTTTAAAAGGCTGCAGATTTATTTGAAGATGAGGAGTTCTGTTGGATGGTGGAGGCCAACAGATTGGCAACAGCTTCTTTGTCAGTGATCAGAGCATCGGCTAGTTTCAAGTGATGAATGGAGGGGTTGGTGTTTTTCCCTTTGATTTTTCTGATGATGTTCCAGACTTTTTTCTTTGAAGTTTTTGATGTCAGCCCGGAGCAAAAGTTTCTCCAAGACTGACGTTTACTGATTTTGAAAGTGTGTCTCGATTTGGCGCGGAGTTTCTGATGGGCTCGAGCGTTGGAACCTGAAGGTCGTTGGTATACCCGACGCTGAGCCCGTTTGCGAACTTTTGAAATTTGTTGGCAGTCTAAATTAAACCAGGGTGTTTTGGGCATTTGGAGTTTATTGGAAGACATTGGAATACAGGTTTTAGCACACTTTATCACAGTGTTAGTCAGAGATTCTGCTGGGTCTGGACTCGGAAGAAAATCAGTGTCCTGGAATTCTTTCAAAATATTGGTGGCAAAAAGATTCCAGTTGGCCTTCTTATAATTAAGATGTTGTGAGACAGAGATGTTTTCAGTTAATAAGGGTTTTAAAAGAACAGGGAAATGGTCACTTCCGTGCAGATCGTCATGGACAGACCACTCATAGTCCAGGACCAGCGAGGGGTCACAAATCGACAAATCTAAACACGAAAGTGAACCTGTGGAAGAGTGGAGGTAAGTTGGAGCTCCATCGTTCAGACAACACAAATCAAAGTCTGAAAGGACATCCTCAAGAAGCAGACCTCTGGATGACGAACTGACACTACCCCAAAGAGGATTGTGACCATTAAAGTCACCCAACAGCAAAAAAGGTCGAGGAAGTTCTCCGATCAGACTGAAAAGGTCCTGACGACAAACCGGGACAGAAGGTGGCAGATAAAGTGAACAAATTGTTATAGTTTTATGGAGAGTGACTCTCGCAGCTACAGCCTGAAGGGGGGTAATCAGAGCGACAGGACTAAACAGCAAAGTTTTATGTAAAAGAAGGGCAACACCACCTGACAGTCCCAATGTGGATGGTTGTGCAGGTTTAGAAAGAATATTAAAGCCAGAAAGAGTGAAGGTCTTCTGGCTTTGAATTTTAGTTTCCTGAAGAGCCACGACGGAAGGTTTTACAGTTTGACACAGAAGTTGCAGCTCCTCAAAATTTGAATTTAGGCCACGGATATTCCAATGGATTAGTTTACTACTATCCATGGTGCACAGGATGAACAGGAGAGAAGTCAGGTCATCTCCTCGTCATCGTCTGCGTTCAGTGGAGCAAATTTATTGCTTAGTTTCACTGGACTGTTTGGGTCTTCAGACCTGCTGGCAGACTTGCCCACAGGTGAAGAAGGTCTGGATTTTGGAGATGGTGGAGGTTTCTTCCTCATCTCCACCATCTCCACACTTGGTTGAACTCCCTTGCCCGCACGGGCACTGCTCGAGGAAGTTCGAGGCGGGAGGCCTGGCTTTTTCATCTGCCCAGCAGCAGATGGAGTAGACTGCTGGGCAGTCTGAGGGGTGGCGGATTTTTTGCCTCCACCAGGGGCACCCACTTTGGGTTGGGAGGCGGTGGACTTGCTTCCACCAGAGCTTAACGGTCTTTCTTGCAATGTCTTGGTGAAAGTAAAATTGTCAGTCTGGCAGCAGACTGAACGGGTGGAAACTTTCTTTGTAACGGAAGCATAAGAAGACACTGTTGACGTCTGACTGCTAACAACCTGTTTGCGGGCCTCAAAAAACGAAATTTTCTTTTCAGTCTTCACTCTTTGGATGGTGGACTCCTGAACCCAAACAGGGCAGTTGCGTGAAGAGGAGGGGTGGTCGCCACCGCAGTTCGCACAATGAGCCGGGTCTTTACACGGCCCATCATGGGTTGCCTTGCAACAAACACCACACACCTCCTGCCCAGAACAGCGGTCTCTGACATGTCCAAACTTCTGGCATTTGAAACACCTCAACGGGGATGGGACATACAGTTGGACACGTACATTTAAGTACCCGACTTTAATGACCGTAGGAAGCACAGGGTTGCAGAATGTCAGAAAGAGGGTGTTGGTGGGCACTCTTTCTGCACCTTTTTTGACTGTCACCCTATGCACCTCTGTCACACCTTGGGACGCAAGTTCTGTCTTGATCTCTGCTTCCGAGACACCTTTCAAATCCGGGCACCGAATAACCCCTTTGGTCGAATTTAACTGCTTATGGGGGGTCACCCGGATCTCTCTGTCCACAAGTTTTGTTGCCCTCAGCAGCTGCTCCGATTGCCTCTTTGATCTGCACTGGACGAGGAAAGTGCCATTCCGTAGCCTTTTCACTGACTGAGGGTCACCTGCTAGACCCTGAAAGCCCTTCTGAATAGCAAAAGGACTCAGAGCAGAAATAGGCTTTTCCTGCTCTGTCCCTTCAACCACAAGCCAGGAAGCCCAAAAACCTGTCCTCTGTCTCGTCTCCATATCCGAGTCACTGTCGGAATCGTTATGACCAGAAATGGGGTCCACTGCCTTCCTCTTCTTTATGGGGGGTGTGATTTTGGATAAAGCCATGATTTATGTTTAGAAATTTCGTCTCTCCCTTACCCACCCACCATGGAGTCCAACTAAGGGGCCAGGGCCAAGAACTCATTGTCTTGACCCCTTCCAGGCTTCAGAAGAGATATACGACAAACAGAAGCCTACTGGCCCTATCCCCCCTGATCATGCCCAACTCCTGGGAACAGAGAGCTGAGCACTGCAGGGGTTACCTTGGCCAGTCGGAGAACTGCCTGTCTTGACCCAGCCCCACGAAGGGGAAGCCGATTGATACACCCGGGCCAGAGTGTACCCCTGTCTAGGAGAGGTCCGAGCCAAAGTGATGTGTTGAGGGCGTTGGCCCTCTCAATCACCAGGATCTCACCCCCCTCCGTCACAGGTCGCACCGCACGGCAAACGCGGCGGATCTTAAGAAGACCACAGAGAGAAAAAGAGTGTGCAAAAGAAGGCTTGAAAGGGAGACGAAGAAAGAAAAGAACCGTTAAGAAAGGCAGAAGACAGAATAGGAAAAAGGTGGGTTACTATTTGTCTGGGCCCTCACTCCTAACCTTTCTGACATGGGAGACCCTACCAGGGGCATCAATTCCTACCACGTAATGCTTGGCCAGTCAGCAGCTTGGCTATACAGGCCTAGAAGCATTGACAACAACTAACCATCTAGTCGAGTATTGATGCCCCCGTCAGCAAAGCCTAAAAGATCACTGGACCACGCAAGCCCTCCGACCACGGCAAGGTTGCAACCCCCGGAGGGGCTTTGTGTGGATAAAATTCATCAGTGAACCAAGATCATGGAGAACATGAAGTATCCCAGATTTCCAGGTGGTTTTGTAGGCCTTCTCCAAGTCAAAGAAAATAGCCACTGCATGTTGTTTATTTAGAAAGGCGTTTCGAAGCGTAGATTCCAGACGGATCAAATGGTCCGCTGTAGTTTGATGTTCGCAGAAGCCACACTGTTCTTTCACCAGAAGGCTGTTGGTTTCATGTTTCCACATGAGCCTAGCATTGACCATTTTTTCCATCAGTTTGCAGATACAGCTGGTCAAAGCTATCAGACGGTAATTTGATGGGTTTGAAAGATCTTTTCCAAGTTTGGTAATAAATATGATGAGGGGTTTTCGCCAAGAAGGTGGAAAGAATCCAGTAGTCCATACATGGTTGTATACATGTAGCAGGATGTTCAGACCTTTTTGCGGGAGATTTCAAAAGTCTATAATAGATTTCATCTACACCAGGAGAGGAATCACTGCAAGAAAGTAAGGTGGATTTCAATTTGTTTAAAGTGAAAGGAAGATTGTAGTCTTTCATGTTGTCTGATGAAAAGTTGCAGGGTGATTTTTCTTTGAGGGCTTTGTTTGTGACAAAACAGGCTGATTTGTTAGAAGAGGAGGAATCCATTTCAACAGTTGAAGCAAGCAGATTGGCAACCGCTTTTTTCTCTGTTATTAAAGACTCAGATGGTTCACAGTGGGGCAGGTGTTCTTCCCTTTAATTTTCTTGATGATTTTCCACACTTTTTTTTCCCCAAATATTTTGGATGCGAGACTTGAGCGGAATTGTTTCCAAGATAAACATTTACTGGTTTCATAAATGTGTTTGGATTTTGCTCTCAGTTTCTGATGCGCTCGGATGTTGGGCATCGATGGTCTGTGGGAGACCCAACGTTGAGCTCTTTTGCAGGCTTTGTTAATTTCCTTGCATTCCGAGTTGAACCATGGAACTTTTGGCATTAGGGGCTTCTTGGAAGATGTAGGAATGGTTGACTTTGCGCAATTCAGTTCAGTATGAAATCTGAAAGACTTCCTGCTGGATCTTCACTTTGCAAGATCTTGTCCTCTTCCAGATTCTTAAGAAACCTAGTGGCAAAGAGCTCCCAATCTGCTTTGTTAAATTTCAGGCTTTCTGGTAAGGACTCACTCTCTGCATTTGTATACCGAAGCAACACAGGAAAGTGGTCGCTACCATGTAGGTCCTCATCAACCTCCGAAACAAAATCCACCTATGCACTTGCCCTGTGTGCTTGGGTACTGACCTAACACAGTCTCCCTGAGAATCGTGCACAAGACCACCTCATTCTCTCCATCCACCCACACCCATGGGCATCAAAAGTCTATGCTTGGGAGCCGGAATAGCTCAGTGGTAGAGCACCAGACTCGTAATCTAGGTGATCCTGGGGCTGCGGGTTTAAATCTCCGCTACGGCGTTTCAGTACAGGGGGATTTTTCCCTCGGAGTTAACACTGGTTCTGACTTTATTTCCCATACAGCCCTTTGAATGAGACTATAAGCCAAAGTTCTGTCTGTGAACGCACGCGAAACATTTTGCTCACACGTAAAATCCCATCACCAACTTTTGGAAGAGAAGGCCAGTTTGGCCGTTGGTATGGATGATACGTTACACATAGCATGCACCTTCCCCGAAGTTGGAGTATGGCTGCCTTAATGGCAGGATAAAAAAAATGGTCATACACACAAAACTCCACTCCCTTTGTTGGGTAGATGGGATTAATCCTTGCCTGACTATACAGGGAGTGTCTGCAGGAGTATCAGCCTGCGTACGCAGAAAGAAAGAAAGAAAAAAGTCTATGCTTACTAGGCTAGGGTCCCATGACTCTGTGATATTCTCCAATGTGTGCACCACCTGTTCATTAAATAAACTGGCATACGAATACACACAAACACATGCCTCTACCACACACATATATCTCTATCTATATATATATATATATATATATAAAAAACATACATTCCTTTTAGTTATAAAAATATAGTCAAAAATGGGACAAAGCCAGGAATTTCCACAAAGAGGACTTGGGGGGGGGGGGGGGGGGGGGGGTGAGTTCACAGACAAGCTTTATGTCTCACAGTAAGCTTCAGTTCCACACGTGACAGAACTGTGCACGTTGACCCTTCTGTGCCTCTTTCACTGACTATACTTCCAAATCCAAACTTCTTTTTTGACGCCGCGGCATTCATCTCCATGTAAATGCGTGCATGTGCACACATGCACACACACGTTCAAACACACGTCCTTCATATGTGGTACAAGCCTTGTCGGAGCAAGCAAGCGAAGGAATAGGAAACACAATAAAGTAATCAATACAAAGCGTGAAGGGGGAAAAAAAAAGGAAAAGAAAAAAAAAAAGCCCAACAAGGGCATAGTGAAACACTTCTCCACATTGATCATCTCAAGAAATCTGTAAAACTTCTCGACAGTGATCATCTCAAGAAATCTGTAAAACTTCTCCACAGTGATCATCTCAAGAAATCTGTAAAAATTCTCCACAGTGATCATCTCAAGAAATCTGTAAAACTTCTCCACATTGATCATCTCAAGAAATCTGTAAAACTTCTCCACAGTGATCATCTCAAGAAATCTGTAAAACTTCTCCACATTGATCATCTCAAGAAATCTGTAAAACTTCTCCACAGTGATCATCTCAAGAAATCTGTAAAACTTCTCCACAGTGATCATCTCAAGAAATCTGTAAAACTTCTCAACAGTGATCATCTCAAGAAATCTGTAAAACTTCTCGACAGTGATCATCTCAAGAAATCTGTAAAACTTCTCCACATTGATCATCTCAAGAAATCTGTAAAACTTCTCACAGTGATCATCTTAAGAAATCTGTAAAACTTCTCCACATTGATCATCTCAAGAAATCTGTAAAACTTCTCCACAGTGATCATCTCAAGAAATCTGTAAAACTTGTCGACAGTGATCATCTCAAGAAAATCCTGAAAACTTCTCCACATTGATCATCTCAAGAAATCTGTAAAACTTCTCCACATTGATCATCTTAAGAAATCTGTAAAACTTCTCCACATTGATCATCTCAAGAAATCTGTAAAACTTCTCCACAATGATCATCTCAAGAAATCTGTAAAACTTCTCCACAGTGATCATCTTAAGAAATCTGTAAAACTTCTCGACAGTGATCACCTCAAGAAATGTGTAAAACTTCTCCACATTGATCACCTCAAGAAATCTGTCAAAACTTCTCACAGTGATCTCTCAAGAAATCTGTAAAACTTAAGGTCTTCAACGGAGGGACATCTTTTATACACCAAAAGACAAAAGAGGTCTAGAAGAACACCCCCCCCCAAAAAAAAAATAAAAAAACAAAAACAAACAAAAAAAAACCCCAACAATCACAGAAATTGGAATCGGAAGGAACCCCTTAAACTTCCATTTTTCAATGACATTTCTCGTCACAGACACGACACAAAATGCTTGCTTTTTGATATTGTATCGTACACACCCTACAAGTCTGTCTGGTTTTCCAGTACCTAAGAAAGTCTCCATGCTGTGTTTTGTCCACGCACAGACTGCCATCTCTCTGTCCATGTCAAGCAATCCTTGTCTTGTCTTCCATGGTCACAGGTATCCATGCATATGATTTGGTCACAGCACAGACGCCAATCACTCTGTCCATTGGTCAGCAACTCCTTTCCTCTTGTTTCATGGTCTCAGTACATGCTGTGTTTGTCCACCGCACCAGACGCCTCTCTTCTGTCCACTGTCACAACTCCTTTCCTTGTTTCCATGGTCACAGGTATCCATGCTATGTTTGTCACTGCACAGACGCCATCTCTTCTGTCCACTGTCAGCAACTCCTTTCCTCTTGTTTCCATGGTCACAGGTATCCATGCGTGTTTGTCACCGTACAGACGCCATCTCTTCTGTCCACTGTCAGCAACTCCTTTCCTCTTGTTTCCATGGTCACAGGTATCCATGCTATGTTTGTCACCGCACAGACGCCATGTCTTCTGTCCACTGTCAGCAACTCCTTTCCTCTTGTTTCCATGGTCACAGGTACTCATGCTATGTTCCCACCGTCACAGACAACACAAAGCCAAACTTTCCCTTCACTTCATGGTCGCCAGTTTACAACACCAAAGATTTTCTCTTGTTCTGTGGTCACGACACCGTCTCTACAGTTGCAATCACACACACAATATTCCTCCTATGGTCACCTAGTGATTCTTGCTTCCACGGTCAGAATGCATGGCTCCTTTCTATCGTCAAAGGTATGCCACACGCTCTCCTTTCCGTTCAAGGTCATAGGTATAGACCAAGAATTTTTTTTAGTTTGTCCTCTATGGTCACAAACATCGTTGCTTTTTATCTTCTGTCACAGATGTACACACACACTTGTTTCTATAATCATAGATACGATTCCTTTCCCCTTAAAAAAAAAAAAAAAGAAGATATCCCACTCCTTTATAGATAATCTGGAATTTTATGACCATGGACAAAAAGGACCAGAAAATTTACATGTGAAGTTTTAATCATAGGCCTGCAACAGTGCACGTCACAGAGCTGCTTCCGCCAGTCCTAAAAGGCCAAGGGGTCACCTGAATATTCTCTTTTTGTCTATTTTTAAAAAAAAAAAAAAATCTTTAAATAGTACAATTCCAGGTTATTTTTCATTTAAAAGAATTGGTGGTTAAAGCAGAGTCACTTCTCCCCCTTCTGCTTCTGGTGATTTTCTTGACCTATGACCATGAATATACATTCACACTTTCGGGGTGAGAGCAGAAAATCACTGCTGTACTGAAGAGGCCAGGGGTCCGGTGTGTGCGTGCTTCGGCCCCCATGTGGGGTGCAGGGGCAACGCCCTGCTGGGGGGCAATGCCCCCAGATGCTGAAGAAAATTATCTTGCCAAGACACTTTTGTGGCCTCTCCTTGAAAACAAAGTTAATAATTAACTTCTATACAAAAAGACTCCAAATATGACAAACTATGACTTACGGCTTAAATATCAAACCGAAAATGTTATGCCAAGTATTTGGAATACATCTTCCATTCAGTAAACCATCAAAACAAAATAGGATGCAATGAATTAAATATTACTCACCAATGATGTTAATAGAAGATAGCACTGGCCAAATTTCAATCACTTATTTTATAGTTCAAGAATGAGGATTCCTGGGGTTTTTTGTTTTCTTTTTTTAGTCTTACATGGTTACATTCAGCAGAGAGTCAATGTCTGCACTAGCACTGGACTGGACAAACACTGAGCAAAATCAAAATCAGGCGCCAGTGACAGAGGCAAGCAGTTTTCGGCTAAAAATGCACAAGTCTGAATCTTGGCATCTAGCAGGGAATCAACTTTAGACACCAGAGCCATTCCTTGAGCAGCAGCAGGAAGAGTTGATGTATGTTTCAGCGCATTCAATCTCTTCACACGTTTTGTCTCCTGGAATGCACTTCGATCGACTTTTTTCCATTTGGGCTTGTATACAAGCTTCCGACTGCACAGTATACACCAAGCAGCGCCCACTTCATTTGTTTACCACAGCCATTTTCAGAACGGATGATTCAATTCGTCCATCTCATCCGTTTCTCCACTTGTTTTTCTTCAAGTCATTGTCAACCTTCCGTGCCTCTGCTTCGTCGTTAATCAGCTCCGTTTTTGACAAGTATAAAGCACGATGATATGGTCTTCACACATTGAAAACAAGATGGCAGATTTCAAATACGAGTGGCACCAAGACCTGAATCGGAACACGGAACGTGCACACAAGGGGAAAAAAAGAGGAAAAATTTGCTATACGGAATTCCGTATCAATACAGGTCTCCCACCCCTGCACTTTGCGTCTACTGTTACACACACACACGTTCTGCTGTTCATGGTCACCAGTATACACCAAGACCTTCCTTCGTTTCTGTGGTCACAAATATACCTACACACTTTGTTTCTACTGTCACAGACATGTAGATACTCTACCTTCAATTTTGGGTCCTGTGCAATGCTGTCTCATGTTTATGGTCACAGAAAACGTACATACTACCTCCCTTCAATTCAGGGTCATTGTGCAATGCATTCTGCCGTCTATGATCACAGAAAACGTACATACTACCTCCCGTCAATTCAGGGTCATTGTGCAATGCATTCTGCCGTCTAGGACCACAGAAACTATACACATAGTCTCCCTTTGATTCATCGTCACCATTTGATGCAGTCTACTGTCTATGGTCACACTCTCTCCTTCAATTCAGCGTCACAATATGATACTGTCTGGTTTCTATGGTCACATGAAACGTATGCACATTCTCCCTTCAATTCAGATTCAACACATACTGAAGTCTGTTGTTTAAGAGAAAACATGTACACCTCCTCCCTTCAATTCAGAGTCATCACATCATGCAGTCTGGTCTATGGTCACATAAAACATATACACATTCTCCCTTTAAATGAGGGTCGCCACCATACCATGTGATCTGGTGTCATTGGTCACAGGCACACATGGAGAGATGTTTTCTGGCAGTGGTGAAGGCTTCACTTCACGGTGTCAAAGTTCAAATGCAGTTCTTTCTCCTGGGGCCCCAGTAGAAGTGGGTGATGCTGAAAAACAGACACAGCATACTTCACTGTCACAGACCTCAAGTTCCATTCTGATAACAGCTTTACAGTCTCACACTGAACAAACCCACTACCATTATCCCTTCTTGAGAGAAAAACTGCTAACAAACCCACTACCATCATCCCTTCTGAGAGAAAAACTGCTAACGAACCCACTACCATCACCCCTTCTTGAGAGAAAAACTGCTAACAAACCCACTACCATCATCCTTCTTGAGAGAAAAACTGCTAACAAACCACTACCATCATCCCTTCTTGAGAGAAAACTGCTAACGAACCCACTACCATCATCCCTTCTTGAGAGAAAAACTGCTAACAAACCCACTACCATCATCCCTTCTTGAGAGAAAACTGCTAACAAACCCACTACCATCATCCCTCTTGAGAAAAAACTGCTAACAAACCCACTACCATCATCCCTTCTTGAAAGAAAAACTGCTAACGAACCCACTACCATTATCCCTTCTTGAGAGAAAAACTGCTAACAAACCCACTACCATTATCCCTTCTTGAGAGAAAAACTGCTAACGAACCCACTACCATTATCCCTTCTTGAGAGAAAAACTGCTAACAAACCCACTACCATTATCCCTTCTTGAGAGAAAAACTGCTAACAAACCCTACACCTACATGGTACAAAACAAGACCAGCCACTGTAGCAAAGTGGTCAGCATTGCAGACTCCTGGATGGGAGGCTGCGGAGTCACTTCCCACTACAGCCGTTTATTTGTGAGATTTTTCTGCCCTGACCAGCTCCTACATGGAGTTCAGCATGCTCTAGTCCCCACTGGGAAGACTGGGACAAAATAGTTGAGTTTTATCCACTAAATGGATGAGTCTGGCAGCTCAAATTTCCTCATCCTTTCAGGCCTAGTCGATACCAGGATATACTATGAAAGTAAATGCGGGGTACAGCCCTATCATGCAGTCTTGCATCAGAATGGAAATCCATAGCATAATCTTCATCTTCCTCATCTGTCAGCATTGAAGACCTGTCGCTAATTTTTTCATGTCCTGCTCTCACAGTGACCCCTGTTTCAATTACCTCCCCATGTCTATGTCCTTGGTTTGGTTCTGTCAGGATCACTGTCCATATTTTGAAAATCATGGAGACCATTGTGGCACCCTCTGGAGGTACAGCTCACTTACACTTGCCCTGCGACTAAGCAATTATTGTCATCAATATGGGGGTTAGTAGGCTGTCCTCTGTATGTTGAACCAAAACAGGCACTACTGATCACAACTGAAGTGACTCGGCAGCAGTGCAGTGTCTCCTCTGGTGGGTTGCCTCATGATAGCTTGACACTAATCGCTCCCTGTGGGTTGCCAATGCTGGGGCTGTGGCAGCACAGGCCAGGCTGTGGCTGTGGATGAGGTACCTGAATAAGCGCTGTGGTTGCAATGCTGGGGCTGTGGCAGCACAGGCCAGGCTGTGGCTGTGGATGAGGTACCTGAATGAGTGCTGTGGTTGCAATGCTGGGGCTGTGGCAGCACAGGCCAGGCTGTGGCTGAGGTGCCTGAATGAGCACTGTGGTTGCCATGCCAATGAAGCGGCACAGAAGACAAGACAGTAAAAAAACATACACACAACCAACCAATGAAGCGGCACAAAAGACAGTAAAAAACCGTACACACAACCAACCTATTCACAAGCTGAAATCTCAGTCTTAAAAAAACAAGAAAACCATCATTTTCTGATTATGAAACATCAATTTATGAGCTGCAACTGTTGAAGTCAGGGCAGAACAAGGAGAAAAACAACAGAGCAGCCCCACAGAAAGAACACATGCACTGAATCTGGGGACAGAGGAAATGGCAACAGAGCAGCCCCACAGAAAGAACACATGCACTGAATCTGAGGACAGAGGAAATGGCAACAGAACAGCACCACAGAAAGAACACATGCATTGAATCAGGGGACAGAGGAAATGGCAACAGAGCAGCCCCACAGAAAGAACACATGCACTGAATCTGGGGACAGAGGAAATGGCAACAGAGCGGCCCCACAGAAAGAACACATGCACTGAATCTGGGGACAGAGGAAATGGCAACAGAGCGGCCCCACAGAAAGAACACATGCACTGAATCTAGGGACAGAGGAAATGGCAACAGAACAGCACACAGAAAGAACACATGCATTGAATCAGGGGACAGAGGAAATGGCAACAGAGAGGCCCCACAGAAAGAACACATGCACTGAATCTGGGGACAGAGGAAATGGCAACAGAGCAGCCCTAGAGTACAATACCATGGAAGCAGAGAAAGAAACTCAGCAGCCAATGAAGGAAGGAGTGTTTGGTGATGTCCCTTCCTCTAGCATTTGTGACTTTACATGTGAAAAGTGTAGGTAAGTGGACAGTCTCGTTGTCAATCTGTACTAGAGATTTGATTCAGTGCATTCTTAACCATCATCAGAACTGAAATGCACACATCTCAGGTAAATGAATTTTTAAAAAAAAAATATCAAAATGCTCATTTAAGTGTTATAGCACAGGTTTCATATCCTGCAGTTTATCCCACAATAGTAAGACATAATCACATAACCTGATGTCCAGCTGATCCTCTGTTGAACCAACACATAAACCATCACTCCCCCCCCCCCCCCCCCCCCCCCCCCCCGAATCAGGCAGAATGATTACCTTTTCAGGGCGTTTTCCAAAGTCTTGGAGGTAAACTTTCTCATCTTCCAGTTTCTGCAACTCCCTGGCAAACATATCAAGATCATCAGTGTACACACACACCTCTCTCTCTACAGATGGGTTAGCTCATCATCATTGTACACACACACCTCTCTCTCTACAGATGGGTCACCTTATCATCATTGTACACACACACCTCTCTCTCTACAGATGGGTCAGCTTTTCATCATTGTATACACACACCTCTCTCTCTCTCTACAGATGGGTCACCTTATCATCATTGTAACACACACACACTCTCTCTACAGATGGGTCAGTTTATCATCATTGTACACACACACCTCTCTCTCTCTACAGATGGGTCAGCTTATCATCATTGTACACATCCACCTCTCTCTCTACAGATGGGTCAGCTTATCTTTCATCTAGTTGTTACACACACACACCCCTCTCTCTACAGATGGGTCAGCTATCATCATTGTACACACACACCTCTCTCTACAGATGGGTCAGTTTATCATCATTGTACACACACCCCTCTCTCTCTACAGATGGGTCAGCTTATCATCATTGTACACACACCTCTCTCTCTACAGATGGGTCAGCTTATCATCATTGTACACACACACCTCTCTCTCTACAGATGGGTCAGCTTATCATCATTGTACACACACACCTCTCTCTACAGATGGGTCAGTTTATCATCATTGTACACACACACCTCTCTCTACAGATGGGTCAGTTTATCATCATTGTACACACACACCTCTCTCTACAGATGGGTCAGTTTATCATCATTGTACACACACACCTCTCTCTACAGATGGGTCAGTTTATCATCATTGCACACACACACCTCTCTTACAGATGGGTCAGTTTATCATCATTGTACACACACACCCTCTCTACAGATGGGTTAGTTATCATCATTGTACACACACCCCTCTCTCTCTACAGATGGGTCAGCTTATCATCATTGTACACACACCTCTCTCTCTACAGATGGGTCAGTTTATCATTGTACACACACCCCTCTCTCTACAGATGGGTCAGCTATCATCATTGTACACACACACCTCTCTCTCTACAGACGGGTCAGTTTATCATCATTGTACACACACCCCTCTCTCTACAGATGGGTCATCTATCATCATTGTACACACACACCTCTCTCTCTACAGATGGGTCAGCTTATCATCATTGTACACACACACCCCTCTCTCTACAGATGGGTCAGCTTATCATCATTGTACACACACACCCCTCTCTCTACAGATGGGACAGTTTATCATCATTGTACATACACACCTCTCTCTACAGATGGGTCAGCTTATCATCATTGTACACACACATCTCTCTCTCTACAGATGGGTCAGCTTATCGTCATTGTACACACACACCTCTCTCTCTCAACGAAAAAGCACAGCTGTTATTAACACACCACAACCAAATCTTCTACAGATGGGTCAGCTTATCATCATTGTACACACACACCTCTCTCTACAGATGGGTCAGCTATCATCATTGTACACACACACACACCTCTCTCTCTACAGATGGGTCAGCTTATCATCATTGTACACACACCTCTCTCTACAGATGGGTCAGCTTATCGTTGTACACACACACTTCTCTCTCTACAGATGGGTCAGCTTATCATCATTGTACACACACCTCTCTCTCTACAGATGGGTCACCTTATCATCATTGTACACATACACCTCTCTCTACAGATGGGTCAGCTTATCATCATTGTACACACACACCTCTCTCTCTACAGATGGGTCAGCTTATCATCATTGTACACACACACCTCTCTCTCTCAACAAAAAAGCACAGCTGTTATTAACACTATCAACACAGACCATTGTTCTGCTCTATGTGCCCAGTTAACACTGCAGTCACAGCACTGAAATTCCCTTAGGACACCTGATTTTGACCTTTATTTTTACTAATTTTCCTCAGAAGCCCAAATCCGACAGTGACTTTATTTTTGTACAGTGAAATAGAGCTATTGTTCATGTTCTTGATGATAAATGCTTTAGAAGTCAAAATAATTATTTTTTGTTGTTTGATCGAGTTGAAAATGACATACTTCCAACAAGAAGCACAGATTCAGTGATTGAAGGCTCCGACGGGTTGGTTGCTTTCTCCTCAAATCAACTGATGAAACCGATTGTCAGCAGCTTGCTGTTATGATATGATGTAGGAAGGACTGTACCTGTTTACTGACACTACATGTTAAAAATTATCTGCGAAAATCGGTAATATTTATTTTTAGATGACCGTCACTTTCATTCTCGCGATGTGTTCCGAGTGACAGATTGCTTGCCGCGAGATTTTCGCCCCACGTCACCGAGTGGTAAGTTGGGTGTCGCCATCATTCTCATGGCGTGTTGTCTTAAGGAGTTGCTAGTGATTGTTTTTTTTCTTTTCTTTTCTTCCTCTGCTTTTTTTCTTTTTTCTAATAATCTATTTTGAGAGTTCAGGTGACAAACCTTGATATAGTTCTGTGTGTTCTGCTGGGTATAAAGTGTAAACACCTCTCTTTTTCTGTCTCCAGGTAACGGTGCAAGTTTCAACCATCTGATTACTCAGAATGGCGTTTTGACACATCTGAACAGCATTTTCACATACAAAATAGCTTATCTCTTTTGGTTGTAAATGCTCCTCTTTCTTGATCGTGCTAACTCAAACTTAGTCGAAGTCACCCAGTACGGAAAATGATTGCCAATCTTCATTCAGTAGCCTATGCAAAATGTCTGCCAGTCTTCATTCAGTATGGAAAATGACTGCCAGTCTTCATTCAGTATGGAAAATGACTGCCAGTCTTCATTCAGTATGGAAAATGACTGCCAATCTTCATTCAGTATGGAAAATGACTGCCAGTCTTCATTCAGTATGGAAAATGACTGCCTATCTTCACTCAGTATGGAAAATGACTGCCAGTCTTAATTCAGTATGGAAAACGAATGCCAATCTTCACTCAGTACGGAAAACGACTGCCAGTCTTAATTCAGTATGGAAAATGACTGCCAGTCTTCATTCAGTATGGAAAATGACTGTCAGTCTTCATTCAGTATGGAAAATGACTGCCAGTCTTCATTCAGTATGGAAAATGACTGCCAGTTTTCAAGCTTCGTGATTATAATCACACACTGACAAATACTTATAATGAACATAATGAACAGATTAACTGAATTTCGTTTTTAAAACATAATCTACGAGTATGCAGCTTCTGCATAAATTTTAAGCTAAAAGATGATGATAAACTCCCTGAAATGCAAAACATCAAAGTAAACAAAGCAGGAGTATTTAAGTTACTGACCAACATGAATGAAAACAAGGCTACTGGTCCTGATGGCGTTCCTGGCAAGCTCTTAAAATTATGTGCCAATGAATTGAGTGAGGTATACCAACTACTTTACCAAGCTTCACTGGACCAGGGAGTAATACCTGATGAGTGGCGAGATAGGAGCATTGTACCTTTATTCAAAAAGGGTGACAAAACAAAAGCAGAGAACTATAGACCTGTATCTCTTACATCCATATCAGCAAAACTACTTGAACACATAATATATAGTAGCATAATGGATCATCTTGACAAATGTGACTTCTTAAATAATGCCCAGCATGGCTTTAGACAGCGAAGGAGTTGTGAGACTCATAACAACTCTCAATGATTTTAATAACTGTTTTAACACCAGACAGCAAATAGATGCAATTTTATTAGACTTTTCTAAAGCCTTTGATAAGGCTGACCATGAGGGCCTGCTGCTTAAATTAGAACACATCGGCATTGGCGGTTCTTTGCTAAAATGGGCTAGATCATTCCTCGGGAGAACGCAGAAAGTTGTTGTGGAAGGGTCGTCATCCCATTGTAAACCAGTCTTGTCAGGTGTACCACAGGGAACTGTTCTGGGGCCCTTGTTTTTCTTAATTTATATAAATGACATAAGTAGAAATCTCTCTCCTGGAACTACTGTAAGGCTTTTTGCAGATGACAGCTTAGTATACAGAACATCTCAGAAGCAAGAATGATACACGCATTCTACAAGAAGATCTAAACAGTTTACGAGAGTGGGAAAGAACTTGAAAAAATGGAATTTCACCCCCAGAAGTTCCAAGTGTTGTGCATATGTAATAAACGCTCACCAACTAGATCAGAATATTTTATTCATAATACTATTCTTAAAGAAACCAATGCTGCAAAATATTTGGGCATGATTATAGATAGTCGTCTCAAATGGAAAGAACATTACAATTTAGTTTGTAAGAAAGCAAATAACATCTTAGCTTTCTTATACAGGAATACCAATGACTGCCCCCAAAAGGTTAAAGACTGCTACAAAACACTGGTTAGACCAGTACTGGAATATGGTTGCTCAGTCTGGGATCCTTACCATCTAAAGGACATTGATAACCTCAAAAAGATTCAGAAGAGAGCAGC
>CM065739.1:56959257-56976211 GCA_033310375.1 Conus canariensis
TGACTGTGTGTGGCTATAAGCCGTGACTCTGTGGTCAGTGACAGCGACCTGGATTCATTCCCTGACTGTGTGTGGCTATAAGCCGTGACTCTGTGGCCAATGACGGTGAGCTGGATTCATTCCCTGACTGTGTGTGGCTATAAGCCGTGACTCCGTGGCCAATGACAGCGAGCTGGATCCATTCACTGACTGTGTGTGGCTATAAGCCGTGACCCTGTGGCTAATGACAGTGAGCTGGATCCATTCACTGACTGTGTGTGGCTATAAGCCGTGACTCTGTGGTCAATGACAGCGAGCTGGATCCATTCCATGACTGTGTGTGGCTATAAGCCGTGACTCTGTGGCCAATGACAGCGAGCTGGATCCATTCACTGACTGTGTGTGGCTATAAGCCGTGACCCTGTGGCTAATGACAGTGAGCTGGATCCATTCACTGACTGTGTGTGGCTATAAGCCGTGACTCTGTGGCCAATGGCAGCGAGCTGGATCCATTCACTAACTGTGTGTGGCTATAAGCCGTGACTCTGTGGCCAATGACAGTGAGCTGGATCCATTCACTGACTGTGTGTGGCTATAAGCCGTGACTCTGTGGCCAATGACAGTGAGCTAGAGAACTATAAAATAGGCATTCTGGCTCACCCGGCTCCGCTGTTGCTCCGCCGGCTTACCCAGAATGCCTATTTTATAGTTCTCTAATAGTAAACACTTTACAAACATACATAATGTGTAGGATTATCTGTTTTTAACACTAATTTAGAAAACTTTTGAGACTTAAGTTTTTGCTTAATCCTTCGTTTTTTTGATCGTTTTCAATAACATCATTTTCACGCATACATTCATCAAATGCGTCTCTGTCTTTCATGTGAAATAAAACCACTGTCTTTAATTGTTCTCTAAAGTCTTTTAAAACTGAGTTATATTTTTGACATAAAATCCACACACTTATCCCAGCATGTCTTCCACTGAAAGCTAGTTTTGATAAAGTGTTTCTTTTTTTGACTATATCCTTTTCTGCCGAACAATCATCTATAATAAATAATGTCTGCGTTCCCTCAAACAGTTTAAAAAAATGTTCTAAACACTCACTCAGTTTATTGCTAGGGTCAACTAAATAGATTTCATCATCCGTCCATATAAACCTTCTATCGTGATATGCTTTGTTCCATTTAAGTGTCGGACAGAAAATTACAATATGATCAAAATTATAACTATAAACTGTTTGTAATAGGTCGAGGACAAATATTGTTTTTCCACAACCAGTCTGTCCACAAATCAATGAACAATGAGGGGTTTTTGTCATAAAGTTTAACATCGGCATTGACACCAAAGTTGTCTGCTCCATAGTTTTAAAACAGAATTTAATCTAATCCAGTTATTGTTTTTATCATACTCTCTGTCAAAACTTGTTCAGTATAATAAAACCCTATAAGGCCCAAATGTGTAAGATTAATCCAGTTCAGTTCTGTAAGATCGTTTCTATTTAAACTAATATCAATTTTGTTGCTTGTTGTTATGACCTTAATATCCTCGCCATTGTAAAGAACAACGACAGTAACTTTAAGTTTGTCAACGTCTAAGTTTTGCCAGCTAATAAGAATTCCTTTCATAAGATTGTCACTGACGCCCAGAGCTCCATTTCTCGCCTCATCTTTTAAGACAGAAATTTTAAATATCATTGTGAACGTGTCTCCTAATTTTGTGCGTGGAATGAACTGTAATTTTGTAGAAGCTTTCTTTAAAACCGATTCTCTTCTGTGGAGGATGTACTGTTTGTCCCCAAACGGCTTTATTTCGATCTCTTTCCGACTGTTGTCCTCTGGCATAAGACTTACATGTAAAGGGCCAGAGTTCAATGCTTTTCTGAAACTTTTTTGACGGTCAAAAAATGTAAATGGGCTTAAGAATTCAAATTTTATGTCCCATTCTAAATATGGTTCTAAGTGCCATTTGTTGTCAGTTTTTCGAACTATTTTATATTCATACTGACCCGCATTATTTGCTTCTACATTGCGTAGTTGTTCTAGTTTAGGAAACCTTTTGTTGTCGTCAACCTCTTTGCGCTTATAATAACCATCTTTAGTGTACTCAAAACCATATAAAGTGCCTATCTCACCGTTTTGTTCAAAGTCCTCAACGTCTGCAAGGTCTTTTAATTCTAAAGTTACACACCTCTCAGGCGCTAATGTGACCCCCGAATCGTCTGGTCCACGTGACATTTTTTAAAACAACGTATTATTTTATTTCTAAAACAATGTGCAGGTTATCACATTTCACGACTTTCCCTGTTTTATCTGTGATCTTTATATTAAATGATCTGACCCTCCCACAAGCTAATCTTTTAAACTGTAAATTAGGGAATTGTATAATTTCATAATCGCAATATGCAGCTTTCCCTGATGGAAGAGCTCTTAAAACAGTTGAGGGCCTTCCATCATATAAGTTTTCATCAGTGCTCAGCTCGTCCAAATGAACATAGAGTAATGAATGTAATGCAAGATCGAGCGGGTTTTCTCCCTCATAAGTAGTTTTGTCTGATGTAACTCTAAAACCATGATTGTCAGTTGCAAAGCCTAACATTTTAGCTAGCTCTACATCAAAAAGGTAATGGTCTACTTCTTCTTCAGGTTTGAATGTCAACATTATTTTCAAATTTGCATTGTTAAGTTTGAGAGTAATGTCGAAGTTACTCATTGCTTCTTTTAGCGAGCAAAACCCGTAATAACCATCAGGTATGGTTAACTGGCTAACTAAGTTTCCTCTATTATCAAATTTTTTAATCTTATTATTCTCCTTGGATTCAGTTATATTAAACCATACGACTTTGTAAAAAATTTCATGGAGTGCGACCCTTTGGGTTCCGCAGTTATTATCAATAGCATATTCTAAAAACGAAGGACTGTCTTGAGTTGTTATTGTTACAAACATTTTTAAAACAAATTTAAAAATGAGTGCATTCAAATATACTAATGCAAAATATTCTGTTGGACCGCACTACAGTCCTAAAGATATAACAACTGATACCCTCGACATTTCTGTGACTCAGACTGACGCCTTTCAAGTAAAGGTTAGTACTCCATTGGATCGTTATCTTAACCCTCCTATCAAAAACGACTACATCCCGAAAGTGTGGTTCAGTCATCCGATGCAGTTTTATCAGAACCAGTTAAACTTTGCTGTGTTTTGCGCATCAACTGGGTGTGGAGTGTCGTATGCTGATCATTTAAATCATCCTGATCCTTTGGTGAGGTCAGTGTATAGATTTCATTTTTATTACACCTTCAGACGTATTTTATCTGAACTGCAAGCGCCATTACCAAATGACAAAACGTTTAATCCATTCAGCAACAGAATAGATTACAAGGCTTTTGAAAGGATCTGTAACGAATTTGATATTGACCCAAAGACAGACTTTAGACAAAAGTTGGATCTTAATCATGGTTTAGGCACCCCTTATTTTTGGGGCGTGCACAGAAAGTATAACTATGATTACAATCCTCCTTACACATCTTTCTCTTCAGGCACAACTGTTCACCTCGGGTCCATAGAGCAAGAGCATAAAACAGCATGGACAACATTTATTTTGGATACTTCTAAGGGTCTAACAAAAGCGGGAATAGAACGAATAAACGACTCTATTCGTACTTATGTTTGGTGTTTGCTAGGTTCGCAAGCACAAACGAGATCAAACATAATTGATCCTTCTACTGGCTTTGACGCCCAAAAACAATATTTAGCAAATTTAGAGGATTCTATTAATTCTGCAATTGATTTGCCTTCAAGTATTAAAAGGTACCAAAATGTTTTGCAATACGCAAGATCGAAAGTAGACTTTGCTGTTGGCACTGGTTTATACATGCTGCCTTCTGACCTCAGACTCCAGATAGGAACAATAATAAACTATAATAATGAAATCCTTGTGGCTGGTAAAGAAGAGAAGGTCGGAAAAAAACGACATAAATTCTAAGCCAGCAATAGCAATAAAAAAAGAATCCCCACCAATCCCCAAGGCCCCAAAACCCCATCCAATACCCCCCTCAAAACCCCACCCCCAACCAATCCCCATGGTGAATAAAAGCGACCCCCATGAATATGAAAAGACGGCACTTGTTATTGGATTAACTGCCCTAGGATTACTTGGTCTTTATCTTACTAAAGAGTAACCCAACTATTAAGACAACTAATGCCCATAAGTGCTCAGCCATAAAGCCAACTACTTTACTTGCGGCAGACAAAAGCCAGCTAACGATCCCTCCTATTATACTAGGCAAAGAATCTATTGCTTTACTGGCTAATTTTTTTAGTAAGTTTGCAAGGTGATCGAGTTGTTTTTTTACCCATGATTTATCTGACGACGGAGTTGGCGGGCCTGGTGGCACTGCTCCCCCACCACCACCGCCTGTAATAGCCAACACCAGTGTACTTATTGCAAATCCTAAGGCTGTTATAACACTTGCTAATGTGACACCTTGCTCTCTAAACAGTGTTCTTATTCGTTCTGCTAGTGTTGTGTCTTCATATAAAATTCTTTGGATAGTTTCTCTTATTCTGCTCACTTGAGTTCGTAATTGTTCTCGGTTAGTAGACAACACTTCTAGTCTTGCTGATCTCTCTTGTTCAAGATCTTTTAGTCTTTGTGTTATTCTTTCTTTAACACCAGGTCCTAAGTTGTGGTCATCAGCCTCAACTAGTTTTTCTTTTTCTCTTTTTATATGCTCATCTAGTTCACCCAGTTTTGCTAAATTGTTTGTTAATTCGCCTCTGATGCTTCTCAAAGCATGATCAAGGGCCGTTATTTCTCTCATAGGTAGCGGCGGATCGTGCATAGTTTTTAATGCTGTTTCTTCTGAAAAACTGGTTTCTGCTTGTATTATTTCGTCTGTTGTTGGGCTTAAATCTTTAAGTTCCATGTTTTGTATTTGGTTATCTGTTGGGAGTTCTTGTAGTGTGTTTTGAAGTTTAGCAACTGCTTCCCTATCTAATTTTGGTTTAGTAATGCCAAGGCGATTTTGTTCGCTCACACTGAGCCTTTGTCTAATTGTACTCTTTTTTAAAAACTTTGATGAGTCTGGTTTAGTTGTAAGCTGAACAAGTTGTCCTTGCTCGTTTTTAAAAAACAAATGGTCACCTTTTGTTTCAAAATCATTAGGGTCTATAAATTCGGGAGGTTCTTGGCCTAAACTTTGATAAAATGATTTGACCTTACTTTCTGTTAATTCATGCCGCAATGATTGTAATGATTGTGTCAAAGGAGTCATTTCACTCATGTCGTCTCCAGGATCAAAAACATCATAATCTTCAATGCCTGCCATGTTTTTAAATAATTAACTTTTTATTTTGTTTTATAACAAAAATGTCACAAGCATATGGCTCGATTCTTGACCCGCATAGAAGACTTAAAGAGCCCTTTGGCGTGAAGGGAAATAAACAGAATATTATTGTTCCAAATAATCCATCTACTATTGATTCAGATCAAATTCTTACTGTTAAATTTCCAGACCTAGGAGCAGATGAAGTGATTGTGCCGGGATCTGCACGGCTTACTTTCAAAATAGAACTTGATTCAGCAACAGACGAAAACAGGACAGTAGTCCAGAATCTGGGACGGGCAATCGTTAAGAAAATTTCTATAAAACTTGAGGGGCAAGAAATATTTTCTTTACACAATGCAGACATATTTTTAATCTATTGTGATCTATGGCTAACCGATAATGAAAGGGCCGATCTTGCGTTTCAAGGAATCGAAAATAACGAAGCACTAAAACACAGAATAGACGCCGAAGACGCTAAAGCCGGCAACAAGTATGAAGCTGTAAGTTTTGCTTATGGAAATCGCTTTTCTATACCCTTAGATTTTGAGTTGTTAAAAGCGCATGCGCCATACTTTCAAGGAGCATTAAAAGACAGATTGTCATATGAACTAACTTTTAATGAATACAAACGTGTCATTAAATCTACAGACTCTAACGCAAAGTACAGCATTTTCGACATCTCGTTAGAGTTTGACATTGTTAGCAACCCTAACTTAGCAAGGCTGATTGAGCAACAATATCAGTCAAAATTAGCAATATATTACGAAAGAGTGATTCATCATACTAAATATCCTAAAAGCAGGGCAGACACAATATGGAACTTTAGTTTTAGTGCCACAGCAAGATCCCTTAAAGGTATTTTATTGCTGTGTGAAGATGAAGAACCATTCAAAAGACAAAGTGAAAAGTTTATCAATCCTAAAATAACGAAAGTACAATGTTCAATTGAGGGTAGTCCTAACCAAGTCTACGGTAGCGGGCTTAAACCTTATCATCATTTTGATGAAATAAGAAAATTGTTTGGAGGCGGGAGGTGTAGAAATCCAACAGTAGACCTTGTGTCTAAAGATCTACACCTTCACAGTGTTAGACTTGATGAATATTTAACAACGAAATACGGTTTATGGATTGACCTAAGGTCAACAGAAGATAATCAGTTGCATGGGAGTGGGAGAACAGTTAAAGACGTAATAAACATTCAAATTGATAAAGAAAAAGAGAGTGATAAACCACTTAATGTACATTTGTTTTTAATATATGATGCGCAGCTGAATATTCAAGATAACAGATTAAAAGATATCCAATACTAAATTATTTTTATTTTTTTAAAAAAGCATGTCTGTTCAGGTTTATCCAAAAGTGCCCAAAGAAGAGAACTCTGTTGCTGTAGACATAAAAACTTTCAGATTAACAAACATAACACAAATGCAAACCCAACTAGAGCAGGACCTTTCAAAATACAGCAAAACCAAACGAAGGTATTCTGCTGTCTTTAATGCTGTTACATATGTTAATACTGGAGCATCGGCGGTTAGTGCTTTAACAGCAGGAACAAGTGTAGGTCTCTTAGCAACAGGCGTAGGTGCACCGGTAGCTATACCTCTAGGTGGTGTGTCTTTAACTCTTGGCCTGTGTTCATTGGCTGTAAGTGCTGTCAGCAAAAAAATAAAAGCTAAACTCCAAAAGCACACAGCTATAGTTCAACTAATAACAGCTAAACTTAGTTCCTTCAAACTGACAATAAATAAAGCACTTGCCGACTCGAACATCACGGATGAAGAATTTAGTCGCCTACAGGCTGATTTTGAGGACTACAAAAGACAAAAGTTTGATCTTCAAAGAAAGGCAAGGGCAACTTTTTCTCAACAACCAGACACCGACCAGATAAAAAAGGAATGTTTAAAAAAAGTAAACGAAACATTAAACTCTGTTCTAAACAGCTCACATTAACAACCCCAAAGGGCGTTTATACTTTAGTTTATGAGTCCAAGCACAAAAAGACCGTTGATATTGATTCTGATTAAGTTTTTTTTTTTTTAATTTAAATAAATATTTTGAGTTAGAAAAGAAACTCAGCATGGATAAGATATATGAAGGTTCAGATGAATTGTTTGAAGCAATGCTCGAGAAAGAGCGTTTGTCAAAAGCTTTAAATGAGATTGATTTAGAAGTTATTAATCCAAAAAACATGCGGGAAAGCGTTGTACACGCTATTTCTCAAGTTCCAAGTAAACTAACAATAAACCCTCCAGTTAAAGTAAGGTTAGTTGTTTTAATCGACTATATAACAATAAATGAAGAAAATCTAGAAGTCTGGGTCTCGACTAAACAACAGACTATTCTTTCTCATAATGACTTAACACCTGGTTGGGCAGACCAGCTGCTTACACAGTTTGATGTGGCCGCTGAAGAAGCCAAAATGAGAGGCTCTGGCTGGTCAGAGGGTAAAGTCTTAGAGATCAGATTAAAACAGGCTAAGTATGAGCCGATTGTTGGCAAGGCTTACATTCCACTACCTCCATCATTAGTTGCAAAACGAGCAGTTCTAAACATAAAGAATTCAGACAACAAATGTTTTATGTGGTGCGTTCTTGCTAGGCTGCATGTATTCCGCAAAAACGCAGAGAGAGTGTCTAACTATGAACCTTACATCAATGATCTTAACTTTAGAGGAATATCCTTTCCTGTTAGTGTAAATCAGATTGATCAGTTTGAAGAACAAAACAAACCAATAACTGTTAATATCTACATATGGGATGAGGAAACAAATCTACAGCCGATTAAAGTGTCCAAGAACAGTCCAACGATTGGCGAACCAGACAAAAATCATGTTGACTTACTACTGATGTTTTCACCAACAGGGCTACCACATTACACATTGATACGCACAATGAGTAGATTACTAGTGCATACTACAAAACAACATAGCAAACAAGAATTCTGTAGAAAATGTTTAACAAGAATTCCATCTGTTAAAGCAGCAAGCGAACATGTAAAACATTGTATTAGCCCAGTTGACTGTGATACAGAACTAATTACGCCCGGAGAAGGCAGTAAAGTTAGTTTTAAGAACTGGAAACGGTTGCAAACTAGTCCATATGTTGTTTACGCAGACTTCGAATCACTCATTGTTCCTTATGAAGGACCAACCCCACAGAAACTTCCTAAAACAGTCTTAATGAGTAATCATCAGATTTGCTCATTTGCCTTCATCATTGTTAGGTCGGATGGCGCCCATTCAAAGCCAGAATTATACAGAGGACCAAATGCTGCAAAATACTTCTTAAAACGCATGCAGCAAGTGCGTAATGCCTGTTCTAATAATCTAAACTTATCTGAAATCATAATGACGCCTGAAGACCAACAACAGTATGACTCAGCCACTCACTGTTGGATTTGTGGTTTAGGCCTCTCCCCAGACGCAGAGAATCCAACAGTAAGAGACCATGATCACATTAGTGGAAAGTTTAGAGGAGCAGCACACAGTAAATGCAATCTTCAACTAAAGTTTGAACCAAAGACATGGAAGCTGCCTATATTCTTTCACAACTTGCGAGGTTACGACTCTCACCTTATAATGCAAGCAGTAACCAGCGACTTCAGGGTGTCATGCATTGCACAGTCATCAGAAAAGTACATGTGTTTCACTTTAAATAACATGTCTTTCTACGACTCTATGCAACACATGATGGGTTCATTAGAGTCACTGGCTATGTCCTTAAAGTCCTGCCCAATAACAGAAGAATATTTTGACCCAACTCTTGTTAGAAAGGGCGTTTACCCTTATGAGTACATGAACAGTTGGGAAAGGTTTGACGAAGATACACTTCCGCCTAAAGGCGCGTTCTTTTCTAGTCTTAGAGGAAAGGACATCAGTGATTCTGATTACCAGCATGCTCAAGATGCGTGGCAGAAGTTAGAGTGTAAAACGATGGGAGACTATCATGATTCCTATTTAATGGCGGATACCTGTTTGTTGGCGGACGTCTTTGAAAATTATAGGAAGACCTGCACGAAACATTACAGCCTGGATCCCGCGCATTACATTTCTGCGCCCGGGATGAGCTGGGACGCTTTCTTAAAATTTACTGGAGTACAAATTGATTTATTGTCTGACCTGCCAATGCTTCAGATGATTGAAAACGGATTGCGTGGGGAATCAGTATGGCGTCGCACCATTACTGTAAAGCAAACAACAAATACTTGGACGACTATGATCCAAGTAAAAGGTCTAACTATCTCATGTATTTAGATGCAAACAATCTGTATGGATGGGCAATGGCGCAATCACTTCCATTACGCAACTTTAAAATGTACACAGACGGTGATACGAATAATATTCAAAAAGCATTAAAGTGGTTGGGCAGTTTGACGCCAGATCAACAGTGTGGATACATTCTAGATGTTGACTTAGAATATCCTCAGGAACTCCATGATTACCATAATGACTATCCATTAGCAGCAGAAAGTCTAAAGATGGCAAAAACAGAACCACCTAAACTTGTGCCTAATCTTCGAGGCAAAAAAAATTATGTCTGCCATTACAGGCTTCTACAATTTTATTTAAGACATGGTTTGAAGTTGACAGCTGTTCATCGTATAATTGCTTTTGATCAAGAACAGTTCATGAAACCATACATAATGAAGAACACTGATCTCAGAACTAAATCCACAGATGCTTCAGAAAAAGACTTTTTCAAGTTGATGAACAACAGCTGTTTTGGAAAGACTATGGAGAATCCGCACAAGCGTAAAGATGTTAGATTGGTCACCAGAGAGAACGATGCAATTAAGCTAACTTCTAAACCTAATTATCAGGACTTCAGAAGATTTCATGATCAGCTTTTTGGCATAATGATGAAAAAAAAGAAAGTCAAATTGGATAAGCCCGTTTTTATTGGGTTTACTGTTTTAGAATTATCAAAGCTTTTGATGTTAGAATTTCTTTACGACTACTTTAAGCCCTTGTATCCAGAGTCCAGAGTTCTGTACACAGATACAGATTCTTTTGTTATAGATATCCCTACTGAAGATATCTATAAAGACATGGAATTAGAAGTAGCTAAAGGGCATGCGGGATGGTACGACACATCTGATTATCCTAAAGATTCGCCTTTGCATTCAACTGTTAACAAGAAGGTTTTAGGTAAGATGAAGGATGAATTATCTGGAGGTGTGATCAAGGAGTTTATTGGTTTAAGGTCGAAAATGTACAGTCTTTCAAGCCAAAAAAAAGTTGTTAAAAAAGCAAAGGGAATATCTCGTAGTGTTGTGCAATCAAGCATATCCCATGACAACTATAAAAAAGCATTGTTTGACAATAAGACTTTTCATCATGACAACGTAAAACTACGATCTAATCTACATGAGATCAACACAACTGTTGTAACAAAGAAGTCATTAGATAGAACAAACACAAAACGTGTGTTTGTTAATCCAGAGTTTTCATATGCAATCGGGCATTGGAAAACAGCATAATTACATACCTTCTTCATCCGCGGGTTTATATTTTTCCTCAAATTTATCTAGAAGCTCAATCATATCAATATCCAATTCAGACAAAATTTTTCTCATGTTTGCTTGATGTGCACGAATTTTTTTTATTTTTTCAAGATATTCTTTATCCCATATTTTGATAATCAAAATTTGGGATTTTGGGCGTAGGCGATCAGGATGCGTTGCCATGTACCGATGAATCCACTTAATTGTTTCCTTAATAGCTGAACACGTATCATATGATTCTTGTATTAATTTTAAGGTCTCTTTTTTATCATCATTTTAGTTTCATGTAAGATTTCTTCCTTTTGAGCTTCCATTTTAAACTCAAATATATTTACGTAAATTAATTAAGCGGAACTGTGTCTGGCGGGATTATTTGCAGTTCTTCTTTCACAAAAGATCTTTGAGGGGCTGGTCGTTTTGTTGTGTCAGTTTCTCGTAAATAATACACGGGCGGATTCATCTTTACAATTCTTTTTATTTCATATGAGTCAACACTCCAAACTGGATCGGTTGCCCTGATGCGGGTGTCCCCTTCTGCTTCTCCCGGTAAATAAAGGTACCTTACTTTCAAACCAAATGGTAATAGTTTGCTTGATGAACTGGCGTCTCCTTCAACAACATTTATTTTTTGTTTTTTGATTGCTTGTACTGGTTTTAGACCTTTAAATTCTTCATTATTCATTGCACGTAGAACTGAGGGCAGTCTTCTAACCCATTCTGTGTTGCGAGAATTGTCAATCAGCTCTCTGTGATACTGGTAGGAAAAAAGCCTTTCAGATAACTGTTTGTTAAAGTTTTCAACCAAACCCTGTGATCTGTGAACACCCGGAATGCCTCTTTTAATGGTAACTCTATGTTTTAACAATAATTGATTCACTTGGCCTTTAAATTCTTTTCCATCATCGACTTGAATCATGCGAGGATAAGTTAACGGGCCTCGTTGATATATCAGTTGTAAAGCGACAGCAACAGCAGAAGCACTCTTTTGTGTTAATGGTTCAGCATCTTTGTATCTTGAAGCTATGTCAATGACTGTAAGTGCGTACTTAAATCTTTTTCGTCTAATCGTATCATGGGGTAAATATAGAAGATCCATTTGATGGGTGTCGTTCGGTATTGTGTTGACAAAGTGTGGTCTTTGTATTCGTTTAGGCGCTGGTAAATAAATTTGCCAAATCGCTTGTTTAGATAACCATTCTTTTGCTGTTTGTTCACTGACTCCCGCTGCTTGGCTAAGCTTTTTAATTGCTGTTATTCCCTTCCAATATCCTTTTGGAGAATAATAGATTTTGTACATTTTTATTCAGCCAATACTTTGTGCAACAAAATACACAGCGGTCATGCCAAAGACAATAAACAATATTTCTTGCATCTTTTGTTTTTCTGATGGTTGATAAAAGTCGCTAAATTTTGGTGGGGGCAATGTTTCAACTTGTTTGCCTGTTACTAGAAAATATTCTTTTATTGCCTGGTCAACATCTTTAAATGTGTAAGCTGCATGTCCCTGTTGTTTAAGTCTGTCGTTAATAAAATCTAACTGCTCCATTCTTTGCTTTTCATAGGTGTCTTGTGCAGCAGCTAGTTGCTCCATAGCTCTGTTATGTCTTTTTCTCTCATTGTTATTTTGTAGTTTACTAAATGCGTAATTACTTCCGCTAAAAGCAAGCGCATTAACCACAGCGCCACCAATCATCATTACGAGTGAAGCCATTTTTATAAATGTATTTTTTTTAATTTTACATATTGATACTGTCTGGAATTATTCCTTGCTTAACTAGAAAATCTTTCGTAGCAAATGAAGCTGTAATAACAGCAATCAGCTTTGCTGAGTCTTCAAAGCCTAGTTTGCCAAGATCTGCTGGTTTTATTTTTAACAGGCTTTTACCAAGCATTGTGTATCCTACACTTAGGCCTCCAATAACAGCAGAATGGTATACAAGGTTAGTAATAGTTTTTTCGGCGCTCATTTTTAAAAAATAAAATAATATTTATTTATTAATAAAACATGAACTGCGATGATCTACTACAGCTTCAGGGCAGCCTAAACGTTCCTGAACTTATGATTACAAATGATCAAGTTGATGACCAAGATATTATGCCCAAAAAGGAAAGGCTGTATTCTTTGGCAGCATGTGGAAAAACAAAACAGTACCTTGGAAATGAATTCAGCATAGAACAGATTCAACAAATGTCGCCACAAGACATTGTAAAGTATCACAACAGGTATGAAGCGCAACTGGGGTCAAGAATGGTAAAAAGTGTTGGGCAAACGGTTCTTAGTTTGTACACGAAACTAGTTAGTAGATTTGCTCCCATTGATTCTGAACAAGATTTTATGTATGATTTAACGCAGGATCCAGTTTTAACAAAGTCATTAGAGTCTCTAGGATGTGATCTATATTACAGATTTGGAACATTGTTATCGCCATTAATCATGGGATTAATTACTTTTAATCATATAGATTTTGTTTCCCTTCAAAATGACCGAGCCAGAAAATCAGCAGAAAACATTGATGGAGAAAGTGACCAGTAAAAAGCCTCCTCATCCTGGGCGTGTTGCAGCAGGAAAAAAATTAGCAGAGTGGAACAAACAAAAAAAATTAATGTTGCAATCACAGAATGTAACTCATAATGAAAACATAACACCGCCAACGCCAACAGTTGTTTCAATGCCAGCTGTAAATACACAAGTTGATTCAAGACCTACAACACCAAAGTCGTCATGGAATATTGAATTTAAAACAGTTGCCATTTTTGGCGTCATTGCTGCTGGGGGTGGTTATTACGGTTATAAAATATATAAACAACGCCAGCAAAAACCAGTCAAAAAAATCTCAACCACTAAATACAGAAGCCAAACAAAAAAGCATGCCAGAACCGCCAACAACAAAAGATCATTTTGATCCATTTCAGATGGAATAATATTTCAAGAACTTAATAAATAATTATAAGTGACTTGAATAAGAACTTGATAACGACTTGATGACGACTTGATAAAACTTAAATAAGAACTTAATAAGAACTTGATAAGAACTTAATGACGACTTGATAAAAACTTAATGACGACTTGATGACGACTTGTTAAGAACTTGAATAAGTACTTGAATAAGTACTTGAATAAGAACTTGTTAAGAACTTGATGATGACTTGTTAAAAACTTGATGTTGACTTGTTAAGAACTTGAATAAGAACGTGATGCCGACTTGAATAAGAACCTAGAACGACTTAATGACGATTTTTTTCACAATTAATTGTTACATTCTTTTCCGGGGAGACAACTCCTCTTCACTTCTGCCTTTATGTAGTACTCTAGGCCAGACATGTCTGGCCCCGGCTTACTCAACTGCATAATTGCCAAGTCGAAGCGTCGCACTGTTTGCTAGTTCGTGTCGAGTTACACATAAGGGCGTCGGGCCGCCACGCGGCATTGTATAAATTTAGACGGCTAAATTCCCCACCGGCGTCGTTTAGTACAGGCGTTAGACGTCATTGTATAAATTTAGGCGGCTAAATTTCCAAACATATCAAAACATGTTTCTTACCTTCCCCGCAATCACAAGACTAGATAGAATCAGCTGACAACATTTCCGCCCAGCACTTGTGTTGTTAGCAACTGAACCTAGCTGTCTTGTCATTTTCACATTGGGTTGGTGTGCTGTGTACCTGACCAAGAACGTTCCCGTGCGAGCGGCTATTTATAGGAACTTGCAACATTATTACATCAGCAAATGTTCCCGAACATTCTCGAGAGAATGCGAGGCTGCCACGTGACCGGACAAGAGCCGGCCAGTTTAGCCATGGCTTCCAATGCAGACGGGCGTGTTTTGTTCACAGAGGAACAGCTTCTTGCTATAGATGATCATGTGTTTTATTACGGCTGTATGGTGGAGTATCTAAACAAAAGAAAATCAGGTGAGCCCTGTTCTTTACCTCCTAAGCCAGAATTGCATTTTTGGAAGGCGGGGAGAAAGACAAACAAGAACCTACCATCGATAAACTACAAAGTACCTTAAAAGATGGTTGGTGGCAGGTGTACTGCCTGGTGATCAAGAGCCGCCAAAAAACAAAAAACACTAACTCTGCCAATGCCGGTCCCAAGCCCGGATGAAAAAGGAGGAGGGGTGTGGAGAGTTAAACTCTTTGTGAAACTCTTTGTAAAATAGGTGGGAGGCCTGTGCTGCGGCAAAACTAGCCTTGCTGACTGTTACTATAAATAGCCGTTCACGCGTGAACGTCCTATTTTAGCAGCATGAGTCTAACAGGATGTAGTGGCTCTCGTAACTAGGACAAACGGGCATGCATGAACGTTTGACATAGATATAGAGTTGCAAGCCCCTCTAACTGTGTCAAACGCGCATGCATGAACGTTTGACATAGATATAAAGTTAGAAGCCCCTCTAACTGTGTCAAACGTGCATGGATGAACGTTTGGCCTAGATAAGAGCAGTAAAACTAGCAAGAAGATGACTGCTCAGCAGAGAGAGACATAGATAATCCTACACATTATGTATGTTTGTAAAGTGTTTACTATTAGAGAACTATAAAATAGGCATTCTGGGTAAGCCGGCGGAGCAACAGCGAAACCGGCTTCAGCCGGTTGGAGCTGGCGGAGGTGGGTGAGCCAGAATGCCTATTTTATAGTTCTCTGAGCTGGATCCATTCACTCTGACTGTGTGTGGCTATAAGCCGTGACTCTGTGGTCAGTGACAGCGAGCTGGATTCATTCCCTGACTTTGTGTGGCTATTAGCCGTGATCTATGGCCAATGACAGTGAGCTGGATCCATTCACTGACTGTGTGTGGCTATAAGCCGTGACTCCGTAGCCAGTGACAGCGAGCTGGATCCATTCACTGACTGTGTGTGGCTATAAGCCGTGACTCTATGGCCAATGACAGTGAGCTGGATCCATTCACTGACTGTGTGTGGCTATAAGCCGTGACTCCGTGGCCAATGACAGCGAGCTGGATCCATTCACTGACTGTGTGTGGCTATAAGCCGTGACTCTGTGGCCAATGACAGTGAGCTGGATCCATTCACTGACTGTGTGTGGCTATAAGCCGTGGCTCTGTGGCCAATGACAGCGAGCTGGATCCATTCACTGACTCTGTGTGGCTATAATCCGTGACTCTATGGCCAATGACAGTGAGCTGGATTCATTCCCTGACTGTGTGTGGCTGTAAGCCGTGGCTCTGTGGCCAATGACACTGAGCTGGATCCATTCACTGACTGTGTGTGGCTGTAAGCCGTGACTTTGTGGCCAGTGACAGCGAGCTGGATCCATTCACTGACTGTGTGTGGCTATAAGCCGTGACTCCGTGGCCAATGACAGTGAGCTGGATCCATTCACTGACTGTGTGTGGCTAAAAGCCGCGACTCTGTGGCCAATGACAGTGAGCTGGATCCATTCACTGACTGTGTGTGGCTATAAGCCGTGGCTGTGTGGCCAATGACAGTGAGCTTGATCCATTCACTGACTGTGTGTGGCTATAAGCCGTGACTCTGTGGCCAATGACATTGAGCTGGATCCATCCCCTGACTGTGTGTGGCTGTAAGTCGTGACTCTGTGACCAATGACAGTGAGCTGGATCCATTCACTGACTGTGTGTGGCTATAAGCCGTAACTGTGTAGCCAGTGACAGTGAGCTGGATCCATCCACTGACTGTGTGTGGCTATAAGCCGTGACTCTGTGGCCAATGACAGTGAGCTGGATCCATTCACTCTGACTGTGTGTGTCTATAAGCCGTGACTCTGTGGCCAATGACAGCGAGCTGGATCCATTCCCTGACTCTGTGTGGCTGTAAGCCGTGACTCTGTGGCCAATGACAGCGAGCTGGATCCATTCCCTGACTGTGTGGCTGTAAGCCGTGACTCTGTGGCCAATGACAGCGAGCTGGATTAATTCACTGGATCCATTCACTGACTGTGTGTGGCTGTAAGCCGTGACTCTGTGGCCAATGACAGTGAGCTGGATCCATTCACTGACTGTGTGTGGCTATAAGCCGTGACTCTGTGGCCAATGACAATGAGCTGGATCCATTCCATGACTGTGTGTGGCTACAAGCCGCGACTCTATGGCCAATGACAGTGAGCTGGATCCATTCACTGACTGTGTGTGGCTATAAGCCGTGACTCTGTGGCCAAT
>CM065739.1:56976311-56978811 GCA_033310375.1 Conus canariensis
CTTTTTTTCTTTTTTCTAATAATCTATTTTGAGAGTTCAGGTGACAAACCTTGATATAGTTCTGTGTGTTCTGCTGGGTATAAAGTGTAAACACCTCTCTTTTTCTGTCTCCAGGTAACGGTGCAAGTTTCAACCATCTGATTACTCAGAATGGCGTTTTGACACATCTGAACAGCATTTTCACATACAAAATAGCTTATCTCTTTTGGTTGTAAATGCTCCTCTTTCTTGATCGTGCTAACTCAAACTTAGTCGAAGTCACCCAGTACGGAAAATGATTGCCAATCTTCATTCAGTAGCCTATGCAAAATGTCTGCCAGTCTTCATTCAGTATGGAAAATGACTGCCAGTCTTCATTCAGTATGGAAAATGACTGCCAGTCTTCATTCAGTATGGAAAATGACTGCCAATCTTCATTCAGTATGGAAAATGACTGCCAGTCTTCATTCAGTATGGAAAATGACTGCCTATCTTCACTCAGTATGGAAAATGACTGCCAGTCTTAATTCAGTATGGAAAACGAATGCCAATCTTCACTCAGTACGGAAAACGACTGCCAGTCTTAATTCAGTATGGAAAATGACTGCCAGTCTTCATTCAGTATGGAAAATGACTGTCAGTCTTCATTCAGTATGGAAAATGACTGCCAGTCTTCATTCAGTATGGAAAATGACTGCCAGTTTTCAAGCTTCGTGATTATAATCACACACTGACAAATACTTATAATGAACATAATGAACAGATTAACTGAATTTCGTTTTTAAAACATAATCTACGAGTATGCAGCTTCTGCATAAATTTTAAGCTAAAAGATGATGATAAACTCCCTGAAATGCAAAACATCAAAGTAAACAAAGCAGGAGTATTTAAGTTACTGACCAACATGAATGAAAACAAGGCTACTGGTCCTGATGGCGTTCCTGGCAAGCTCTTAAAATTATGTGCCAATGAATTGAGTGAGGTATACCAACTACTTTACCAAGCTTCACTGGACCAGGGAGTAATACCTGATGAGTGGCGAGATAGGAGCATTGTACCTTTATTCAAAAAGGGTGACAAAACAAAAGCAGAGAACTATAGACCTGTATCTCTTACATCCATATCAGCAAAACTACTTGAACACATAATATATAGTAGCATAATGGATCATCTTGACAAATGTGACTTCTTAAATAATGCCCAGCATGGCTTTAGACAGCGAAGGAGTTGTGAGACTCATAACAACTCTCAATGATTTTAATAACTGTTTTAACACCAGACAGCAAATAGATGCAATTTTATTAGACTTTTCTAAAGCCTTTGATAAGGCTGACCATGAGGGCCTGCTGCTTAAATTAGAACACATCGGCATTGGCGGTTCTTTGCTAAAATGGGCTAGATCATTCCTCGGGAGAACGCAGAAAGTTGTTGTGGAAGGGTCGTCATCCCATTGTAAACCAGTCTTGTCAGGTGTACCACAGGGAACTGTTCTGGGGCCCTTGTTTTTCTTAATTTATATAAATGACATAAGTAGAAATCTCTCTCCTGGAACTACTGTAAGGCTTTTTGCAGATGACAGCTTAGTATACAGAACATCTCAGAAGCAAGAATGATACACGCATTCTACAAGAAGATCTAAACAGTTTACAAGAGTGGGAAAGAACTTGGAAAAATGGAATTTCACCCCCAGAAGTGCCAAGTGTTGTGCATATGTAATAAACGCTCACCAACTAGATCAGAATATTTTATTCATAATACTATTCTTAAAGAAACCAATGCTGCAAAATATTTGGGCGTGATTATAGATAGTCGTCTCAAATGGAAAGAACATTACAATTTAGTTTGTAAGAAAGCAAATAACATCTTAGCTTTCTTATACAGGAATATCAATGACTGCCCCCAAAAGGTTAAAGACTGCTACAAAACACTGGTTAGACCAGTACTGGAATATGGTTGCTCAGTCTGGGATCCTTACCATCTAAAGGACATTGATAACCTCAAAAAGATTCAGAAGAGAGCAGCACGGTTCGTAACAGGGAACCATATCAGAGAAACGGGGAATACTAGGAAGAACATGAGGAAATTAGACTGGAAACCCTTAGAAGAGAGAAGAGCTTTTACCAAACTAAATATCTTCTTCAAAGGCAGAGCTAAACTAATTGACATTCCAATGGAACAACTAGTACTGAATAAATGTAGCACCAGGACTGGCGGCCAATGTTATACCATACCTGCATCAAACATTGACAGCCACTTACATTCATTTTATCCTAGTTCTGTACGGCTGTGGAACTCACTGCCGGGTGCCATCAAGATTGCCACCAATGCAGTCTCATTTAAAAAGCTAATTGATACGACAGTTTTGAGATCTGCATATTGACGATTTTCTATTTTAACTTCCCAGATATTTTATGGTTACCTGGGCCTGAATCTGGCCATTGCTTTTAACTTCTTGAATATCGAGTGCGACCCCTTGTTGCCAAATTTGCTCCAGAGGCCAACAGACTGAGTCGCACCATTT
>CM065739.1:56983811-56988811 GCA_033310375.1 Conus canariensis
GATCCATTCACTGACTGTGTGTGGCTATAAGCCGTGACTCTGTGGCCAATGACAGTGAGCTGGATCCATTCACTCTGACTGTGTGTGGCTATAAGCCGTGACTCTGTGGTCAGTGACAGCGAGCTGGATTCATTCCCTGACTTTGTGTGGCTATAAGCCATGATCTATGGCCAATGACAGTGAGCTGGATCCATTCACTGACTGTGTGTGGCTATAAGCCGTGACTCCGTAGCCAGTGACAGCGAGCTGGATCCATTCACTGACTGTGTGTGGCTATAAGCCGTGACTCTATGGCCAATGACAGTGAGCTGGATCCATTCACTGACTGTGTGTGGCTATAAGCCGTGACTCCGTGGCCAATGACAGCGAGCTCGATCCATTCACTGACTGTGTGTGGCTATAAGCCGTGACTCTATGGCCAATGACAGTGAGCTGGATCCATTCACTGACTGTGTGTGGCTATAAGCCGTGGCTCTGTGGCCAATGACAGCGAGCTGGATCCATTCACTGACTGTGTGTGGCTATAATCCGTGACTCTATGGCCAATGACAGTGAGCTGGATTCATTCCCTGACTGTGTGTGGCTGTAAGCCGTGGCTCTGTGGCCAATGACAGTGAGCTGGATCCATTCACTGACTGTGTGTGGCTGTAAGCCGTGACTTTGTGGCCAGTGACAGCGAGCTGGATCCATTCACTGACTGTGTGTGGCTATAAGCCGTGACTCCGTGGCCAATGACAGTGAGCTGGATCCATTCACTGACTGTGTGTGGCTATAAGCCGCGACTCTGTGGCCAATGACAGTGAGCTGGATCCATTCACTGACTGTGTGTGGCTATAAGCCGTGGCTGTGTGGCCAATGACAGTGAGCTTGATCCATTCACTGACTGTGTGTGGCTATAAGCCGTGACTCTGTGGCCAATGACATTGAGCTGGATCCATCCCCTGACTGTGTGTGGCTGTAAGTCGTGACTCTGTGACCAATGACAGTGAGCTGGATCCATTCACTGACTGTGTGTGGCTATAAGCCGTAACTGTGTAGCCAGTGACAGTGAGCTGGATCCATCCACTGACTGTGTGTGGCTATAAGCCGTGACTCTGTGGCCAATGACAGTGAGCTGGATCCATTCACTCTGACTGTGTGTGTCTATAAGCCGTGACTCTGTGGCCAATGACAGCGAGCTGGATCCATTCCCTGACTCTGTGTGGCTGTAAGCCGTGACTCTGTGGCCAATGACAGCGAGCTGGATCCATTCCCTGACTGTGTGGCTGTAAGCCGTGACTCTGTGGCCAATGACAGCGAGCTGGATTAATTCACTGGATCCATTCACTGACTGTGTGTGGCTGTAAGCCGTGACTCTGTGGCCAATGACAGTGAGCTGGATCCATTCACTGATGTGTGTGGCTATAATCCGTGACTCTGTGGCCAATGACAATGAGCTGGATCCATTCACTGACTGTGTGTGGCTATAAGCCGTGACTCTGTGGCCAATGACAATGAGCTGGATCCATTCACTGACTGTGTGTGGCTACAAGCCGCGACTCTATGGCCAATGACAGTGAGCTGGATCCATTCACTGACTGTGTGTGGCTGTAAGCCGTGACTCTGTGGCCAATGACAGTGAGCTGGATCCATTCACTGACTGTGTGTGGCTGTAAGTCGTGACTCTGTGACCAATGACAGTGAGCTGGATCCATTCACTGACTGTGTGTGGCTATAAGCCGTGACTCTGTGGCCAATGACAGTGAGCTGGATCCATTCACTGACTGTGTGTGGCTATAAGCCGTGACTCTGTGGCCAATGACAGTGAGCTGGATCCATTCACTGACTGTGTGTGGCTATAAGCCGTGGCTCTGTGGCCAATGACAGTGAGCTGGATCCATTCACTGACTGTGTGTGGCTATAAGCCGTGGCTCTGTGGCCAATGACAGTGAGCTGGATCCATTCACTGACTGTGTGTGGCTATAAGCCGTGGCTCTGTGGCCAATGACAGTGAGCTGGATCCATTCACTGACTGTGTGTGGCTATAAGCCGTGGCTCTGTGGCCAATGACAGTGAGCTGGATCCATTCACTGACTGTGTGTGGCTATAAGCCGTGGCTCTGTGGCCAATGACAGTGAGCTGGATCCATTCACTGACTGTGTGTGGCTATAAGCCGTGACTCTGTGGCCAATGACAGTGAGCTGGATCCATTCACTGACTGTGTGTGGCTATAAGCCGTGACTCTGTGGCCAATGACAGTGAGCTGGATCCATTCACTGACTGTGTGTGGCTATAAGCCGTGACTCTGTGGCCAATGACAGCGAGCTGGATCCATTCACTGACTGTGTGTGGCTATAAGCCGTGACTCTGTGGCCAATGACAGTGAGCTGGATCCATTCACTGACTGTGTGTGGCTATAAGCCGTGACTCTGTGGCCAATGACAGTGAGCTGGATCCATTCACTGACTGTGTGTGGCTATAAGCCGTAACTCTGTGGCCAATGACAGTGAGCTGGATCCATTCACTGACTGTGTGTGGCTATAAGCCGTGACTCTATGGCCAATGACAGTGAGCTGGATCCATTCACTGACTGTGTGTGGCTGTAAGTCGTGACTCTGTGGCCAATGACAGTGAGCTGGATCCATTCACTGACTGTGTGTGGCTGTAAGTCGTGACTCTGTGGTCAATGACAGTGAGCTGGATCCATTCACTGACTGTGTGTGGCTATAAGCCGTGACTCTGTGGCCAATGACAGTGAGCTGGATCCATTCACTGACTGTGTGTGGCTATAAGCCGTGACTCTGTGGCCAATGACAGTGAGCTGGATCCATTCACTGACTGTGTGTGGCTATAAGCCGTGACTCTGTGGCCAATGACAGTGAGCTGGATCCATTCACTGACTGTGTGTGGCTATAAGCCGTGACTCTGTGGCCAATGACAGTGAGCTGGATCCATCCCTGACTGTGTGTGGCTGTAAGTCGTGACTCTGTGACCAATGACAGTGAGCTGGATCCATTCACTGACTGTGTGTGGCTATAAGCCGTAACTGTGTAGCCAGTGACAGTGAGTTGGATCCATCCACTGACTGTGTGTGGCTATAAGCCGTGAGTCTGTGGCCAATGACAGTGAGCTGGATCCATTCACTCTGACTGTGTGTGTCTATAAGCCGTGACTCTGTGGCCAATGACAGCGAGCTGGATCCATTCCCTGACTCTGTGTGGCTGTAAGCCGTGACTCTGTGGCCAATGACAGCGAGCTGGATCCATTCCCTGACTGTGTGGCTGTAAGCCGTGACTCTGTGGCCAATGACAGCGAGCTGGATTAATTCACTGGATCCATTCACCGACTGTGTGTGGCTGTAAGCCGTGACTCTGTGGCCAATGACAGTGAGCTGGATCCATTCATTGACTGTGTGTGGATATAATCCGTGACTCTGTGGCCAATGACAATGAGCTGGATCCATTCACTGACTGTGTGTGGCTATAAGCCGTGACTCTGTGGCCAATGACAATGAGCTGGATCCATTCACTGACTGTGTGTGGCTACAAGCCGCGACTCTATGGCCAATGACAGTGAGCTGGATCCATTCACTGACTGTGTGTGGCTATAAGCCGTGACTCTGTGGCCAATGACAGTGAGCTGGATCCATTCACTGACTGTGTGTGGCTGTAAGTCGTGACTCTGTGACCAATGACAGTGAGCTGGATCCATTCACTGACTGTGTGTGGCTATAAGCCGTGGCTCTGTGGCCAATGACAGTGAGCTGGATCCATTCACTGACTGTGTGTGGCTATAAGCCGTGGCTCTGTGGCCAATGACAGTGAGCTGGATCCATTCACTGACTGTGTGTGGCTATAAGCCGTGGCTCTGTGGCCAATGACAGTGAGCTGGATCCATTCACTGACTGTGTGTGGCTATAAGCCGTGACTCTGTGGCCAATGACAGTGAGCTGGATCCATTCACTGACTGTGTGTGGCTATAAGCCGTGACTCTGTGGCCAATGACAGCGAGCTGGATCCATTCACTGACTGTGTGTGGCTATAAGCCGTGACTCTGTGGCCAATGACAGCGAGCTGGATCCATTCACTGACTGTGTGTGGCTATAAGCCGTGACTCTGTGGCCAATGACAGTGAGCTGGATCCATTCACTGACTGTGTGTGGCTATAAGCCGTGACTCTATGGCCAATGACAGTGAGCTGGATCCATTCACTGACTGTGTGTGGCTGTAAGTCGTGACTCTATGGCCAATGACAGTGAGCTGGATCCATTCACTGACTGTGTGTGGCTGTAAGTCGTGACTCTGTGGTCAATGACAGTGAGCTGGATCCATTCACTGACTGTGTGTGGCTGTAAGTCGTGACTCTGTGGTCAATGACAGTGAGCTGGATCCATTCACTGACTGTGTGTGGCTATAAGCCGTGACTCTGTGGCCAATGACAGTGAGCTGGATCCATTCACTGACTGTGTGTGGCTATAAGCCGTGACTCTGTGGCCAATGACAGTGAGCTGGATCCATTCACTGACTGTGTGTGGCTATAAGCCGTGACTCTGTGGCCAATGACAGTGAGCTGGATCCATTCACTGACTGTGTGTGGCTATAAGCCGTGACTCTGTGGCCAATGACAGTGAGCTGGATCCATTCACTGACTGTGTGTGGCTATAAGCCGTGACTCTGTGGCCAATGACAGTGAGCTGGATCCATTCACTGACTGTGTGTGGCTATAAGCCGTGGCTCTGTGGTCAATGACAGTGAGCTGGATCCATTCACTGACTGTGTGTGGCTATAAGCCGTGACTCTGTGGCCAGTGACAGTGAGCTGGATCCATTCACTGACTGTGTGTGGCTATAAGCCGTGACTCTATGGCCAATGACAGCGAGCTGGATCCATTCACTGACTGTGTGTGGCTATAAGCCGTGACTCTGTGGCCAATGACAGTGAGCTGGATCCATTCACTGACTGTGTGTGGCTATAAGCCGTGACTCTGTGGCCAATGACAGTGAGCTGGATCCATTCACTGAC
>CM065739.1:56993811-57006311 GCA_033310375.1 Conus canariensis
CGTACTCCAGTATAAACCACTCGACCACAAATCAGCCTTGGCCCTACTGCACAGTTAACCGATTCCAATGCTGTGCAGGTCAACTACGAAATCGTAAATCAATTTCAACGAACTATTACTATTTACGACTGAAATTGAGCACAATCCCTTTATGATTCACGCAGACACATCTGCACCTGACTCATATTATGATCCTCAACAAAAAGCAACCTTGTACTACCTTCTCATTGAACCCACGGAAATTAACATAGACTAACCACAAACAACATCTACATCACCGTCCATCAACGGTTATTATATCGAACCCACATTGTCTAGCCAACCTGTCACATGACAATCGAACTCAGGAACCACTATGTACACTACTTACAGAATATACCGAAAAGAGGTAACAACACAAACCGGCTGACAACAAATTTCAATCACGGAACCAAGACAACATCATACCAGACAACCAGTACACGCAACGAACACCATACAACTAATCCCAACATGAGACAACTACAGTACAACTCGCCATAATACAAGACAACACGACGAACTACAACACAACGAACCTAACAGATCACCAACCTGGACATACAGACGATCAACCACACCAGTTCTGCAACTGGCTGACAGTGGCTGCCAACAAGGACGACACCGACTCAGCACAGGCCAAGGGCACCCAACCCCGACGAGGACCTGGCCCTAACTATGACTTGAAGTCACTCTTCAAAAACTAACGGCGCTGCCGCCGCACCTACAAGGAGTACGTCCACTCCGACGAACACCAGGGACCGAAGTGAAGCTACCCCAACGCATTCCGCCCTGGTCGGAATCAAGCGAACTCTACTCACCACACAAAACAACGATTGGTCAGAGCAGTGTATCCCTCCGCAGAGCTGACACGCCTGACCAACGGACTAGTTATTGATCGTGCAACAACACGACAATTTACCACAACAACTCACAGACTTGACAACACAACAACAACCGATATCCTGCCCCGCCTTCTCTGGTGTAGAACCAAAGTAACAAAAGGGTAACAATCGGGAACGAAACCAACTTCCTCCTACCACTCCCTCAATAAATGAAGACTGGAAGGCAAAAATACTGTATGTCCTACTTCACCTGCCCCCCTACCTAGCCTAACCTTACTACCTAGCCCCGAGGAACTTAGCCTAACCCCAACTAACTAAACCCCAGTCTTACCCCGCGCGCACGCGCGTGCACACACACACACACACACACACACACACACACACACACACACACACACACACAAGAGCACACATACATGCACGCATACATGCACGCTCTATATCTTGAATCCACACCACTCTTAAACACGTGGACGTACTAGTTTAGTACCGCCGATCGGTGACAGTGTGTGTGTGTGTGTGTGTGTGTGTGTGGTGTGTGTGTGTGTGTCTTTGAATGCCTCCTACTCACCAACTCGCCCACCCATCCAGAGTCTGACAGACAGACAGGCAGACAGACAGACAGACAGCTCAGACATCGTGTCCCTGCTGAGACAAGGGCTGCAGGGAATCTAAGTGTTAGTCAGTCGTGAAGAGGAACGCGCGAACGACACCACAGACAAGCACACGCGCGATTAATTCCAAACCATCTCCCAATAACACGCCTGTCTCCTCACGAGAACCGGCCAAGACTCTGAGCAAAGATGACGCAACATGACGATCCTGAAAAGGACATACACCAATGCTAGGACGGCGCGTGCTTGTAGTGTCTAGCCAGGCCGACCCCACCCTGTGTAAACGTTCCGCCGACGTGAACTCTCATCCGTCTTTTGTCGCCACATAATTCCCCTCCCCTTCTTAATGGTGAAGGCAAGAATTTTAATCTCTCCCCACTCCCCTCCCCCCCCCCACCTCCCCCCCCCCACTCCCCGACCCATCTCCAAGCCATCGACCCTCCTCCTGTCAGGGTAGAGGTCGAAGAGGGAAGAATTTTTTTTTTAAAATTTTTTTAAAACTTTTTTTAAATTGCTTTAAACAAAATGACAATAACAAATACACAAAAGAAATCATAATCATTATAAGTGAATCAAACATAAAGCTAGAAAAAAAATGTAAGAGAGAGAGAGAGAGAGAGAGGGAGGAAGGGAGTGGGGGAGTGAGAGAAAGAGAGATTTGGATTGGGTTTGTGCGTGACTTCAAATGCTTTCAGTAACATGCTTTAAATCAAGTTTTGGAGTTGGACAAACAAGCTATAAAACACAGGGAGAGTACATGGGCAAACAAGACCTATATCAACCATATGTAGTGTAACACACAAATATCAAATATTTGATTACATGCGAGAACAAAAATGGCCATTTTTCAGAAGAGAAAAAAAATGATCACCTGAAATTAAGTGTATGCTGATCATACAGAGAACAGATGGGCAAAGGATAATGATTGTCAGGCGAATCAAGTGAATTGACACAATCCGATATAATTGTTTATTATACGTATAACTGTATTTTGTAAAGTAAAGTATATTATTGACTGATTAGTCGTCAGATAATAATGGTGTGTATGTTATCCATTTGTTAGAGAAATTTGCCTGGTTTAGTAGTAAAAAGGCATTATATTCTTCGATTTTATATCTGAATTTTATTTTTTTCAGGAAAACAAATATCTGTGGATTTTGTTTCACTAGTTTACAAGTGTACAAATAGTATTTTGCAAACAATATTAAGAAAGAAAAGATGCTGTCTGTAAAAATGAGGTTCTCCACAAAGGAATACACAACAGAGGTTCAGGAGACCTCAAGACAAGATACCAAACTCCCTCTCTGAAAGCCTTCATGGACCGTCCTTTCCTCCACAAAAAAAAAAAAAAAAAAAAAAAAAAAAATGAGGCACACAAAAGACTGAAGCCGTTAAACGAGTGAGTCGGTTCACCCAGGGTGAGTTTCAAACCAAAGAAATCATGATCACATCTCCCTGCAGACTGGAAAAGGAGTGGCAACAGTTCAGTTCGCTGTAGAAACCCAGCCAACGGAGACAGAAGAACCAGTCAAGAACCTTGGACGGCGGTAAGAGGACACCTTGAAAGACACCAAGAAGGGAAACGAAACCAAGCAACTGGCAGAAGAAAGCCTGCAGGTAACAGACCAATACGGTCTCCTTGGTAACCGAAAAGTCTGTCGACTGCCGTTCAGGCTGGTCCCAATGCTAATCTAGTTTGCACTAAAATACAACATCAGCACTAGCACATTAGAATTTTTTTAAAGGCTAAAATCAACATATACATCAGGAATGGCTCGGTGTCCTATCCGGTTTTACTGATGCTGCGTTCTACTATCTCAGAACGAAACTGAAGCTGCTCACGAAATCTCTCGTCGTGGAGTGCCAAATGGAATAAAAAAAAAGTTGTGGAGTTCCAAATGGAAAACAGCAAGATTAGTAACCATGCTTGAGGACTTTGAAGACCAGGTTGTGAGATCAACCGATCCAAAGCTGAAGATCGGCAGAACATGGAAAGCTCAGGAGGCAGTGGACGTGGCAATGGAGAACTTCATGACGAGGGGATTACCGGAGCATACACAAACCAACAGGCATGGAATGGAAGAGACAGAAATCAAGTGGTGGCAAAAGGCAAAGAAGGAACACGAAGGGTATAGTAATACGGAAACTGAACTTCGCTTTATAGTCTCATTCGAAGGACTTTTGGGAAGTGCAATCAGAACCAATGTTGTTACCTCCCAGTGAACAATCCCTCTGTATTGAACTCCCCAGCCGAGATTCGAACCCGTTGCTCCAGGATCACGTATCTGCCACTCTACCAGCTGAGCCATCCCTGACAAGAAGAGGACCACAGCTCTAAAGGCAATGGCAGAGGCAGCTTAAGAGTTCCAAATGGATCTCAGAGAGGAGGGACGACAGTGACCTTCGTAAGGCTAAACTTTTCCAACTATGAACTAGCACACATTTTGTCCCTAAAAGCATTTGCTGTGAGGAAATTACACTCAACAATCAACTTGGAATGAGCGCCCGATAGCGATGTGGGTACAACATGCATCGCAAAGCGATTTGGCCTTGAGACACCCGACCATACAGGTTCGAATCCCAGCAGCGCCAAAATTACTTCCCGGTAGCAGCAGGGCATCTTGGTGTCATAGCCTAGATGCCGTCCAGCTTCTTAGAGTGTAAGAAGTTTAGGGCTGAAACACTTGACTGAGAGGAGGGGTGGTGCGCGCGCGCGCGCGCGCGCGTGTGTGTGTGTGTGTGTGTGTGTGTGTGTGTGTGTGTGTGTGTGTGGGCTTGTAGGGGGGGGGGGGGGGGGGGGGCTATTTCTCTATGGACCGTCTGCTGTCAAGCTCTACCTGGAGGGTTTTTTTTTGTTTGTTTGTTGGTTTTTTTTTTTTTGCTACCTGGAGTTTCTACCTGCACATTAAGAGAGGCAAGCTAACTGGCCTATTTTTCAGCCTTGTTGATTAATGCCGTCTTTACCGGCTAGGGGTCAGAAAAGGTTCAGCCATCATCCCCCACCCAGCCTCCGCACCCTCGCCACGTCTCCGCCTCCCCCGCCCCTTCCTCCCTCCGCCTCCCCCCTGCCATAAACAGTTACGTCCTCTGATTGGCAGGAAGAGCCACTCACACACACACACACACACACACACACACACACACACACACACACACACACACACACACACACACAGACCGACAGATAGACAGACACACGCATGTCATTCTGGCTCCCTGTCCTCAGCCACGCCCTTCATTGGGCTTGTCTCGCTGCAGCCCCCGTGCCGGCAATCCCCAGAGAGCTGGAAACGTCACGCCTTCAAGAGGCAACCCACCAGAGGAGACACCGCACTGCTGCCGAGTTGCTTCCGTGGTGTTTGTTCTGATGCAACACACATCTGGCACCCACGTACTAAGCCCCCAATAACTGCCCAGTCGTGGAACCAGCGTGACTGAGCAAGCCCCTCCGGAAGGCACGATCATGTCCGTCCAACAACAGTCCCAATGAGCTTAGCAGTGCCGGCGACCCCCAGCATGAACTCACCAAGGCATGCATAGTGGAGGAGAAATCGAATGGAGTCTTATACCAGATCGATGAAGATGATGAAGAGGATGCTATGGAGTTCCACTTTGGCCTGAGACTGCTCGACAGGGCGGTACTCCACACGTAGTTTGATGATATAGTCCAGCGTCAACCAGGCCCGAGAAACACAGACACCTGCAATGCTGGTCAGGAAATTTAAGGAACACTCCGGGACGCATCCATTCAGTGAATGAAACTCGGCTGTGTGTCCGAGTCTTCGAGTACCTGCAGCAAGCGCTTTAGGAACCTGTCGGGGAAAGAAAAAAAAATAACCCTCAAATAAACTGCCCTGATGGGAATGGAACGCACGACCCCACAGCCGGCAGTCCGCGACACTGACCGCTGCACCAGGGCAGCTGGTCGATGGAATGGAACGCACGACCCCACAGCCGGCAGTCCGCGACACTGACTGCTGCACCAGGGCAGCTGGTCGATGGAATGGAACGCACGACCCCACAGCCGGCAGTCCGCGACACTGACCGCTGCACCAGGGCAGCTGGTCGATGGAATGGAACGCACGACTCCACAGCCGGCAGTCCGCGACACTGACCGCTGCACCAGGTCGATGTATTGACTGTCAATGAACTGGGGGGACAGGCACGGCTCATGCGGAATTCTGGGCTACTCCTGGGATCGACAAGCACGTACCTGGAACACTGCTCTCTTAATAGCGACGGCTTGCGTTCTTCCCCCCCCCCCCCCCCCCCCCCCCCACCCTCCTCTCTCTCTCTCTCTCTCTCTCGTTAGTTGCGGGAACAGCGTTGATCGTGAAACAGACTATAACAAGAAAAGAAGTGGGCCATTGTAGCCGTAACTCCGGTTAGAAAAAAAAAAAAGGCACACGTGAGTGCTTGTCGTTTAATTAGTCTGTTTGTGAAGCAATCAACAGTTCTGAATCTTAATTACCCCCCAGTCTTTCTCTTCGGTGATCATTTATTTTCCCTCCCCTTTGCCGTCGGTTCAATTCACAAGCATTAATGGAATGCACAGAAGTCTTTCGGTCGTTTAGTTCAGCCCAACCCATCTCCATTCGACAATAAGTATTCATGCGACCCTCTGGTTTGTTGTTGTTGTTGTTGTTAATCTAACCCACCATGAAATTATGCTCGTGCTTCCTTCCACTCTCTACAACACTTTCTCAATAATCTTGATCTGTGAAAAAATTTTTTTTTTTAAATTATGAAAAAATAGAAATAAAAACAAAACGAAACACAAAAACAAACAAAAAACAACAACAACAAAAAACACAATAAAGAACAAGTCCAAACCAAAACAGCACCACGAGCTCTTGGCCTACGCATGCACTTCTTTTCTCCCTCCTGATGACCCCCCCCCCCCCCACCCGCCGCCCCGCTCCTTCCAACGGTCAGATGTGACCCTGCCCACTGCAGCGAAGGCAGATTCTTCGTTAAAATGCTGCGCTCCCCTTCCCCCTGTCCAAAGCTGCTGCACTCACGACTGCATGTCTTGCCCGGGTTACCACCTCAGCTTCGTTGGTCGCCGTCACTGTGTGTGCGTGCTTTCCTGTCTCTGCTTTGTGTTTGTTCCTGACAACCTCGGTCGTCTGCTTTCTTGGAGGACTTGAAACGTCTTTTTGCCCAAACCTCTCGAACATTCTGACTTGTTTGCGGTTCAATATTGGTAAGATTTGAGCGTTTTTGAATGATTTCGAAGGCGGAAAAGAAAAAGAGTGCTATTGTATTTTCATGTTTAAGACGATTTTGTGTGTCGGTTATTTGGTTGTTTGCATAGCTGATGTTGTAGCCTACCTTTCATTATTTCTCAGATGTTTTTGAAAGGACACTTACTCTCATTCCATAAGACAAGGGAGGAGGGGGGGGGGGAGACACAGAAAGAGAGTAATTAAAACCTTACCTTTTAGACCTAACCCTCCCTCCCTCCCCATCCACGTGTGTTTTTAGTTCATGTCTGAGTCTTGGACAATGGCGGGTTTGCGCTGAATTGTCTCTGGAGGGAAATACAGCCCATCGCCTTCCGGAGGACGAACGCTCTCGTACGCTGACTCCGCGACTAAAGAATTACTGTCGTCTGCAGGGGTCTAGTGCGAAGATTAAAACAAGTACGACTGAACTCCATCAAAAGCAATGCAGTGTCCTTTGGTGGGCTGCCGAGTAACGACCTGAGATTGATTCGTGACTGTGGATTGCCGGTGCAGGGACTGCCTGCGATATGCGTGTGGCTGTGGTTGTGGACGTAGGAGACGGGATAAGCGACATGGTGTGGTGCACTAAGGCTCACAAGCTGAGACAGAAAAGGAAAAGAAAGGAGAGGCGGAAAAAAAAAAAAAAATGATGTGTTTTGCCAACATGTTTTTGCTCCATCCAGACGAGTAATTTCTCTTCCTGTAGCTGGAAAAACGTGTTTGTTTGTTTTTTAAAGAAAAATTATTATTCCGCCGGACAAAACGGACAAACAAATTACAAGATAAAATACGACGCGTTTCGACCTCTTTGGTCTTCTTCAGGCAAGACAAACAACCTTCACGTCAGTGAAAACGAAGAACGGGCGATCACTCATCTCCTCAAATAGGGCGCAAAATGGACGTCGTTCATGCCTGAGTCTTGGATGTTGGCGGATTGAGGCCTACCCGTATTGTCTTCGGAGGATTTCAATGTCCATTTTGCGCCTAATTTGAGAAGATAAGTGACTGATCGTTTTCCATTTTCATTATCCTGAATGTTGTTTATATTGCCTGAAGAAGACCAAAGAGGTCGAAACGCGTTGTGTTTTGTCTTGTAACTTGTTTGTCCCTTTTGGCGTAATAACAGCAATTTTTCTTTTGAATTTGTTTCAATTTCCGCCTGCGGTTGAAACTGTTTTTTCTTTTTTCGATGATAATGATGAAACATATAACTCTCGCTCTTCACCACACTGGCGAACGAGGAAGAAGAAGAAGCTCTTCACCACACAATGTTTTGATTACATTTGCATGGGAATGTACATTATAGATTGTCTTATGATTATACGGTAAACATATTCAGCCAAGCATTGATGTTTTGGTTTTTGTATTATTCATAAGTGTTAATCCTGTTTATCATATGTCTCAATCAGAGTCTGATCTGAAAAGGGGAAAGGGATTGGAGGGGGGGGGGGGGGGGGGGGGGGGCAGGGCTCTGTTTCTGCCCCCCCCCCCCCACCTCCTCACTCATGAGCGTGCCCTCTGGGCCCTCACAGCCGGGACATATCCCCCTTTATCCCCGGTGAAGAAGGTTCTCGATCCTTCCTTAAACTGGAACCCTCCTCCTTTTCCACTTCCATTTTACCCTGCACGGTTCACGTGTTTTTGCTTTTGTTTGTTTGGTTTGTGCAGTGTATTAATATCAAAGCTGGTTCACACGTCCATTTTGAATGCTTCCTTACATATGTAAAATATAGCCTATTTCTTCCTGTCTGTTTTCCGACAGATTTCACGTGAGCATGGCTGAAAAATTCACGATGATGTTGCTGGGTGAGTAACTGGAGATTTCTTTCTTTCTTTTTTTTTGGGGGGGGGGAGGGCGAGGGGGGGGGGGGGAGGGGTAATGTTTCTTCATATATGCATGAAAAGACCCTACCAACACAGACTATTTTCTTTAAAAGTGTTTTTTTTTTTTTTTTCGTGCGCGCGCTGTGTGTGTGTGTGTGTGTGTGTGTGTGTGTGTGTGTGTGTGTGTGTGTGTGTGAGAGGAATAGATATGCCTGTTACCATACCGTGTGTATTTCTGTAGGCCCATTGTTTTCCACTTCAGTTTCTCCCTGTGCTGACAACAGATCGGTCTAGAATTAAAGATCTGTCCACCTGTCAAAAACATTACTGTATTTGGTACATGGACAGAAAAACTGATGTGTGTGTGTGTGTGTGGGGGGGGGGGGGGGGGGGAGGGAGAAGGAGAGAGGAGGAACGGAAGGAGAAGGAAGGGGATTAGCAGCTGAGCGTAATTAGAAATAACATTCTGTTCTGATCGATAGCCCATAAAAACAACACTGATCTCATAAGTACGGAAGATGACGTTGATTTCAGAGAGAAACAAGCTATATTAAGAAATTAGACTGTTTCTCTCTCTCTCACTGTATGTCTCTCTATCCCCCCCCTCTCTCTCTCTCTCTCACTCTCTCTTTCCCTCCCTCCCTCTCCCTCTCTCTATCTCCCTCCCTCCCTCCCTCTCTCCCTCCCGCCCCCTCTCTCTTTCTCTTTCTGTCTGTCTTCTATTCATAACTGTATGTTTGGCATCATGAGTCACTGACGTCTACAAACCAGCCTTGCGACTGGTCCGGACTGAAAGACCGTCGAAATTTGTCCTTTGATGAAATCCCACACCAAAACGTTCGCTGAACACTTGCCCAATGAACAGACCACACGGCTCTTGCTGGCCAGAGTTCACGTTAGTTCGAAAGTAAAGCAGACGGGCAGCAGGCAGATGACAGCTATGCCGCCGCCGCCAGGCCGCCGAAAGAACGAAACAAACCATAGACGATGCGTGAAGAGGATGAGTGCACATCTTCACCTTCCGCTAGTTACAGTTCCACTGCGCATACGGAAGGCACTCACCACTTCCTGTTGATCTGATTGGCCGGCTGTCTGCCGTCTGTTGATCTGATTGGCCGGCTGTCTGCCGGCTGTTCACGGGTTGGCTGTCTACTCGCTACACAGCGCTGCTGATTCTGTCAAGTGGGAAGCGCACACACACACGGTGGTTCACGGGCGGGCAGAGGGTATATGCAGGCAGAGGGCCGCCCTTGCTCAGCAATGGACGATGGCATGGTGGAATACAACCTTACTCGAAAGGGCGGCCCAGCGAATTGAACGATTCTGTCGCAGCACACGGTGGCTGAGAAAACTGAAGTGATGCATAGGTGAACAACAAACAACTAGGTCGCGTTCAGATAAAAGACGAGAACATTAAAAGAAGTGTATAAATGTGTCTCTCCACCTAGACAGTGTCGTCAGGAAGGATGGTAGAAAAGATCAAGACATCAGTAGCTACATCAACAAGGTTTTCAACACCCTGCGACCCATATGGGCTTCCACAGCCCTTTCGTTCCTGGCCAAGATCAGAGTTGTCAACTCGAATGTGAAGTCTGTTCTATTATATGGCTCAGCGACTTGGAGAACAACAAAGTCCAACACTCACAATCTTCAGGCAGTTATCAACAAAATGCCTAGGATGCTTCCTCAACATCAGATGACCAGAAGTCATTTCCAACAAAGCCCTGTGGGACAGAACCAAACAAAATTCTACAGACACACAGACGAAGAAAAGGAAAAAATGGGGCTGAACTGGTCACACACTACGAACGCCTCCTGCCAGCATCACAGGTCAGGTGTTCCAGTGGAACCCACAGGGGACGTGGAAGGTGGGAGGACCTCCACAGACTCGGCGCCGGTGCGTGGATTGTGAAGTGAAGACAGCCAGAACGACATGGGGCCTAGCTGAAGAGGTCAGCCCAGAACCCTGTCCGCTAGGAGGAGTGCTGCCGCAGCCGTATGTTCCCCAGAGAACTCAGAGGATTAGGTCAAGTCAAGCACGGTGACTGTGGTATCTGGAATAGGTCTGCAACTGCACAAGCAAACAGGGATTCCCACAAAGGCGAGCAGATCGTCAGCGAGTCGAGGTGCTTGTCCTGTCCCCTGTTGCGTCGATGAACAGACCAGCAACGAAGCGGAGGCAACACGTTTGAGCGTCTGATGACTTCCCCTGACAAGACAAACCAGCCGGACAAAAAGAAACACAGACATGTCATTTTGCCCGTCCCGCTGCTTTGCCATCCCTCCACGAAACCGCAGTGGTCAAAATGCCTTGTGTGTGTGTGTGTGTGTGTGTGTGTGTGTGTGTGTGTGTGTGTGTGTGTGCGTGCGTGCGTGCGTGCGTGCGTGCGTGCGTGCGTGCGTGCGTATGTGTTGCGTTGTGTTGGCATTGGTTCGCACCCTTTGTTCAGTGGCCAAGCAGCGTTATTTTCAACCTTCCGAAAATCATTTCAGACGAGTCTTGTGAGCTCAACTTTGCATTTTCTCCCTTTGCTGCTTTTTTCCTTTTCTTTTTTTTTTTCCTTTCCTTTTTTTTTTTTTTTTTTTTTTTTTTTTTTGGGTCACTGTGCCAACAATTCAACATTGTTTCAGGCAGACACGTAAGAAAACCTCAATGAAACATGTGCATTATATTGATGCGTCAAAATCTTTTTGAGTAATATTGATAATCGGAATGTTATTCATGAAACTGTAATCTCTTGCGTTAAGACTGCTTTTTTTCAGAATGTTTAAGATTTATGCAATTGTGTAAATCTTAACTGATAATACGTGAAAACACGTTTCGTATGAAAACCAACAGGCAGGGTTTCAGCTGTAGGAAAACAGACTCTGGGTGAGCATTGCGAGTGTTCATTCTGTCCGTCCATCCTCTTGACTTCGGGAACGGTAATTCCTCACGACCTCTGGCTGCCGTGAACACTGATGCCAGAGCCTGCCAGCGGCTTTCTTGCCGCCCATATTAAGCTGCGGTGGATGTGACGCTGCTGTTGACGGTGTTCTTCTATCACAGGGTGAAGAGAAAGACACGGTCAGACTCCACTCACTCACACACGCTGGTCAGCTGGGTGATTCTTGATTACTACACCCCGCCAGCCCCCCACGGGGCCTTTTCAGGGATGTCATCCCACAGGTCAAAATAAATTCCTGTCTTTAAACCGAGCTCTTTTTGAATCATAATAGTCCGGCCTACCCCCCCCCCTCCCCTTGGCCTTTTCTTGGCTGTTCTTCTCATGCAGGAGAAACAAAGTCCTGTCCCGCAAACAACAACAACAACAACGGTAAACAACTGTGTACGTATTTACTCGGAGTTAATTGCATGATAACCAATCTGTGGATACCCCAAAGGTTGACCCCACTAGGCTGTGCTCAGGGCGCAGTATCCTTCCTTTGTCCCTTCAGTATTTTGCCCTCTGTTTCCAAAAAAAAAAAAAAAAAAAAGTGAAGAAAAAATGTAGACTGCAACGTTACTATATAGACATATAAAGGCCACATGAGGAAAGAGACGCTGCAGAATGGATAGCCAATGTCCGCTCTAAACGGTGTCTATTTTCCTTTCCTAATCACTTACAGTAGCAAAAAACAAAGACAAAAAAAAAGAGGCCTGCTACGTTGGCGTGCTCTGCAATTTCAACAAGATAGATGGACGGACAACGAAGGGGGCATAACAGTGGACGAGAGTAAACAGAGATTGATTGATTGATCACCTTTATTTCCAACGGTAACAGACAAGCAAGAATATGTTGGGTTTTTTTTTTCCTATCTGCCCCCCCCCCCTCCCTCCCCCTTGTCCCTTCAGTGACTAAGGAGACTAACACACGAACACTAATGCATAATGCAGAGCTGATTATAAAAACGGTGATGATTCGTACTGGCATAAAACATCCATTAACTCTAAAACTGTCACACACACACACACACACACACACACACAC
>CM065739.1:57011311-57043811 GCA_033310375.1 Conus canariensis
TAACGGTCGCCGCACTGAACGTGGCAGCACAGAGTAAGTTGGAGCCGTTCGTTGTTGTTGATGTTGTTGATGGGCGTCTGCCAAAGCCACCGTTGCACTGTGCGCCCTTGGGAAGAACATGGAGGGATTTCTCTGTTTTTCTGTCTGTACCAAGTCGTCATTCTGTGTTTGTTTTGGCCTGTTGGTTGTGATGTGTTGACGGCTGACACGGCGAGAAGTAGCAAACATGCGAAAGAGGCAAACAAGCATCACGGAATTACGGTCATGTAGAAAGGGCGATTTTTTGCGACACCTCTCTCTCTCTCTCTCTCTCTCAAACACACACACACACACACACACACACACACATACACACGAGGCGCACACGCGAGAGCGACCCCCCCCACACACACACACACACACGCACAGACGCACTCACACATACACCATAAGACACAAGTAAGCGCGCGGACACGCACACCCTACCACACACGCATTCAGATTCAGAGACAGACAGACAGACAGACAGACAGACAGGCAGGCAGGCAGGCAGACAGACAGACAGAGAGACAGACAAATAGACAGACAGACAAACAGACAGAAAAGACTGAGAATGAGACAGACAGAGAGAGAGACAGACAGACAGACAGACAGACAGAGATAACGACAGACAGGTCTCTACACACCGAACGTAGCATACATCGACAGACACTCCCCCCCCCCCCCCCACCTCCTCCCCCGCACCTCCAACCACTGTCCCCCTCCCACCTCCACAAAGTTTTAACAGCGAAAAGGGAGACAACGCTCTCCACCAAGTGGCCAACAGGAACACTCTCCTGCCAAGAAGTTGCCAAGAAGTCATCCCTCCCTAATCCTAGTGACAAGACCAGCTTGCGGACTACTCTTCCTTTTTGTTCGCACGTTGGAACGGTTGGGAGGGAAAAAATGCGTTTCCAAACAATGTCCTGTTTTGTCTGGTTTTGTTGTGGTGTGGTTTGTCTTTTTACTGATGGGGAGGTCAAGAATTGACGTCGTTTTACCGGATTGTTGCCAAGATTTTTTTGTTTGTTTGGCTGCTGGAGTCTGTTTGCTTCCTGATTTTGTCAGTGCGTTCGCAGCAAGGATCTCCTCTGTGTGTGTGTGTGTGTGTGTGTGTGTGTGTGTGTGTGTGTGTGTGTGTGTGCGTGCGCGTGCGTGTGTGTGTGTGTACGTGTGTGTATGTGTGTGTTGTGTTTGCATTCTGTGTGTGTGTGTGTGTGTGTGTGTGGGTGTGGGTGTGTGTGTGTGTACATGTGCATGCATGTGTGTTCTCTCTCTCTCTCTCTCTCTCTCTGGAGGTTCTCAATGTTTTTTTTTTCTACCCCCCTCACTCTCCCCATCTGTCTCACGCCCTCCCTTCCTTTCTTTCCTAGCTCACCATCCCCCCCCCCCCAGCCCCCACCCCAACTCCTCCTTCTCTGCTTTTGTGCGGTGCGCCATGTTCACTTCTGTAGGAATTATTTCGTTGGGGTTGTGGAGTTCATCTTAAGCATTATATTGACAGCGACAGTTTTTTTTTCTTTCAGTTATAGACTCTTCCTCCATCCGCTGTTTCACTCTGTTCGTCTGGTCTCTGTGTCTGTCTGTCTGTCTGTCCGTCCGTCTGTCTGTTTGTGTTTGCAGTAACACCACTGTAATACCATAAGCATTGCATGATTTATTGCTTTGGGCGTGTGTGTGTGTTTTCAGGGTAGATCCTTTTTTGAAAGTGACGGCTTAAGAATAGAAGAACAGACATGGGGGATGGAAATGCAAGGGGGTGGGGTGGGGGGAGGCGGGGAGGGGGATGACGGGGGGGGGGGGGGGGGGGGGAGGGGGGAGAAGGCAGGCAGCTGGTCCCCCTACATTGTTGAGAGAATCCAAGTGGGCATGTCTTTCTGTTTTCCCTCCCGGCCCTAACTTCTTAGCTGGCCATGCTAAAAAGAAACAAAACCAAAAAAAAAAACCGTGCAGGACCTGCATCTTTTCGAAATCAGTGTAAGAAAAACAAGACAAAACAAAAAAAACCAAGGCAAGACGAAGTAAGACCAAATCAGGCAAGACAAAAGTAAGATCACATAAGGCAAGACAAAAGTAAGACCAAATAGGCAAGACAAATCAAGACAAAATAAGGCAAGACAAAAGTAAGACCACAGAAGGCAAGGCAAATTAAGACAAAATAAGGCAAGACAAAAGTAAGACCACAGAAGGCAAGACAAAAGTAAGACCAAATAAGGCAAGACAAAAGTAAGACCACATAAGGCAAGATAAAAGTAAGACCAAATCAGGCAAGACAAATCAAGACAAAATAAGGCAAGACAAAAGTAAGACCACATAAGGCAAGGCAAATTAAGACAAAATAAGGCAAGACAAAAGTAAGACAAAATAAGGCGAGTCAAAAGTAAGACAAAATAAGGCGAGTCAAAAGTAAGACAAAATAAGGCGAGTGAAAATAAGACAAAACAAGGCAAGACCAAATAAGGCAAGACAAATTGAGACAAAACAAGGCAAGACCAAAAGTAAGACCAAATAAGACAAAACAAAGACACAAAAAAACAAGACAAAAGAAAGACAAAATAAGGCAAGACAAAGTAAGGCAAAACAAGGAAAGATAAAGTAAAGCAACAGGCACGACAAGGCCGCAGACAGACAGGCAGACAGGACTAGTCTGGAAAATACAGAACCAGGCGATCGTGAAAACAAGACAGAAGAACACAAAGACAAGACCGTACACAATGAAGACTAAGCGATCAGCGACCACACGACAAAACCATCACAGACAGTCTCCCAACATCAGCAGAACTTGGCCGTTTCCCATTCAGCCGACGAACACAATATGCCACACGCTAGGCTTCTGGCTACACATAAAAACAGCAGACGACTCGTCCTACGTCAAACCGTCATAACACCAGCACGCTTCAGAATGTGGGTGTATCTAACACTCCTTGGCTAGAGTTTATTGGAACTGTCCTGCATCCACTGAGAATTAATCATATCTGGAAACATCAATTAACCTTTAAATATCGGGAGACCAAAACACGCCACAAAAAAAATCAAGAAATCTAAATACACTGACTTCTGGGGAACAGCGAAAGAAAAAGACACTTCGAGACTATACTTTCACATTAAGGTTACTGAAATCTACTGATTAAAACATACGTTATGAACGTTCAACACTTCGAACAAAGGCGTGATCTCAGCAGACGTCGCATCTGCGCTCATGACCTACACATAGAAAAGGGACAGACACACAAACACAACCAGAAAAGACAGAAAAACGCTCATCATGTAGTGTGTGGTCGAAGACAAAACTCAGTTTCTGGATGGCTGTCTCATACACACAAACTGCTAAGGCTGAAGTTAGCAGAACAGCTGTCAAAAAAGATATGCCAGACCCAAACTTGCACCAACTACGCCCTCAAGTTGTTGTTGCTGTTGTCGTTCCCTGGCTAAAAGACTCCAGGGATCATCCGAACAGCCGAAGCACTTGAACACTATGGTAAAAATGCATCAGCTGGGGATGAGAACATTACGTGTGTGACCGTTTTTGATTACCCTGCCACGTGGGCAGCCACACTCCGACTTTGGGGGATTTTGGAGACTGATAATGTTATGCTAGGAGCTTGTCACGACTGAAGACAGTCCCCGCTTAACTGCTAAGCATAACAACATGTTGATGTAGCTGTCGTGAAATGCAAGGAAAAATGATGACCTACGAATTCATATCGCAAAAAATACGCACATGATTGCATAAATATGAAAAGACAATAATGGGCCCAGATGAATTATGGCTTATTTATTGATTATAATTTCTCATAATGTTATTTCCACGCTGTCATCTTTAGTCCTTGAAGGGTTCTCGTGACAGTAAAAAGTCCGAGTCTGAGTGAAGAGAAAAGAAAAGAAAACTCTCCAGTTGAGTGCCTGCTTGCTTCCTTTGCAGGTATAGCGGCCTGCAGTTACCCCCCTTGTCACCTGGTGCCAATGGAAACCGTCTACTACTACCCTGACTGGGACGACTGTGAGAGGTGAGGACCAATGAGGCAATGAGGGGATCCAGTGAGGGAGTGTGGGGGACTGTGAGAGGTGAGCACCAATGAGGCAATGAGGGGGTCCAGTGAGGGAGTGTGGGGGACTGTGAGAGGTGCAATGAGGGGGTCCAGTGAGGGAGTGTGGGGGACTGTGAGAGGTGAGCACCAATGAGGCAATGAGGGGGTCCAGTGAGGGAGTGTGGGGGACTGTGAGAGGTGAGCACCAATGAGGGGGTCCAGTGAGGGAGTGTGGGGGACTGTGAGAGGTGAGCACCAATGAGGCAATGAGGGGGTCCAATGAGGGAGTGTGGGGGACTGTGAGAGGTGCAATGAGGGGGTCCAGTGAAGGAGTGTGGGGGACTGTGAGAGGTGAGCACCAATGAGGCAATGAGGGGGTCCAGTGAGGGAGTGTGGGGGACTGTGAGAGGTGCAATGAGGGGGTCCAGTGAGGGAGTGTGGGGGACTGTGAGAGGTGAGCACCAATGAGGCAATGAGGGGGTCCAGTGAGGGAGTGTGGGGGACTGTGAGAGGTGAGCACCAATGAGGCAATGAGGGGGTCCAGTGAGGGAGTGTGGGGGACTGTGAGAGGTGCAATGAGGGGGTCCAGTGAGGGAGTGTGGGGGACTGTGAGAGGTGAGGACCAATGAGGCAATGAGGGGGTCCAGTGAAGGAGTGTGGGGGACTGTGAGAGGTGCAATGAGGGGGTCCAGTGAGGGAGTGTGGGGGACTGTGAGAGGTGCAATGAGGGGGTCCAGTGAGGGAGTGTGGGGGACTGTGAGAGGTGAGGACCAATGAGGCAATGAGGGGGTCCAGTGAAGGAGTGTGGGGGACTGTGAGAGGTGCAATGAGGGGGTCCAGTGAGGGAGTGTGGGGGACTGTGAGAGGTGCAATGAGGGGGTCCAGTGAGGGAGTGTGGGGGACTGTGAGAAGGGAGCACCAATGAGGCAATGAGGGGATCCAGTGAGGGAGTGTGGGGGACTGTGAGAGGTGAGGACCAATGAGGCAATGAGGGGGTCCAATGAGGGAGTGTGGGGGACTGTGACAAATGAGTGAACAGGACTTGTGAGGGAATGAGGGGTTCCAATGAGGGAATGGAGAGAACTGTGATGAGTGAGGACCAATGAGAGAATGAGGGGGTCCAATGAGGGAGTGGGGAGAACTGTGATAAGTGAATGAGGACCAAAGAGGGAATGAGGAAGTCCAATGAGGGAGTGGGGAGGACTGTGGTGAGTGAGTGAGTGAGTGAGGAGGACCAATGAGGGAATGAAGAGGGCTGTGATGAGTGAGTGAGGAGGACCAATGAGGGAGTGGAGAGGACTGCGCTGAGTGAGTGAGGAGGACCAATGAGGGAGTGGAGAGGACTGCGCTGAGTGAGTGAGGAGGACCAATGAGGGAGTGGAGAGGACTGCGATGAGTGAGTGAGGAGGACCAATGAGGGAGTGGAGAGGACTGCGCTGAGTGAGTGAGGAGGACCAATGAGGGAGTGGAGAGGACTGCGATGAGTGAGTGAGGACCAATGAGGGAGTGGAGAGGACTGCGCTGAGTGAGTGAGGAGGACCAATGAGGGAGTGGAGAGGACTGCGCTGAGTGAGTGAGGAGGACCAATGAGGGAGTGGAGAGGACTGCGATGGGTGAGTGAGGAGGACCAATGAGGGAGTGGAGAGGACTGCGCTGAGTGAGTGAGGAGGACCAATGAGGGAGTGGAGAGGACTGCGCTGAGTGAGTGAGGAGGACCAATGAGGGAGTGGAGAGGACTGCGCTGAGTGAGTGAGGAGGACCAATGAGGGAGTGGAGAGGACTGCGCTGAGTGAGTGAGGAGGACCAATGAGGGAGTGGAGAGGACTGCGCTGAGTGAGTGAGGAGGACCAATGAGGGAGTGGAGAGGACTGCGATGAGTGAGTTAGGACAATGAGGCAGTGAGGAGGACAATGGGGGAGTGAGGGGGTTAAGGAGAATCAATGATGGGTGAGGAGGAGTGTGATGGGGTGAGAAATTCCAGTGAGAATAGAGTGAATGAGGAGTGAGAGAGTGAGGTGAGAGAATGGAGAGATGAGTGAAGAGAGATGAGGAGAGTGAGTGAGAGTGAGTGAGAGAGGGGGAATGAGAGAGTGAGTGAGAGTGATGAGAGTGGATGAGAGTGAATGATTGTGAGTGAGTAGTGAATGAGAGAGTGAGTGAGAGAGTGAATGTGAGTGAATGAGAGAGTGAGTGAGAGAGTGAATGAGAGAGTGAGAACTGTGGTGAATTAGAATGACCGATCAGCGCAGGCCTTTGGAGACACACGCAGCACACACATACACACACAATCTCTCTCTCTCTCTCACACACACACACACACACACACACACACACACACACACACACACACACACACACACAATCTCTCTCTCTCTCTCTCTCTCTCTCTCTCCTCTCAAGCACACAACTCTCTCTCTCTCTCTCTCAAGCACACAATCTCTCTCTCTCTTTCACACACACACACACACACACACACACACACACACACACACACACACACACACACACTGATTTTCTCTCTCTCCCTCCTCCCCTCCTCCCCTCACCCCCCTCCCTCTCTCTCTCTCTCCTCTCTCTCTCTCTCTCTCTCTCTCTCTCTCTCTCTCTCTCTAGAACAGCGCTACACAATGCACGTGCCTGAAATTTTTTTGTTTGTTTTTGTTTGTTTGTTTTTGTTTCTCACAAATTCTCAACCCGTTCCTCTCTGCCTGCGTGGCCGGGTCTGTGTCAGGTTCTGGGTGTGCGAGAACAAGCACAGCCGGTCGGAGAAGTGCCCCAGCGGGCAGGTGTGGGACCTGGCCACCTTCCAGTGCAGGCCCCGCCCCGCCTACACCGACTACCTGCAGTTCTTGCGCTCTCCCGTCTTTTCCTGCCACTTTCTCCTGCGCGGGATCGGCGCACCGACCCAGGGATGAGGAGGGTGGACTGGAGGACAGCCCCTCAGGAGTTCTGTAGACCCTTTAAACTAAAAAAAAAAAAAAAAAAATTCCTGCGCTGAAAGACATATGAGAAATGAAGGATCTTCTCAACACCTGTCGTCATCTATCACATGGGGGAGGGGGGGGGGGGTGGAGGGGGGAGAAAGAAAGCAGGTGGACTGTACATTGTAGCTGTGTTCAAATGCAGTTGTCATCGACTGGGTGTAAATCGTAGACTGGGGTCTCCGTTGACGTTGTTGATAAAGCTGTGATGGTTGAGAAATATGTAAGAGGGTTTGTTTTGTTTTGTTTTTCCACGTAGGATCACAGTCATACAAGTTTTATTTCGCTTTCTTGTTGTTGTGGTTCTTCCTCTTCTTCTTCTTCCTCTTCTTCTTCTTCTTCTTCTTCTCCTCCTCCTCCTCCTCCTCCTCCTCCTTCTCCTCCTCTTCCTTCTCCTCCTCCTCCCTCTTCCTCCTCCCTCTTCCTCTTCTTCTTCTTCATCCTCCTCTTCCTCGTTATTGTCCTGCGCCTCCTTTTCTTTAGACACGATTTTCTGGTTGTAACAAGTTCAACTGTATCCTCGAATTTCTTGTTATATATTGTTTACCTTTTTTCCTTTGAAAATTTCTTTATAAAAATTTCTTTTTCTTTTTTTCTTTTTCTTTATTATTATTATTTTTTGGGGGGTGGGGGTGGGGGGTGGGTGGGAGGCAGCTGAAATAATTGGTCCCACACGTTTTGTAACTTTTTTGACAAGCATTTGAACATGCATGTATAGCTGCTTTGGGGATTTGGTGATGCCATGTATAGTGAAATTCTGGAACATTAAAATCCTGTTGTCGATTTATCTAACCAGCCGTCTTATTGCTTCTCTGTCTGTCTGTCTGTTTGTCTGTCTGTGTCTGTCTGTCTCTCTCCCTCTCTGCCTGCGTGCCTGTCTGTCTGTCTGTCTGTCTGAATCCCTGTGTGTGTGTGTGTGTGTGTGTGTGTGTGTGTGTGTGTGTGTGTGTGTGTGTGCGCGCGCGCGCGTGCGTGCGTGCCTCTGTGTGTGTGTGTGTGCTTGTGTGCCTCTGTGTGCGTGCGTGCGTGCGTGCGTGCGTGCGTGCGTGCGTGCGTGCGTGCGTGCGTGCGTGCGTGTGTGTGTGTGTGTGTGTAACGCGCTGGAACATACATGACAATCAGTGAACACTAGTTAATTACCTTATACACAAGAAGCATGACCAAGAAAAAGGCGCAGCGGGGAGGCCAGTACTTCAGGATCGAGATGAAAGTGATTCCGTCCCATTCTTTCCCATCTTTCTTCTCTTCCGACACGCGCCAATCGTTACGGCTCTTGCAGTCGGCGCGGCTTTCAGCAATGAACGATGAAAGAACACCGTCTCTGATGCTAAGCCTGCATTCAGCCAGCGCCTTGTTTCTGTCCTCATGGATTTCCTTCTCAATTATTGGACTGCGAAAGGGAAAGTTGCGCCTGTCTTGACACATGTGTTACTGCTTCTATCCTGAAAGAAACGCCTCATTCTCTCCAGAAAGAAACAAGGCAAAAGGAAAGATCAGTACAGTGGTGACGACAAACAGTAAACGATAAAAAAAAAGTAGGACCAGGTTAAAAAGTAACTTCAATAAGGATTTTCCCTCACTGAATCACGTGGCTTGAAGCTAACACTGCTTATGCTTCCCATTCTCCTAGAACACACAGATAATTCCAGAGGCGCACGGGAACAAAGAGAAGCTTCCCCCCTCTCTAAACAATGCTATTGCAAACCTTTTCAAAAGGAACAAATTGAATGAGTGTGGCATGGGAAGACATGACACTGGCTTCAAGACAAAGCATGAACACGTGGGTTCAGTTTGAGGGTTTGGGGAGACTGTTCACAGCACGCTTGTAAACTAAGATGGCGTCTATGACCACTCTCTCTACCACCTCTGGCAAAACGTGCTCCTTCCTCAAAGCTGGCGGCTGTAGTCTGATGCCAGTTACGTTCTGAGTTTCCTGCTTCTCTTCCAGGCTTTTCACAGCAGTCGTGCTCATCACTATACGGTCAAGCTGAATATCCTAGCCTCTCATCATTGAAATAACCCAGAAAAAAAAATTGTGCAATATTTGCTCTAAAAATGAAGAGAAATCGACCATGAGATCTGACACACAGAACAAAGCAATGTAGTATTACTTTTCCCTCACTAGCGCCGCAGAATCGGCGATTTGGGCGTTCAAATAGATAATACAATGAACTAAAGGTCGCATAGCCTCGGATGAAATAAATCATGGGTGCTATGATTGACACAAGCACGACCAGAAGGGAGCATGGGAGAGCAACGACCTCCACCAAAGTCAATCAGATCTCGAACCCGCCCTTTTGACGTAGAACCACACAATGAATAGTTTCAAAGTGAGGTGACTGCAGGCGGAAATTGAAACAAAACCTGACAGGTCGAAACGCGTCGTGTTTTCTTTGTTTCTTGCTGTTCCATCTTTGATGCCACCTCAGTGGCAGTGTACCCACGCCACTCATTCCGATCCCCCGTCCACAGCCACAGCCCGGCCCGGCCCGCCGCTGCCCCAGCACCGGCAATCGACAAGGAGCAGTCAGAGTCAAGTCGTCATGGGGCATCCCACCTGAAGAGACACTGCACTGCTGCCGAGTCACTTCGGTGGTGTTCAGTGGCGCCTGTTCTGATCTAACATACGCAGGACACCACGTACTTAGCCCCCTACTGACGACAATAATCGCTTAGTCGCGGAGCCGGCGTGAGTGAGCTCTTCCTCCGGAGGGCGCCACCACGTCCGTCCAACGACAGCCTCCATAGATTTGCCAATGCCGGTGACCCCATGAGAATCAAACCAAGGTCATAGACGTAGAGACGACATCGAAAATGAGCTCACCATGAAGAGCAGGACATGAAGGGCCACAGAATCTGACTTTTTTTAAAAATGCTGATCGATGAGAATGAGGATGATGACGATGCTACGGATTTCCGTTCCGCTCTGAGACAGCATGACAGGGCTGTACTCTATGCTTACTTTCATATATGTCCCAGCGTCAACCAGACCCCAGAAATACACACACCTGCAGTGCTGGTCAGGAAATGTGAGCAACTCTCTCAGAGACGCATCCATTTAGTGACTGAAACTCGACTGTGTGGTCCCAGTCTTCCCAACTGAGCCCGTAGCAAACTCAGCTCAGTGTAGGAGCCGGTCGGGGCAGAAAAATCCCACATGGCTCTGATGGGAATCGAATCTACGACCTCCCAGCCGGGAGTCCGCGACGCTAACCACTTCGCCACGGCGACTGGCGAAACGCGTCGTGTTTCGTCTTGTAATTTGTTTGTTCCTGTTATCTGGCAGATTCCCTTTAATTTCCTTTTAACATTTGTTTTAGGAAAGTATGTTTACTGTAACACTGGTGAGAAAAACGCAAGAGTCGGTAGGTAGGCCTTTAGCTAATACTTTCCAAGCTTCTGTGACCAGGTCAGTTCAAGAGTGAAAACAAAACCATCATCCCTCAGCGGACGTAACGGAAGGAGTTACGTCCCACGAACGTTTTTCTAACAGGAATGGAAAATACAAATTGTTGATGTTGATGTAACAAGAAAGTGTTCATATTCTGTTAAAATCTATTCCTTTTTAAAACATGTTCCAGAACAATACTTCTGTAATGTTCATGATCAATGGGAAGCTTGCGATGTTTCGGAAGAGATTCTTGATGTGCCACTGCAGATCCACATCCAAATTGTGTGGGCTCACCCTTGGAACAGTTCCATCCTTCACCGAGTTTCGAAAATAGGGGTCAAGGAATGTTGGCGTAGTCTTGCTAGCAGGCAATCAATCAATCAGACACGCTTAATCACTGGACGTGGATGAAACCACAGCTTCACTGGCGGAGGTGACGGACAGTGTTGTTGCTGTTTGAGTGTTCATCATGGCGTTTCAACGGACCACGGAAAACGCTTGGCGGTGCCCATCTCATGCTGGGCATTTGTCGTGTTCCCATACCTCACAGAACACTGTCGTGTTCCCATACCTCGCAGAACACTGTCGTGTTCCCATACCTCGCAGAACACTGACGTGTTCCCATACCTCGCAGAACACTGTCGTGTTCCCATACCTCACAGAACACTGTCGTGTTCCCATACCTCACAGAACACTGTCGTGTTCCCATACCTCACAGAACACTGACGTGTTCCCATACCTCACAGAACACTGACGTGTTCCCATACCTCACAGAAGACTGTCGTGTTCCCATACCTCACAGAACACTGTCGTGTTCCCATACCTCACAGAAGACTGTCGTGTTCCCATACCTCACAGAACACTGTCGTGTTCCCATACCTCACAGAACAGACGTGTTCCCATACCTCACAGAACACTCGTGTTCCCATACCTCACAGAATACTGTCGTGTTCCCATACCTCACAGAACACTGACGTGGATGACAGAATCTTTCACGGGCACCAGTATCTGAGTTACTGTGTGTTGCATACACAGCGGGGAGGGGCGGGGGGGGGGGGGGGGGGGGGTGGAGTGGCTGAGGGATCGCTGACCAGCATGTCTTCACGCAGGCTGATCTTGGAAAGAGGAAAATCCATCTCCACACTATAATACAGTCATCAGGCGTTGCCAGGGCTCAGACCTACAACCCTTCAACACAGACACATGTTCCAGCTACTCGACAGCGCCACCGTTCGTAATGTGCCAAAATTGGAAACAACCTGAAGATGGTAAACGTCGGATATAGGCCAGCTGACTGTATGACCAATGAGCAAGTGCGTCAGACCATCCAACAGCACATCGGACGATATGAAGATCTATTGACGTCAGTTATGAAAAAAAAAAAAAAAAACTGCATTGGAGTGTCCATGTAACAATATCCAACGGCTAAACTGAAACAATTCCCCAGAAAGCAATTTTCCGGGCAACTAATAAGGGAGGAAGACGAAGGAGAAGACAAATAAACAAACAAACAAACAAACCCTCCACCACTAACAACAACTACCACCATCACCAACAAAACGATGAACACTGTAGAACGGAAAGGCGAACCATTCGAAGAACATCAGACCTTGGCAAACAACTGACAAAGCTGGAAGAATCTAGTAAACAGTTCTTCAGAGTGGCGCCACAGTGACCTCCCCATGGAGTTGAGAGAGCGAGCGAGAGAGAGAGAGAGAGAGAGAGAGAGAGAGAGAGAGAGAGAGAGAGAGAGAGAGACAGTGACAGACAGACAGAGACAGAGACAGACAGAGAGAGAGAGAGACACGAGACAGAGAGAGAGACTGAGAGAGAGAGAGAGAGAGAGAGAGAGAGAGAGAGAGAGAGAAGAAAGAAGAAGAAGAAGAAGAAGAAGAAGAAGATATACGAACTATCTTATCACTTGACATACAATGGCTTACCATAGTAGTGTTTTACAACACCGCGAAACAGTATAACGTATGCCGAACTCCGAACGAAAGGCAGCAAAACATAGTGTTTAATAGAGTGCCCATTGGTGACATCTGTCCCATGATTATATATATATATATATATATATATATATATATATTGATCACAGCAAAGAAAGACAAAACAACAAGTTGTATATATGCATATACATATATACCCATAAACAATTTAGTAGTGCGGAGAAACAAATGCATGCCAACTATTCCTCCGTCATTACACTAATGACTTGGCACAGGTAAAAAAAAAAAAAAGAAAGATTAGGGAATCATCGCTAAATTTCAGTATCAGTTTCACTCGAGGAGGATCGCTGCATGCGGACAAGTCCATATACGCTACACCCACCTTTGCTAAGCTACGAGTCCACAACATGCAGGGTTTACAGCTGAGGGATAAATTGAATGAATGACGAAGAGGAAAGGATTCAAGACGAAGGTCTCCTGGATACGATTCAGCAGAGGCCTGAACTCTGCATCGGCCCAACTGAGATCACCATGGCGGCAAGGCCTAAAGGACCACAGAATCTGAAACTTTGTTGACGCCGACCGATAAGTTTGAGGGCAATGGCGACGATGCGATGGAATTCCATTCTGGTCTAGGACTGCACGACAGGGCTGTACTCTACGCTTACTTTCACGGCATATCCTGGCATTAACCAGGCCCGAGAGATACAGGCACCTGCAGTGTTGGTCAAGAAATTTGAGCAACACTCTCAGAGACGCATCCATCAAGTGGATGAAACTGGACTATGTAGTCCCAGTCTTCCCACCCGAGCCCGTAGCAAACTCAACTCTGGGTAGGAGCCAGTCAGGGCAGAACCCCCCCCCCCCCCCAACACACACACACACACACACACACACACACACACACACACACACACAAATAAATGGCTCTCATGATGAGAATCAGAGACGCATCCATTCATTCACAGGATGAAACTGGACCGTGTGGGTCCTTTACTGTCCAACTGAACCAACAACAAACTCAACTCCGGGTAGGAGCCACGGATAAATCTCTCTGAGGGGAATCGAACCCTTGACCTCCCTCCACGAAATCCGCGGCGCTAACCACGGCGTCAGGGCGGGTCGTGATGCTGAATCCGACCAGGGTGAAAAGAAAAAAAAAAAAGAAAAGATTTTAAAAGGAGGGAAATAAAAGAGGTGACAGCAAATGGGGTGGACGTCCGTCGCCTTTGTCCTCCATGTCGACACACCTCTCTGAGTCAGCACACCTCGCGCCCTGCACGTTCCACAAAGCAAACCCCGTGCACACCCAGTATTGTGCGCGGCGCCAATGTAGGTGTGAAACCATCCGCCCACTCCTTACCGGTCTGACAGGTCCGACTGACAGCTCGCCCAGCCGGTGAATGCCGACTGGTTTTTTTTTTTTTTTTCTCTACCAATCGCCACGAAGCTAACAACAGAATTTAGCGAATCCTGTAGGCCGACGAACAGATTTTTTTTTTTTTTTTTTTAATGAATAAAAGAAACAGGGGTAGAAAAAAAAAAAAACGAAGAGGAGTTTCTAATTCTGCCTCTTTCTGTTTCAAATCCACTTCATCCTCACCACAGACGTGATGAAATTTTGTCTTTAAGGGCTGGGGGTTAAAAAAAAAAAATCTTTTCTGATTGTGTCCAGCCATCCCCCCCCCCCCCCCACTCCGCCCGCCCCATGTGCCAAAATTAGCAACGTACATTGGTTGGTAGAAAGAAAAAAAAACCGTTGGCATTTTTTTAAAACTCTCGACGCTTTCTTTTTTTTTCTTTCTTTTTTTTAAAGCGAGCGCGCATAGAATTAAGCTGGGGGATTTTATGTTGGGGAGACGAGTGGTTGCAGGGACAGGACTGGTAGAGAGAACTGAAGCGAGGGACACCCAACAGACAAACGCCTCCACCCAACTGACTGCAAAGACAAGAGTGAAATAACTGGTGGGGGCCAAGCTTTTCCCTTGCCAACATGGAATATGCTCTGTCTCTCCCAGTTCTTGGTAAGGTTTCTTTCTTTCTTTCTTTTCTTTTTTTTTCTTTAACGATGTATGCGAAAATAATGGCCAAGTCGCCAGCCCCAGTGTTAATTTCGACGATGTTTTATCCGGCGGGAGCTGACTATCATCATTTTTACTGGGTTATTTCTCACTGTGAGCGACACGTTTCAGAGACAAAGAAAGATAACTGAAATCAACTTTTGCATTGTGTTCCGAGTTATCGATACTTCCTGATCAAATGATAAGCTAATGTTTTCGAATTTGATATCCCCAATCCAAGATTTCCAAATGCATGATCACTTTTTATGATAAGTTCAGTTTCGCTCACTCACTCAGACAGACAGACAGACACACACACACACACACACACACACACACACACACACACACACACACACACACACACACATTCTCTCTCTCTCTCTCTCTCTCTCTCTCTCTCTCTCTCCAGATTTTCTCCAAATAGCTATTCAGAACTTTGTATTCCCTCCCCACCCTCCACCCCCCACCCCCCGGCTCGTCCATTCTGGAAGAATATGATAATTATTGGAAAAATGAGAAACGATGGTGTCTGTCAAAGTTCTTCAGCGATGATCCTGACAGCAGCAGCATTCATCAGCTTCAAGAGATGAAAGTGACGAAGATGACCTATCATTTGACAATGCTTCATTTGATTTGCAAACTGCTATCAATATCTTGGAATGTTGGAACATTGCAATACGACTGAAATCGAATACTGTTTCAACCACGATGAAGAGGAATACACATGGAATTAAACGTACATCGGCTTCAAATCTCTCTCTCTCTCTCTCTCTCTCTCTCTCTCTCTCTCTCTCTCTCTCTCTCTCTCTCTCTCTCTCTCTCTCAAGCGGGGCTGCAGGTTGAAACAGGGACAGAGTGTTTTCACATTTAAGATGGGAACTTGGATAACAGAAGCAAACGATCCCCAACTCCGGAAGACAGTATCATAACCCCTACCTGACCTTGACCCTTACCCTAAATCTTACCTGACCCAACCTAATCCAGATGTAACCCTAACTTCATTAAACCTGATGAAAAACTTATTTAATCGTTATCATTGTTGTTGTTATTATCATTATTATTATTATTACCTTATCATCACCATCATCGTCACCATCATCATCATCATCATCATCATCATCATCACCATCACCACCATTATCATCATTATTATTGTTGTTGTTATTAAGAGTATTTAGCGCCAGTTCTCAGTTTGAGACCAGTCTCTTTACAACCCTCACTTTACACTACGCGCTGCCTACCTGGGTAGAGCCGACTGGGGAGCTGCATGCTGGCGCTACATTCAGTCGTTACCCCGTGCCATTCACTCTGTCAGTCAATCAGTTTTTCATTCATATTTTCATTCTTTCGGTGCATGAAATCTGTATACGTGTCATCCATACCAACGGCCAAACTGACCTTCTCCTCCAAAAATTGGTGTGTGTGTGTGTGTGTGTGTGTGTGTGTGTGTGTGTGTGTGTGTGTGTGTGTGTGTGTGTGCAAGATGATATTGCGTGCGTTCACACACGGAACCTCGGTCTATAAACTCATTCGAAGGACGTTTCGGGGAAATGGAGTGAAAAACCAATGTTAACTCCGTGAGGGAAAAATCCCCCCACCCCCCGCCCCATGTCAAAACGCCCCGGTGGAGATTTGAACCCGCAATCCCAGGATTACCAGGATCACGAGTGCGGAGCTCTAGCAAGTGAGCTATGGCTACAGAGTGGGGCGGATGAGTTGTCTCCTCTTGTTTTCCGTCGATGAGGGTGAGAACGTCTGCTCTGAAAACAGGACGAGAAGCCACGCACTGGACGCCTGTCCACTGTGGCGTCCTAGACCATAAAGCATCACATCATCTGGCCTAACACGCCGTAAGAGACAGTCAACCAAAGCAAAGCCCCAGCGTCACAGATCGACAGTATGAGAGCACGCGTGCCTCAAAAGCTTAAAGTCATAGTTCCCCCACGAACAAACAGTGATCAGCGTAAAGGAAACAATTACGTTCACCGTGTTGGCCAGGTTCGTTGACGAGGCATCACCGCGTGCGGACTAGTCCATACACGCTACTCTACATCAGCTAAGGCGTGTACGAGATCACACGTGTGCAAAGATTATAGCTAAATCAGCGTTCAAGTGAATTAGTAATCAAGGGAAGAATCGGCTCGAGGGACTCGTGGATGAGATTGTTTTCACGTGAACATAGTAAAAGAGTCGGAGACGAGGGACTCGTGAATGAGATCGTTTTCACGTGAACATAGTAAAAGAGTCGGGACGAGGGACTCGTGAATGAGATTGCTTTCACGTGAACACAGTAAAAGGGTCGGCGACGAGGGACTCGTGAATGAGATAGTTTTCACGTGAACACAAAAAGTAAAAGAGTCGGAGACGAGGGACTCGTGAATGAGATTGTTTTCACGTGAACATAGTAATCATCGCTATAAGAAAATCGTACTCACGAAACTCGTGAAACCAGTCATTTCCATGTGAATGAAAATCAGTTATTTTTGTTTTTTTTAAACAGCAGAAAAAAGGAACCAGTTTATAATCATTTATGCTGAAAGTACAGAAAATGATTAATGATGGTAGTGATTTCCAAGTTCTGGCATTCTGCAGTCTGGCAAAGCAGTCTTTCACAAGACTCACAGTACGCACAGCAAGTTTAATGCTACCAGTGTCCATACACACGAGTCACACCTACCTATTTTCATGAGTCATAATTTTTTGGGTTTTATGAGTCATAACTATGTTTTGACGAATCACAATCACATGTTTACATGAGCCAGTATTACTGTTCGTGTGATTCTTAATTATCTCACCATGAGTAATAACTAACTGTTATCTGTTTTCATTCGTTACGATCATTTGTTACCTTGAGTCACAATTATCGGTCATCATGAGCCATACCTATCTGTTCTCGTAAGCCCTAACCATCCGTTATGATTGCCTGTTATCATAAATTGTAGTTATGCATAACAGCAGCCTTAACTATTTTTCATCATGGGGTGTCATTGCCTGTGATCACGACTCATGATTATCTATTATTGTGAGTGACAATTATCCGTTTTCATGCGTTATAATTACCTGTTTTCGTGATTCGTGCCCCAGAATTATATACTTTATGAGTTGTGTCAATGTCGTGTTCAACAGTCAGAATTACTTATTTTCATGAGTCATAATCATTGTGTTTTTTTAGGGCACAATTACTATTTACACTGTGATCACATCAATTCTAATTGCCACATCAGACTAAAAATGAAGAGCAGGAAAATGAGTGATCATGAAACCACAACATCGATCAAAATTTTCTGTTTTCACGAAGACATCTGGTACTGCGGGCTTTTGACAGCAATGATATTCCGTAGAAGAAGCCCCGTGTGAAAGCAGCCGGGCGAACACACATCACAAGAGATGTACAGAGTACCAGCTCCCTGCACGACAACAGCGGAGGCGATTTAGAGATTATGACAGGGGAGGCGATTTAGAGATTATGACAGGGGAGGTGATTTAGAGCTTAAGGCAGGGGAGATGATTTAGAGATCAAGGTACGGGAGGTGATCCAAAAGATCGAAACAGGGTGACTGACGTCTTAACTCTCTCACGGTCAACGAAGGGAAGCTAACGCCTTCCGCTAGTAGCTTGGTGACTGTTTGGTCTTTAGGAACAGCTGTCATTTTCACCTGGAGGCTAGGCTGATGTGGTCTTTAGGAAAAGCTGTCATTTTCCACCTACAGCCTAGGCTGATGTGGTCTTTAGGAAAAGCTGTCATTTTCCACCTAGAGCCTAGGCTGATGTGGTCTTCAGGAAGAGGGGTTATTTTCACTTGGAGGCTAGGCTGATGGGGTCTTTAGGAACAGCTGTCATTTTCCACCTAGAGCCTAGGCTGATGTGGTCTTTAGGAACAGCTGTCATTTTCCACCTACAGCCTAGGCTGATGTGGTCTCTAGGAAGAGGGACCATTTTCACCTAGAGGCTAGGCTGATGTGATCTTTAGGAAGAGGGATAATTTTTCACCTAGAGGCTAGGCTGATGTGGTCTCTAGGAAGAGGGATCATATCTCACCTAGAGGCTAGGCTGATGTGGTCTCTAGGAAGAGGGACCATTTTCACCTAGAGGCTAGGCTGATGTGATCTTTAGGAAGAGGGATAATTTTTCACCTAGAGGCTAGGCTGATGTGGTCTCTAGGAAGAGGGATCATTTTCACCTAGAGGCTAGGCTGATGTGGTCTCTAGGAAGAGGGATCATATCTCACCTAGAGGCTAGGCTGATGTGGTCTCTAGGAAGAGGGATCATTTTCACCTAGAGGCTAGGCTGATGTGGTCTCTAGGGAGAGGGATCATATCTCACCTAGAGGCTAGGCTGATGTGGTCTCTAGGAAGAGGGATCATATCTCACCTAGAGGCTAGGCTGATGTGGTCTCTAGGAAGAGGGATCATATCTCACCTAGAAGCTAGGCTGATGTGGTCTCCAGAAAGTGATATCATTTTTCACCTAGCGGCTTGATTGATGTGATCTTTAGAAACGGCAGTCATTTTTACCTACAGGCTGGGCTGATGTGGTCTTCAAGAAAAGGGAATGTTTTCGCTCTGTGGATGAGCCAAGAGGGTTTCATTTGCACTGTGTGGCTAGGCTAATGTGGTCTTTAAAAACAGCAGTCATTTTCACAAACTGGCCTGCTGATGTGGTCTTTAGAAACAGGAATCGTTTTCACTTTGTGGCTAGGCTGATGTGGTCGTTAGGATGAGCGGTCATTTTCACCTTGGGGTCAGACTTTCAGTCTGTACAAACAGCGATAATTTTCACTCCGTAGCTAGGCTGCCGTGGACTTCAGGAATAGTGATTGTTGCTTTGACAACGTGGTCGTCTCAGAGATCCCAGCGCGTATTCAGCGTATGACTTCGAGTCCCCGGGTGCCCCGCACAACAGTGCAGTATTAACTGCGCCATATTAACGTGTTTTCATTGGGACCGTGTGAGTGAAGCGACAGACCCATCCACGGCCACCCCTTTCCTGAAGGGTGATTACCGTGTGGCGTATCCACCTGAGATGGATGTAGTTATTGTTATCATAATTATGAATACTTATATAGCGCTAGCGCCTAGCCTCGACTAGAGACCAAGCTCTAAGCGCTTTACAATCCACACTCGTTTGCACAACGGGCTGCCTACGTGGGTAGTGCCGACTTAAGAGCTGCCAGCTGGCGCTTCTTTGAGTCGTTTCCCAAGTCATCCAGTCAATATTGTTCCCTCAGTTTTACTTCCTTCATTCTTTCCTTTTCTCACGCAGGGTGCATGCAATGTGTAACGCGTCATCCGTATCAACGGCCAAACTGGCCTTCTCTTCCGAAAGTTGGTGATGGGATTTGACGTGTTTGCAAGATGTTATGCGTGCGTTCACACACGGAACCTCGGTTCATAGTCTCATTCGAAGGACTGTATGGGAAATGGAGTCAGAACCAATGTTAACTCCAAGGGAAAAATCCCGCCTGTCCTGAAACGGCCCGGCGGAGATTCGAACCCGCGAGCCCAGGATTACCAAGAATACGGGTCCGTCGCTCTACCACTGAGCCACTCCGGCCCCCGGGGGATGTGGACCCAGCCGCTTCACTTCTTTGATGTCAGTCTCTAGACAACGTCGAGCTCGAAGACGGTGACAACAATTTCAAACAGACGTGGAAAACTGCAACTGAAGTCATCATTGAGAGCAGGCCACATGAGGCCACAGCACATCGAACTCCACCAAACCCCACCCACCTTCATTGCATGATAATCCGGAAGGATGATTAATGTTAATTCATATATCCATCAGCTTTAAATCATGCGTAGTGTGGTCTCAAAACTTAGCGGATGTGGTGTAGCGTATATGGACTAGTCCGCACGCAGTGACGCCTCCTTGATGAAACGGAAACTGAAACGGAAACGGAAGGACGATAACCCACGACTATGGCATGGTGGTGAATTACCCTCTGAGACTGTGTGACAAGGATGTGGTGTTTGCTTCATTTCATAACACAACCCAGTGCGGAGCAGACCCGAGGGATACAGGCACCTGCAGTGTTGGTCAGGTAATTTCGGCGAAAGTCTCAAGCTCGGAACTGGTGAAAAGATTCCACGACAACACGCCTCCAGAGAAGTTCCACACCAGCATTTCCCAGATGCGAAAAGAACTAAAACCTGTTATTCTTCTTTCATAACAGAACTAAAACCTCTTATTCTTGTTTCACGAAAGAACTAAAACCTACTATTCTTCTTGCAGGGGCGGACTGGACGAACGGGGACAAAGGAGGAAGGGATCGTAGGTTTGGGATCCCTCTGTTCGCCTTTTCTACACACGGTTCTCTGTTAAAAAAAAATCCACAACCGTCCTAAAGAAGTATTCCAGGGGAAGGCGTATACACAGTTTCCACCCCCACTCCTTCTACCCCCGTCCTCCCCGCCCAGCCGTTCCATCTAGCTTTTCGCCGGGTGTGATTCTTCCAGGGGCTCGCAGTCGCATGGTTAGAGCATTTGCTCGTGGAGCTGACGGGTCGTGAGTTGGAGCCGCTGGCAGGATCAGCTTCATACGGCTTGAAAACGTCGTCCGTCCTTCCAAACAGTGACTGGGTACATGATGCAGGTGAGGGAACCGTTAAGCTGATGGCAAGAGAGAGATGGGCTCCGCCTTCCGTAATACCGTGCCCCAGATCAGGTGACCCTGTTATAGTTCACTGCTACAGACAATTCGGTTTTAACTTTTTTTTCTCTCTCTCTCTTTTTCAGTTCACTGCTCCTGGAGCCATTAGACCACCCACACCTCCCCGTCCTCCTCCCCTCCCCGTACGATCCGTCGGGTGGTGCGTCAAGCCGTTAGAAAAGAAAAGGACCCCCCCCCCCCCCCCCTCCTTCCGTGCTTTCTGAGACGAAATGATGCGGGTCTGACTGGCGTATACATAGGGGAAGTCATGACGTCAGCAAGCAGACCTGTGTGCGCCATTTTGACAGGGGACATCAGAAAACGCCCGCCTTTGATTCATCTGGTCAAGTTGGGATTCGAACCATGAAACCGACAGATCTCCGGGCCGGAAACTCTCTTACAAACAGCCTAGCTACAGGGTTTTCAATGTCAAAAGCGCGTTTTCAATCAAGCTGTAATAAATAACAAGAAGTGGTTTTTCTTGTAGTTTTTGCTCGATTGTATCTTGAACAACTGGGGATGGCAGCAGTCTGCGAAAGGGAAGGGGAGGAGGAAAGAGAGAGAACAAAGAACAATGAACAATATTTTGACATCTTTAGGCCACAGGCCCTCAGAGAGAGAGAGAGAGAGAGAGAGAGAGAGACAGACAGACAGACAGACAGACAGACAGACAGACAGAGACAGAGACAGAGAGTGTGTGTGTTTATGTGTGTGTGTGTGTGTGTGTGTGTGTGTGAGAGAGAGAGAGAGAGAGAGAGAGAGAGAGAGAGAGAGAGAGAGACAGACAGACAGACAGACAGACAGACAGACAGAGGGAGTTGTGGGTAGGTAAGGGCGCAGGAAGGTACCGGAGTGTGAGAGGAATGGAAAAAAGGGAGAGAACTTTCCTGATTAACGCTTTCTCACATGTTTTAATGGATACATTCTTTGTTTCTTTCCCACTGGTTTTATATATTGCTTTCTACACGCAAAAAAAAATTGTTGGTATTCTTTGATATTTTTTAAAATGTCTGTACAACCAAAGATAAATAAGTCCGTAAACTCCTCCAGCTGGCCTGTCAGTGTGTGAGTGTGTGTGTGTGTGTGTGTGTGTGTGTGTGTGTGTGTGCGTGCGTGCGTGCGTGCGTGCGTGCGTGCGTGCGTGCGTGCGTGTGTGCGTGCGTGGGTGCCAATGTGCATGTATGCATGCCAGTGTGCGTTTGTGTGCGCGTGCGCGCATAGTGTGTGTGTGTGTGTGTGTGTGTGTGTGTGTGTGTGTGTGTGTGTGTGTGTGTGGTAGTTGTCTGTTGCTGCTGTTGTTGCTGCTGCTGCTGCTACTGCTGTTGCTCGCAAACGCGCACAGGTATCTGTTCGTATATTCACAGTGGCTCTGACAGTCTATACACACGGCAGCCCGACCAAACCAGAGCCGTGTGCCCTCAGCGACTACAGCGCGGACGATGGCGACTGCACCAAGTTCTTCCAGTGCACCATCACAGGGTGAGCATGGCCTGTGGTCCCAGTGCAGTTCCCCCTTTCACTGCTCCATCTCCTGACACACCCTGCATTGATGCCCCTGCATCCCAGGTGGCACACTGAAAAAGTCATGCGCCAAAACCTTGCTTAAGGAGTCGAGTATTTATAGACTACCGCAATCAGATTTTGATGATTTTATTTCAGTCTAAAAGTTGATTCTCCTCATTTTCTTTCATATGGCCATCAAGGCACAAGCCAGGTGGTTCATATGTCCATCAAGGCACAAGCCAGGGGGTTCATATGTCCATCAAGGCACAAGCCAGGGGGTTCATATGTCCATCAAGGCACAAGCCAGGGGGTTCATATGGCCATCAAGGCACAAGCCAGGGGGTTCATATGTCCATCAAGGCACAAGCCAGGTGGTTCATATGGCCATCAAGGTACAAGCCAGGTGGTTCATATGGCCATCAAGGCACAAGCCAGGTGGTTCATATGGCCATCAAGGTACAAGCCAGGTGGTTCATATGGCCATCAAGGTACAAGCCAGGTGGTTCATATGGCCATCAAGGTACAAGCCAGGTGGTTCATATGGCCATCAAGGTACAAGCCAGGTGGTTCATATAGCCATCAAGGTACAAGCCAGGTGGTTCATATGGCCATCAAGGCACAAGCCAGGTGGTTCCAAGCAGACGGATTGAAATCAAAGGAATGGGACTGTTTGGGCGCTTTGAGCTGGCGCAAAGATAGGGCCACGGGGAAGTGCAAAGGCCTGAAATGTGTGTCAACAAAGGGGAATGCCATGTATTTGAAGACTGTGATTTCATCGGTGAAAATCCCCCAAAACATGGGAAACAACTGGTGGAGAGTTGTTCTTTTGATGAATTATCAGTTTAACATGAAATGCTGGCTCAAACTATGGTAGGCCTCAAAGCGCTGACATTCATTATGCAATGTTTTAGTGCAAAATCCTCATCCCTGTTGTGCATGACTGAGAACAGTGGGCTGTACAAATCAATGCTTGCCTAAAGTCCATGACGGAATAATAGTAATGATCAATGATAATAATAATAATGATCATCATCATCATCATTGTAATAATAACATTAATAATAATATCATACATAATGATAAAAACTATGATAATGATGATGATAATGATAATAAAATGACAATAACAGTAATAATAGTAATTATAATAATAATAATGATGATGATGATGATAAAATGATGATGATAATGTGATGATTATAATAAAAAAAATAATAATGATAAAGATACTACTACTAATAATAATGATAATGATAATAATAATAATGGAACTTATGAAAATATATGCAGATTAAATTGTTATCAGGATGAGTGAAACATTTCCTGGCTCCGATACTGAGCCACAGAGAGGAAGAGAGAGAGGGAGGGAAGAGGACAGAGGAGGAAGGAGAGAGAGAGAGAGAGAGAGAGAGAGAGAGAAGAGAGAGAGAGAGAGAGAGAGAGAAGGGAAAGACAGAATGTGAGACAGAGACAGAGAGACAGACGCAGAGAGGGGGAGAGACATACAGACAGACAGACAGACAGACAGACAGAGTCAGAGACGGAGAGAGGCAAAACACAAACAGTCACAGCAATGGTCTGTATGTTCGCCTACAGATCTTGGACAGCCAAGAAATGCCCGGCAGGCCTTCATTTTCATACCGGTGACATGGTCTGCGTTTACCCGTCCCAGTCCCACTGCGGTAAGTACACATTAGGCCCAGGTAGCGGTCAGGGGTTGGGGGTGGGGTGGGGGGATACAGTTTAGCACGTTTTATCACCCGGTTAGCGTTGCAAGCGCTTGGCACATGCATTGAGGGAGTTTGAATGATGAAAGACGTTGAATGTATAGGTGACAAAAGTGCATATAACATCGCTTGCCTTGTATGGTATCATTTTATGCATATTTTTCACTTCCTGTAGCATTTGATAGTGAACATTGCAGGGGAGGGGGGATGGGAGGGGGAGGGGGGTGGTCATGGGTGCCCAAGTGTCCGTCATGATATGTAAAAGGCGCCTGTGCTACTGGGCGATGTAGCACTATGTAGCACGTTTAGCGCGGGGTCGGAATAGCTCAGTGGCAGAGCGCCGGACTCGTAGTCCTGGTGATCCTGGGGTTGTGGGTTCGAATCTCCGCCGGGGCTGTTTCGGTACAGGGGGATTTTCTTCCCTCGGAGTTGATATTGGGTCTGATTCCATTTCCCGAAAAGTACTTCGAATGAGACTATAAACCGAAGTTCCGTGTGTGAACGCACGCGTAACATCTTGCACACACGTCAAATCCCATCACCAACTTGCGGAAGAGGACTCTTTATGGATGACAAGTTACACATAGCATGCACCCTGAGTGAAAAATCGAAAGAATAAAGATGAGAAACTGCTGAATGACTGACAATGGATGAATGACTCGGGAAACGACTAAACATAGTGCTAGCAGGCAGCTCTTCAGTCAGCTCTACCCAGGAAGGCAGCCCGTTGTGTAAACGAGAGCGTGGATTGTAAAGCGGTCACGGGACTGAAAAAAAAAACAATAATAAAATAATACCAACAAGGACGATACCTGTCGTTCCCATCGTGAACCAATCATAAACAAGGACAGTATCTTTTCCTCCTGTCGTGAACCAATAATGAATAAGGACACCATCTTTGGCCCCCATACTGAACCAATAACGAATAAGGACACCATCTTTGGCCCCCATACTGAACCAATAACGAACAAGGACAGTACGTTTTGCCCACACAGCGATCCAGTAACAAGCAAGGACAATATGTTTTGATCCCTCAGTGAACTGTAGGTAAACAAGGACAGTTTCTCTTGCCCCTTCAGTTTTTTCCCTGTATTAATACTCCTCCTCCGCCCTATCCCCCCTCCCCCCCAACTCCCTACTCCTTCCCCTCCCCGTCCGTTTGTGCTTTCCATCGATTCTTGCCTCCCCCTCCCCTCCCCTCCCTCCCTCCCTTTCTCAAGTCTGCTTTTTTGTGTAATCTTCATACATTTACCCCAACCTGTATTTTCACTGACCCTCCACCCCACCCCCCACCCCCTTTTGTATTGTTTTGCTGAACATATCTTGAGTCTGTGTATTTCAGTGCTTTGTGGGGAGAGGGTTTGTCGGAACAGTGGCACCTGTTTGAACGGCGTCTGTCGCTGTACCCCCGGTTTCCATGGTCTGACCTGTGAAGGAGGTGAATTCGCCAGGATTGAGTGATGTGTGTGTGTGTGTGTGTGTGTGTGTGTGTGTGTGTGTGTGTGTGTGTGTGTGTGTGTGTATGTGTGCACGCGCGTGCGTGCGTGTGTGTGTGTCTGTGTGTGTGTGCGTGTGTGTGTGCACGCGTGTGCGTGAGCGTGTGAGCGTGTGTGTATGCGTGTGTGTGCGTGTGTACGTGTGCGTGTGTGTGTGTGCGCGCGCGCGCATGTGTGCGTGCGAGCGCGCGCGCGCGCGCGAGTGCGTTTGTGTGAAATAGTGAAACCAAGTCTAATGACAAAATGTTGCCTATGATGATAATAATGTGGACAATGAAAACAAACTCTTGCAAAAAATATTGAAGATAATTTCACTGATAACGACATTATTGATGTTACATTTCAATGACCCCCCCCACCCCCAAACACACACACACACACACACACACACACACACACACACACACACACACACACACACACACAAAACGCAGATGGTAATGGTGAGGATGACGATAAGGTAATCACAGTGACAGTATTAATGTGACTAGGATGACAACGGTCATTTTGACGGCGATGATGGTGAAGATGATAACGATGATGATGATGATGATGATGATGATGATAACGACGACGATACAGGCGATGAAAGTCACGTGCGTTTTATGCTGTAACAGAACAGGCGTCCCCTTGTGACCCCTCCCCTTGTCTGAACGGAGGGCAGTGCAGCGTAAGGGGCACAACTGGGTACACATGCACCTGTTCTTCGGGATTCACCGGTACATACTGTGAGACCTACTGTGAGTACACACGCACCCACATTTCCTTCTCATCATTTCTTTCTTTCCATCTTTTTTTTTTTCTTTCTTTGTTCATTTATCTTTTTTTTTTTTTTTTTTTTTTTTTTGTCTTTTGTTCAGTTTTCTGTATATTTAACTATTTGGTTATTTGGTGTAGCATCATGAGGTTGGGATTCTATTTTGTATGATTTGTCGATGGAAACATCCATAAAAACATCTGGCTAATCGCATCTTCCTGCTTATATAGCTACGCCCACATGGTAATGCTGATCTGGAAAGATTCACTGTGCGCGATCTTTTTTTTTCTTGGTCTGGTGCTTATGAACCAGAAAAAAAAAATTTTCTCCAGAATTTACTTGGCTGTTTTAGATTTCACGTGAAACAAACGTTACTTTGCACTTTGTTTTGGTTTAAATGAATTTATTTCCTATCTCCAGCCACCTATACAGCTTTACAGTCAATGTCGGAATGTGAACAGCTGCAGCCTGGTGCTCATAGTGTGTTCAAATGTTTTTTATTTTCACATGTGACAAAGGCAATGGCTGACGACTCTGTGTGTTGTGTGTTTCTTTCTATTTGGGTGTGTTGTTCTGTAATGTTGCAGTTAGTTTCAGTCTCTCCATCCTCCTTTTTTAATTCAATATATATTGAGGGTGTGTGTGTGTGTGGGGGGGGGGGGGGGTGGAAGGGGGGGGGGTTCGCTTGTATGATAAAAAGGAGGGTAGCGGTGGTGATGTTTGTATGTCTGATGGTCCTAGGCTTCAAGCCACACAGGTTGAAGATTATAACGATGATGATAATTATGGCCATGATGTTGATGATATTGTTCGTATTTTTGAGAATGGTGCTGATGGTATCTAAAAGAGTACTGTTGGTTTACGGTTGATGAAGATAAAGATGATGATGATGATGGAGATGATGAATGGAGATGAGGGTGACAATGATGGTAGTGATGGCGATGGTGGTGATGATGGCGGTGACGCTGATGGTGATGTTGATAATGATGATCATGATGATGGTGATGGTGATAATGGTGATAAGGGTAATGATGACTACTACTACTGCTACTGCTACTACTACTACTGCCACCACCACCACAACTACTGTTAATAATAGCAGGTGTAGTGTAGCGTCTACGGACGCACGCAGTGACATCTCCTTGACGAAACTGAAACTAGGTCAAATAGTTAAAAAGAACAAAGTCAGTTTCTGCCATGTATGTCACTTACAAGCAATGATAATGACGATGACGACAGTGATGATACAGAGTTAATGGACGCGTGTAACAGTGCAGAAGACGGTCTGCGATTTCTCCCCTTGTCTGAACGGAGGTCAGTGCACCCCAGTGGGTGCAGATGGGTACACATGTACCTGTACAAATGGGTACACCGGCAACAACTGTCAGACACCACGTACGTACATGTCCGCAGAGATCAGTACATCTTTTTTTTTTACTCTAAATTTGTATGAAATGCTTTCTCTTTGTCTATGTCTGTCTGTCTGTCAGTCTGGGTCTTTCTCTGTCTCTATCTCTCTGTCTCTACGTATCTCTGTCTTGTCTCTCTCTCTCTCTCTGTCTTTTTCTGTCTCTGTCTCTCCTCTCTCTCTCTCTCTTCCCCCCCCCTCTCTCTCTCTCTCCTCTCTCTCTCTCATTCTCTCTCTCTCTCTCTCTCTCTCTCCTCTCCCTCTCTCATTCTCTCTCTCTCTCTCTTCTCTCTCTCTCCTATCTCTTTCTCCTCTCTCCTCCCCTCTCTCTCTCTCCTCTTCTTTGTCCCCCTTATCTCCATACCCCTTCTCTCTCTCCTTTCTCTGCCCCCCCCCCCTCTCTCTCTCTCTCTCCTCTCTCTCTCTCTCTCTCTCCTATCTCTCTTTCTCCTCTCTCCTCCCCTCTCTCTCTCTCTCCTTTCTCTGCCCCCCCTCTCTCTCTCTCTCTCCTCTCTCTCTCTCATTCTCTCTCTCTCTCTCTCCTCTCCCTCTCTCATTCTCTCTCTCTCTCTCTCTCTCTCCTATCTCTCTTTCTCCTCTCTCCTCCCCTCTCTCTCTCTCCTCTTTCTTTGTCCCCCTTATCTCCATACCCCTTCTCTCTCTCCTTTCTCTGCCCCCCCCCCTCTCTCTCTCTCTCCTCTCTCTCTCTCTCTCTCCTATCTCTCTTTCTCCTCTCTCCTCCCCTCTCTCTCTCTCCTCTTTCTTTGTCCCCCTTATCTCCATACCCCTTCTCTCTCTCCTTTCTCTGCCCCCCCCCCTCTCTCTCTCTCTCCTCTCTCTCTCTCTCTCTCCTATCTCTCTTTCTCCTCTCTCCTCCCCTCTCTCTCTCTCCTCTTTCTTTGTCCCCCTTATCTCCATACCTCTTCTCTCTCTCCTTTCTCTGCCCCCCCCCCTCTCTCTCTCTCTCCTCTCTCTCTCTCTCTCTCCTATCTCTCTTTCTCCTCTCTCCTCCCCTCTCTCTCTCTCTCCTTTCTCTGCCCCCCCTCTCTCTCTCTCTCTCCTTCTCTCTTTCTCCCCTGTGTGTGTGCGTGTGTGTGTGTGTGTGTGTGTGTGTGTGTGTGTGTGTGTGTGTGTGTGTGTGTGTGTGTGCGTGCGCGTGCGTGCGTGCTAACTGCTTAACTCTTTCATTCTCTGTGTATGTTTTAACAATTGTTTACAGCAACAGTAGCAAACACAGCATCAGTAATAAGAACACCAACAATAAAACATAAAAACTACTGAGAATTTAAAAAAAATATGACTTATCATTGCCCGTTAGCATCTCCAAAACTTACCTAAGATTGCTTCTTAATTCCGACACAGGCAAATAATTTCTTACACGTTTGGTAATTGACGTTACACAATCATTTGAACAAATAACGCAAAACGAATTGTGCAGAAAAAAAAGACTGATCTTATGGGTGATGCGAGAGTAGGTGGTGATTACGATGACGATGATGATTACGATGATGACGACGATGATGATGCTGATAAGTCTAAATGAATGTGTATTACAGCGCACAACACAGCCTGCGATTCCCTCCCTTGTCTGAACGGAGGTCAATGCACCCTACTAGATGCAGATGAGTACAGGTGCACCTGCACAGATGGGTACACCGGCACCAATTGTCAGACCCCACGTAAGTGCAAGTCCGCGTTCTTCAGTTGTTCCCCCTCCAAAATCCATCTCTCTCTCTCTCTCTCTCTCTCTCTCTCTCTCTCTCTCTCTCTCTCTCTCTCTCTCTCTCTGCGAACACCTAACAGTCTATGGCGAAGTGAACAGACATCTTTACTTGTCATTCTCTCCTATCTTGATTACACAAATCATTTACCGGCTGGACTGCTTAGTACCAAATTGGTAAACCTGAAAATGTTCAAAGAGATGCAGACAGGCTGATTTTCAAAGCATCAAAGTGATCCTTCATCATTCCGCCCTGGCAACCGACCTCACGGAAAATAAAATGCAAACTGTTTTCCACCTGCTACAACAACAGATTCTGCTCTGGGCTGTCTCTCTGGGATACTTCAAATCCACGAAAATGATACACACGGTACTACATAGGATTTGAAAGAATTATTTCTCGTTTATTCGCAGATGATGCTATACTATTATCCAAAACTCCTGTAAGATCACAAGTAAAGATGGATGATAACACTTTGAAACCAGCAGATTAGAATTGAAAGCGAACATGGAGAACTCAAATGGAATCAAATATAACCGTTATCCCTATGTGGCAGCACAAGAGATGGTTCTTTCGAAAGAGCGGTGATCAACGTATATAAATATACTGGTATCAATTTTTCTACAAAGCCGAGTTTTTATTAAAACTTGCCAAGACCTTATCAGCTGAGCAAGCACTTGTGCTTGGAATCTCATCATTGATGTTCAAGCTTGAAACGTGTTAAGCAGATGTATTTTGAAAATTATGTGGAAGGCGGTAGTTCAACAGGGGTTTGAAATGTAAGGACCGCAAACTGGTAGCGAAAATTGAGAAAATACAGTTACTCCCGATCATGAAGACCACTACAACAGGCAGGAACAACGGTATACAGTGGGACACTCTGGACGCAGCTCGACGACCTCGACTTCGCTGACGACCTGGCGCTCCTGTCACACAGCCACAGCCAGATGCAGGACAAGACTACTCGCCTGGAGGCCACATCAGCCAGGACAGGGATCAAGATCAACAGGAAGAAGACCGAGCTGACGAAAATCAACACCACTGCCAACACATCAGTCACAGTCGGTGGAGAGCCCATCAGGGAGGTGGAGTCTTTTGTCTACCTGGGAAGCGTGGTTGACCAACAGGGAGGCACGAACCGAGACGTCACAGCCAGAATCGGCAAGGCAAGAGCAGCTTTCGTCATGCTCAAGAATATCTGGGCATTTGGAGGAATCAGCATAAGAACCAAACTCCACATCTTCAACTCCAATGTGAAGTCAATTCTGCTCTACGGATGCGAGACATGGCGGACAACACAGACGATGCAACAAAAGATTCAGACATTCTTCAACACCTGTCTGAGGCGCATCTACAAAATCCGATGGCAGGACAAGATCCGAAACGAAGATCTGTGGGAGAGTGCGGGACAGGAACCAGTGGCCAAGCAGATACTGCGAAGGAAGTGGGGCTGGATCGGACACACCCTCAGGAAGCCAGCGTCCAGCACCACACGCCAAGCCCTGACCTGGAACCCGCAGGGAAAGAGAAAGAGAGGCCGGCCTCGCAACAGCTGGAGGCGAGACACTGAGGCGGAGCTGAAACAAGGGACCAACTGGACTGGAATGGCCAGAACAGCCCAGAACAGAGTGCGATGGCGAAGGGTCGTCGATGGCCCATGCTCCACCGGGAGCGATGGGCATAAGTAAGTAAGTACAGTTACTTTCGATGAAAAACTGTTTGCTCGTAGACCTAAGAACCCAAAATGAGTTGATACCCGGTGAACGGAAGAGCTACCCAGCTTACATAAACTCATGTATGAAATGTATGACAGCACTGGCTGAAGGGGTTCAAGATGCACGCAGGATGGTTTCACAACTTGATTTTAGAGGAAACAAAACATGGGCAACTAGCGTTCGCCTGTGTTTATGTAGTGATAGGCTCCGTTTTAAACAACGGATTACAAATCGCAGGTGGCGCGACTGACATTCTTATGTTAAGAGAAGTAACGGTTGTCTTCGTATTGATGACTTAAAGTCTGTTAATCTTATCCGTCTATGACGATGTGCAGTTTTCCTGGAAATGCTTGAACAAAGTGAAGTTTGGGGATGTCCGATACTGTTGTTTCCTGTCAGATACTCCGTGCTGACGGGTCTCAAAGGCAGTCTTTTCTGTAGACAGGCGACAGAAGATGAGCTCCACTTTGTTTGCTTGTTTGTTTGCAATGTCCCCTGCTTCATAAACTGACAGCTAAACACCCCCGCCCCGAAACGTTTAAACAGACCAAGGACTTCTGACTGGTAATGGCAATATGCCTTTTGCTCAGTTCTTACATATCAATAAAATGGTTTGAGACATTATTGTAGTGTATCTACATGTATGAATATAACTATGCGTAAAGATGAAACAGACTGCAACGTCACTGGAACATACAACAAACAAACAAGCACACAACAAGTGTAAAGTGACGTTATTTTATTTACAAAGGTCACCACAAAACTTCTGGATATTTCGGCGAAAGAGCCTTTTTCAACGAACAGGGAAAGAGAGAAAAGAGATCAAAAACAACACTTTTCTTTTCTTTCTTGTCCTGTGTTTGTTGAAAAAGGCGCTTTCGCCAAAATATCCAGAAGTTTTGTGGTGTCCTTTGTACATAAAATAACGTCACTTTACACTTGTAGTGTGCTTGTTTGTTTGTTGTATATAACTATGCGTGTTCGTTTGTTTTCGTTAGTGTCTTCTCAATTCATACATTCTTTTGATGTTTTGTAAAACTCCGTTGTTTTTTTAAATAGGACTCTGGTCCTTCTGAATAAATCATCGTATCATTT
>CM065739.1:57053811-57063811 GCA_033310375.1 Conus canariensis
CGGAGATGATAGTGAGAGTTGTCACAACGACGATGATTTTGATGGTACTGTTTGTGTTATTAACGATGATAGTGATGATAGCTGAAATGATGAGTTAGGGCTGATGACGATAACGATGACGACTATGACAATAGCGATGAAGATAGTTATGATGATGCAGGTAATCATGAATAAGATGAAGGTGCATCTGTTGCATAGAAACATTTTTTTTAATCACGTCCTTCCATGCATATTGCAGAGGACTGATGATGATGATGATGATGACGATGACGATGACGATGACGATGATGACAATGCTGATGTTCATAACGACAGTGATGATACAGTCTAAATGAATGTATGTAACAGTGCAGAACACGGTGTGTGATTTCTCCCCTTGTTTGAACGGAGGTCAGTGCACCCCAGTGGGTGCATATGGGTACAGATGCACCTGTACACATGGGTACACCGGCAACAATTGTCAGTTTCCAGGTAAGCACATGTCCACGTCGATTATAAACATGATGATGATGATAATGATGATGATAATGATGATGATGATGATGATGATGATGATGATGATGATGATGATATGACGATGATGATGGTGATGATGATGGTGATGATGATGATGATGATGATGAGATGGCATTGTTTGTGTTGTTGATAGATAATTGTTGAGGTTGAGGATTAGGCTTTATGATAATGATGATCACAGATATTGAGGGATAGGTTTTATGATGATTATGACAATGGTGATCACAGGCATTGAGGGATAGGTTTTATGATGGTTATGACAATGGTGATCACAGACATTGAGGGATAGGTTTTATGATGATTATAACAATGGTGATCACAGACATTGAGGGATGAGGGATAGGTTTTATGATGGTTATGACAATGGTGATCACAGATATCGAGGATGGGTTTTATGATGGTTATGACAATGTGATCACAGACATTGAGGGATAGTTTTATGATGGTTATGACAATGGTGATCACAGACATTGAGGGATAGGTTTTATGATGGTTATGACAATGGTGATCACAGATATTGAGGGATGGTTTTATGATGGTTATGACAATGGTGATCACAGACATTGAGGGATAGGTTTTATGATGGTTATGACAATGGTGATCACAGACATGAGGATAGGTTTTAATGATGGTTATTACAGTGGTGATCACAGACATTGAGGATGAGGGATAGGTTTTATGATGGTTATGACAATGGTGATCACAGATATTGAGGGATGGGTTTTATGATGGTTATGACAATGGTGATCACAGACATTGAGGGATAGGTTTTATGATGGTTATGACAATGGTGATCACAGACATTGAGGGATAGGTTTTAATGATGGTTATTACAGTGGTGATCACAGACATTGAGGGATGAGGGATAGGTTTTATGATGGTTATGACAATGGTGATCACAGATATTGAGGGATGGGTTTTATGATGGTTATGACAATGGTGATCACAGACATTGAGGGATAGGTTTTATTTTGGTTATGACAATGGTGATCACAGATATTGAGGGATGGGTTTTATGATGATTATGATAATTGTGATCAAAAATATGATACTGACAATGATGATGCGCACCTGCTGAATATCTATGTAATATACAAACTTTAATTTCTGCTGCGTATATAAGATAGGAATCATGACGACGATGATACACAGTGTTAATGGATGTTCTTAACAGTGCTCAACACGGTCTGTAATTATGGTCCTTGTCTGAATGGAGGGCAGTGCACCTCAGCGGGCACGTATGGGTACAACTGCACTTGTACAAATGGGTACTCTGGAAACAACTGTCAGACACCACGTAAGTGCATGTCCTCAAAGGGTTGGGTACTTCTGTTTCAAATTTGCACAAATCTCTCTCTCTCTCTCTCTCTCTCTCTCTCTCTCTCTCTCTCTCTCTCTCTGTCGTGTGCGTATGTGCGTGCGTGCATAGTTCTCCATGCCGGTCAAAAGACGGTTCAGCTATGCCCAGAGATAAAGGAGGCGTCTCTTTGAACGCTGAAGAAAACACTTTTTTTTTTCTTAACCCTCCTCAACTCTGCGGATCCTGCAGCCTGGGACACAGTCGACATGAAGCCAGCGCTGGACGATCTGTTGCCCCTGTCTCCCTCCTCGGATGAGGTCCAGAAAGCAACGAACCCAGACCGGCCCTGGGATGATTTCAGTCATGGACGACGTCCCAAGTGAATTCTTCAAAAACGGCCGGCCATGAGACACTGGATGCTTTCAGTGATAGTCTAGCCAGCATTCACTTTAGAGAGAGAGTACACTACACGACTAGACTTCACAGATGCTGCAGTTGTCGTCTCTGTGTCTCCCAGAAAGGTAACTAAGCAGACTGACCATTGCAGAGGAATCTATACTTGTGGTCTGTCTTGGGCAAGACTTTAGCACACACACCACCCCCCCTCCCCCTATACTGGATGACAAGTTCTGTATCTGAACAGACACTGCCAGCAGTTCAGTGTGGCTTCAGATCTGGCCTTGATGTCATCGCCATGCACTGTCGCGCGAGACAAGTCCAGGAAAATGCACTGAGCAACTGACAGGCCTTTAAGCAATGTTCATTGAGCTCACAAAGGCCTTCCACATGGCTAACACATAGCACATCGATGTATTCTTGTAAAGATAGGCTTTCAGAAATTTCTCAAGCCCACCAGCCTACCACAATGGGATGATGATCTACGTTCTCTCTAGAGGTGACATCAACGTATTCAGCATCTCCAGTGGGGTGAAGCAGGGTGCGGTCTTGCTCCAGTGGTCATAAACTGTTTTTTTCACGTGCGTCCTGTACAATACTGTCGCGATGGTGGGAAAGGAGTTTACGAGATACAGATTGGATAGATCTTTCTTTGACTTTTGACAGAATGTCAGGGCCAAGACGGTTTTGTAAAGCTACTACTTTAGATGTGCTTTGTAGATGAAGCATTGTCATTCTCAGCCCTTTCAGCAGTTCCTCTCCCTCCCTCCCCCTCCTCCCCCCCCCCCCACCCGGTACCCCAATGTTCATAGATGTGTGCCTCTGAAATTGAACTGTACAGCCATATTTGGGTCCACCAAGTGAACCAGTTTTAGTATCTGGCCTTATTGACACATGTTGCTGATGACAATGGTAGTGATAATTGTAATGTTGATACTATTCATGACAGTGAAAGTAATGGTAATGTTTTTTTTGTTTTGATTATGGATCTGGTGATAGCTCAAGTGGGGGTTTAAGGTGGACGATGATTATGAAGATGATGATGATGATAATAGTCATGACAATGATACTCATAATATTGTTCCTGTTGCTGAATATAACAAAGATAGTGGCTGAAGTGGTGCATTAGGGTTGGGGACGGCATGATGATGGTGACGGTGATGGCATAGACAATGATGTGAAAGATGATAATGCATCCATTGAATAATCATAAGATGTTTAAACATTTTCTACTAAGCGAAAAACGCAGAAATGACGACAGTAATGAAACAGTCATTATGGTTGTTTTTGACAGCACGAAACACAGCCTGCGATTTCTCCCCTTGTCTGAACGGAGGGCAGTGTACCCCAGTAGGTACATATGGATACAACTGCACCTGTACCGAAGGGTACACCGGCAGCAACTGTCAGACACCAAGTAAGTGTGCATCCTCCAAAACTGGAGAAATGTTTGCTCTGAATTTAATAAAATGCTCTCTCTCTCTCTCTCTCTCTCTCTCTCTCTCTCTCTCTCTCTCTCTCTCAGCTGGTGATTGATTTTTTTTAATGCCTTGGTCTTGCAGGATTCCACAACCAGTGTGTCATCGAGCCATGTCGAAATGGCGGCGTGTGTTCGATGACGGCTTTGGGGTACAGGTGTACCTGTCCTGACTATTTTACTGGGGACTTCTGTCAGATTCGTAAGTAGCGGTATCTGCATTCGTCTTCTCTCTCTCTCTCTCCCTCTGTGTGAGTGTGTGTGTGTGTGTGTGTGTGTGTGTGTGTGTGTGTGTGTGTGTGTGTGTGTGTGTGTGTGTGTGTGCGTGCGTGTGTGTTTGCCTGTCTGTCTGAAGTCCAAAGAAATAGGTGACTGCCTGTTCGCCCTTTGTTTTCATTACTTTGAATGTTGTCCTGCTTGAAAAAGGTCGAAACACGTTGTCTTTGTTTTGTAAATTTGTTTGCTCTTTCGTTTTAAAGCCCAATAATTCTTGGGCGGGGGAGGGGGGGGGGGGGGGGTGTGCTCTTGTTTCAGTTTCCGCCTGCAGTTATGCCACTTTTGAAACCAGATATCCCATGTTGTTATTGTTGTTGTCCTTATTCCCATGTTGTTATTGTTGTTACAATTCAGTTGCTGCTTTCATGTTGTTTGTTGTTTCTTTGACGTGACTCTAAACAATTCAGCTGCTGTTTGTTGTTTGTTTCACGTCATTGTGACCAGGTCAGCAGTGCGGTTTGACGTTGTTTGTTGTTTGTTTGACGTCACTCTGACCAGGTCAGCAGTGCGGTTTGACGTTGTTTGTTGTTTGTTTGACGTCACTCTGACCAGGTCAGCAGTGCGGTCTCCACAACGCGCCCTGTCACAACAGAGGGATCTGTATGAACATCCCGGGCTTTGGCTTCCTCTGCGCATGCCCTGTCGGCTGGACTGGTCACCTCTGCCACGTGCCGTGTAAGCCAGTCAGATGATCGGTAACATTCTCGGATACTAGGCTCTAGCCAATTAGTTAATGTATTACTTTTCAAATATGACAAAGACTAAAGCAGATTACGTCATGGTAAACTGTCGCCACAGGTTCTCATGTTCTGAATTTCCTAGCCCTGTTTTACTGTCTCCTTGATTAAAGAGTGTGAACTGTGTTGATGAAACAGTTTTTTTCTTATCTTTTGTTAACTATTTTTCTCTGTCAATAATATTAGAATAGGAAAGAGTTTAAATATTAGGGGAAGGTGAGGGTGGGTAGATCATAGAGTAATTCGTTACAGATAAAATGTTAAAAATCCCGAAGCCCAGCGGCTATAGGGGCAGTGAGCTGTTAGATAAGCATTGACTTTTTAGCGAAATCTGTTTGTAGCAAGAAAGAGTAGATTTCTTTTTTTTTTTTTTTTTATCAAAGCCCAGTCTGACCGTTTATAACGTTAGGAATGCGCTCAGCATACGTAAAATGCAAACCTGGCTTGCTTTTGGATTCGGTTTATCCCCCACCCCCATCCCCGCGTGTCCTGTGAATCTGTTTTGAAGGAAAGACCATCTTAGGGCATGGATTCTCAGGGCCAGGTTCGCAGTTGTCTGCCTCCGTGTGAATCAACACACACCGCCTGACAAAGTCATTTGTCCTATGTTCTTCGGCAGAATTGCAGACGAGCTGTCTGAAACCCTTATTTTTGAACGCCAGGATTTTCCATTCGAGTTCTACTGTCACGTGTTTCAGCTCTCGCAGGCATACAGGAGAACTGAGTCTCCAATCACACACACACACACACACACACACACACACACACACACACACACACGGACACAGACACATTATATGCTTCTTATTAATTTTTCATTTCTCTCTGCTTGAATCATGTCTTTTTCATGTTCAATGAATTACACGCCTTGTAAGAATAATAATGTCGATGCTGGTATTTGTCGAATATAGTTGTTACACCTGTTATTTAAGTGACAATTCAAAAGTTTGTTTGTTTTGTTTGTTTCCAACAAACTCATTTTTTTCTATTATTTAAGAAGTGAAAACAGTGGCCGAGGGGCCGATAATCTGATGAAAATCACTGCATGTCTTCAGCGGAAGCCACTGGCTGTAGGTCACAGTGGACTTCCTGTCTGAACGGGGGCACCTGTGTGGACGGTGCCAACGGACAACAGCCCTACTGCCTGTGTCCCTCCGGCTATGCTGGCAGCAGGTGTGAGACAGGTGAGAACGGTAACGGCTAGTGTTCACGACAAAGTGCTTTGCTACAGTGTGGCAAGAGCCCTCTACTTTGTATAAGAAAAAACGAAATTTCTAACAACAAAGACAGGTAAATCGGGCGCTATCTGGATTAACAATAATTCTTTTCCTGATGTAAGTGGATCTTTAAATAGTCAGTTAGTGGTAGTATTGCATCCGAACGACATAAATACCCCAAATGAAGTCTTAATAAATACGCTAGGAAAACTTCACACACACACACACACACACACACACACACACACACACACACACACACACATATATATATATATATATAGTAACACATCTATATATCTATCTATCAATCTATCTATCTACATCTATCTATTTATCTATCTATCTCTGTGTGTGTGTGTGTGTGTGTGTGTGTGTGTGTGTGTGTGTGTGTGTGTGTGTGTGTGTGTGTGCTACTCTATGTAATCTTATGATATGAATTTCTTCAACCATCACACCTCGAATATCGCAACCACTTCTGCTATTATAACTGATAAACCTATGCACGCACGTATTCGAAAATCTGTTAATTTCATTCAGTCAAAAACGGACGTGGCCAACACAAGACCATCTTTTCCTTTCTGTCCAGTCATGTTGGTTTGCCGCTAACGTTTACTGACCATCTTCACCCTGACCACCACCTCTCTCATTGCAGCGTGTCTGCCCTGCCCCCAGTTCCACGCCGACCTGCCTGGCATCTCGGCTGTGTACTACGTCTATCCCGACTGGCAGAACAGCAGCATGGAGTACCGGTGTTATGGCGACGGCATCTTGCTCCATGTGCCGAACAGGACAGCCTTCGGATATTCCGTTTGAGAAAAAAAATGGCCGACATCTCTCTCTCTCTCTCTCTCTCTCTCTCTTTCTCTCTGTGTGTCCAGCTCGTAATCCCACTGTTATGTTTTCTGTTCTCTTATGGGTTTATTGTCAACTGACCCCGTCCCCCGATCTTCTTATTTTTCGTTTTTTTTTCTTTTGTTGTCGTCTGGGGATGTAATTTATGGCGAAGAGGACTGATGAGGGCCTATACATCATTTCCCCCAAAAAGTAATTATGTTCCACTTGAAAGATTTTTTTTACCGCGGTGATTTACAGAGGTTTTGCATACACGGTGGATGCGTAACTGTTGGTGTTGAGAATAGTACAGGCCTTAACTCCCTCTAGCAACCCCCCCCTCCCCCTCACACACACACCCTTACCATCTCCCTCTGAATCATAAAACTGCGTTTTGTTTTGTTTTGTTTCGTTTTCTTTCTTTCTTTTCTTTCTTTCCTACTTTTTTTTTTCTTTCTTTTTTTCTTTTTGATGATGGGAAAGACGTTCGATAATGTTGGCAACCTTTATGATCCAATCACGTGGTTTTGCTATTTGCGCTGTTGTTCTGATGATGGAAACAGTTTCTGCTATGATGAAGGGGGTCTGAAGTGAACGCTGTCGAGTTCGTCCTGTCTCTTTCAGTCCGTCTGTCTGTCTGTCTGCTCTTCCCTTGAAGGTCCGTTCTCGGATGTGCCAACTCTCTCTCTCTTTCTTTCTCCCTTCCTCCCCCCCCCCCCCTCTCTCTCTCTCTCTCTCTTCTCCCTTCTTCTCCCTCTCTCTTTCTCCCCCTCTCTCTCTTTCTCCCTCTCTCTCTCCCTCCCTCTCTCTCGTCTTCCCCCCCCTCTCTCTCTCTCCTCCCTCCCTCTTTCTCTCCATGTGCCTGAATCATGATGGTTCCTATACAGGTTGACAAGGTGAAGACTTCATGCCTTTTCCGAGCAATATTGAAAAATTGTCCACGACCGCAGATAAGCTATTTCTCTCTCTCTCTCTCTCTCTCTCTCTCTCTCTCTCTACCACAACACACACACACACACACACACACACACACACAAAACATTGCTACTGTTATCAAACTTGCCCAGAATGAACGTTCCAGTGACACCCACACACAGCGTTTGTGTTTCTTGAAGGCTTTCTATTTAGTTCCATGACTTGGCCCATAACTCCACGACTCTGCGGTCCTGGAGAATGTCCATGATTTCCGTGAGCTGTATGGACCTAGTGTGCGTCCATGCTGAGTCTGTAGCCTCATGCGTCTGTATGAACGTTTGTTTGAACGTTCCCGCGCTTGTAAGAACTCGTGTGCGTGTGCATGCACAAGAGTGAGCGTGTAAATACGTGCATGTGTGCTTGTAATGGTAATGGTGCTTATAGCCCAGCCGACCACAAAGGACCATACCAGGGCTGTCACCGCGTTGAAGTTAACTCACAAGACATTTTTTTTAAAAACCCACTCTTTCACACAACTCTTTAAAATCATGTGTGCGTGTGTGTGTAAGCCTACGTGCATGTTCAGATGTGCGTGCGTGCTTGCACATTCATGCATATGTGAGTGAGTGAGTGAGTGAGTGAGTGAGTGTGTGTGTGTGTGTGTGTGTGTGTGTGTGTGTGTGTGTGTGTGTGTGTGTGTGTGTGTGTGTGTGCGTGTGTGTGTGTTCTGGTATGCATGTGTGTATCCACACGATCGAAGTTGATTGAGATCAAGCAAGCAATTAATACACGCAAAACAATAGCATTTCAATGTAACGGACAGAACAGTCTGCGAGTCTGTGGGGATTTCATTGGTGCGATTTTGCTTTTAAACCAAGAACACAGTAAACAAAACCAAACTCTTAGACAATCGGAAGTGGTAACTGACAGCAAGAACAAACACAAGAGAAAACAAAAGAAAGAAGATAGGAGGTCCATAGCTCTCAATAACATACAGGTTTGATCGAGTGAAATCGTCAGCTCATCCGCAGGCGACCCGTGGCATTGCACGGTTTTATCAAACATTTCCTTTAAAAAAAATTTTCATAGACATACTTCAGAATTTCAAGAACAAACAAAGAGAAAGTCAGAATATTTGTAACCAGCCTTTGCAAAACGTCTGATTACCCCCCCCCCCCCTCCCCCCCCAAATTGTTCAGACCACAATCTGCAGATCCGCCACCTCATTGCTTCCCTTTAATTTCTTCGCCTGCAGTATTTTACCTCCCTTGTAGATCCGATGTCCAGTTGCTTCCCTTGAATTTTTTTCGCCTACATGTTTCATCTCCTTCGAATAACTCTGAAGCTGTAAAAAGATTTTAACAAGATTTATTGGTCTGACAGGCCTCATGTACTCCTTTCAGGGGCCGGAATAGCTTAGTGGTAGAGCCTTGGACTCGTAATCTTGGTGATCCTGGGTTCGAATCTCCGCCGGACCGTTTCAGTACTGGGGGATTTTTCCCTCGGAGTTAACATTGTTTCTGACTCCATTTCCCGTACAGTCCTAGGTTTCGTGTGTGAACGCACGCACATCTTGCACACACACGTAAAATCCCATCACCAACTTTCGGAAAAGAAGGCCAGGCTGGCCGTTGGTATGGATGACACGTCACACATAGCATGCACTATCCCCGAAGTTGGAGTATGGCTGCCTTAATGGCAGGTTAAAAAACGGTCATACACACAAAACTCCACTCCCTTTGTTGGGTAGATGGGATTACTCCTTGCCTGTCTATACAGGGAGTGTCCGCAGGAGTATCAACCTGTTTTCAATGATTTACGGTGAGGTTTCTTTAAAGAGAATGGATTTTATTTTCAAGAAAATTCCAGGAAGTTTCCTCGTAAGTGATGGATTTCTTCCATTTTCAAATGCTTTCATAGTTTCTCTGTAGGTGACAAATTTCTTCCTTTTTTACGGATTTTCACAAGAGATTTTGTCATTGACGAAGAGTGTCTTCCCTTTAAAAACCCCTGAATAAAGTTTTCCCAACTCAAGGCAGGCCGCATACTACACTAACAAAAGCAATGACCCACGCTGCCACATATACTCACGAACACACCAGACTACCATTAGGCAATCAAGCCAATAAGTCCACAGTCAACGCAACACCATTTATTCAGTGAAACGTTAATTAATCTGGAAACTCATGAACACACCAGACTACCCATTAGGCAATCAAGCCAGTTAGTCCATGGTCAACGCAACACCATTTATTCAGTGAAACGCTAATTAATCTGGAAAACGAAAAGAAAATTTGTCGGAAAACGAATCAGCTGCTTTACTAAACAGGTG
>CM065739.1:57078811-57101311 GCA_033310375.1 Conus canariensis
GTGTCCTTCCTTTCTAAAATGTCTCATCTGTCCTTCCCTTTCCTAAAATGTCCAAATTGGACTGTCCTTTCTCAAGATGTCCTCATCTACCCAGTCCTTTCTCAAGATGTCCTCATCTGTCATGTCCTTTCTCAGATGTCCTCATCTGTCATGTCTTTCTCAAGATGTCCTCATCCTTCAGTTTCTTTCTCCAGACATCCACAATATGACATTCCTTCTCTTTTCGTTCTTTTTTCGATTGACCTTGACTATCATTGATCAGAACAAACTGCCACTCCAATATGACACAGGATTATATACATGCTACAAACCTTGCTGGTGTGAAATACACACATGTCACAATCTAGCATAACATTTTAGATTCAAATTCAATTCTGTTGCATCCTTTCCACTGCAATCAGTCTCTCTGTTATGTTTTCAGTGATCTTTTCATAGCCACGAATGATAAATCTGAGATTTTTTTAACACTCCATTTTGAAGTCTATAAGCAGTTGCAAAGCAATGCTAGAACCGAATTTCAAAAAAAGTAGTGAAATTTATCTACTCTATTTATCTACTTGTAAAAGAAGCAAGAAAAATAATTTCACTAACATCGATTGGTTCAGTTGCTGTCCATCCTCCCCCCCCCCCCCTTTCCCCTCATGCACGCAGACATTCACGCTTATGCAAACTCCAGTGATTAGATCGATATGCTGGAAATTTCATCGTGGACAGCTGGGAAGCTAAGATTTGTTGAAAATGGTTTTGTTCAATATAACTGGCTTGAAAAGCGTACATTGCATCAGCTAATGTCAAATTGTGAGGAACGTTTTTTCACACTGAAAGCTTGAAATAAAAAGGCTCTCAGACCCTTTTGTTTTTGTCTCTATCACTGGGATGTTTAACTCTTGACAACCAGACATGCGTTGAAAGCCAGGCTTTGGTATGGACTTCAAGAAAGTAGGAAAGGATACTTTCAGAGAGAACAGACAATGTCAGAGTTCAAAGGGCTGCAACAGCTCAATTGGTACAACAGTGGACTCATGATTCTGGTGATCCTGGGGCTGCAAGTTCGAATCTCCACCAGGCTGTTTTCAGGTACAAGGTGATTTTTTTCCCCCCTTGGAAGTAGCTTGGGTTCTACCTCCATCTCCCAAAAAGTCCTTTGAATGAGGCTATAAACAGAGTTCCCTGTGTGAACGCACACTTTACATCTTGTGCAGGCATAAAATCCTATCATCAACTTTAGGAAGACAAGGCCAGTTCAGCCACTGGTACGGATGACATGTATACAAACAACATGCACCGAAAGAGTCAAAATGTGAATGAATACCTGAATGACTGACAAGACTGAATGACACAGGTAACAACTGAATGTGGTACCTGCAGGCAACTTTTCAGTCAGCTCTACCCAGGAAGGCAGCCCACTGTATAAATGAGGGTGTGGATTGTAAAGCACTTAGAGCTTATTCTTCATCTAAAGATTTGCACTACACAAGTACTCTACGTGATAATAATTTTGATGATGGTGATGATAAAAACTGTTTGACTTTCATCATTTTTGTGTGGGTTTCAGACATAAGGACAGACAAGGCTTTGTCGTTCCCCAGTCACACTCCAATACTGATTAGCAAACATCCACAAAAAATGTGGAAATCCTGTGTTCAAACATTTTTAACACACACGCACACTGATAAGTGTTTCTTCTTTACACACACACACAGACAAACACACACATACACAAGCTCACACACACACAAGCACACAGACTGACGAGTTTTCTTCTTTTGTTTACTGTACCAAGGAGAAAGCCTGGACTGCTCCACACACACACACACACACACACACACACACACACACACACACACAAACACACACACAGACATACACACACACACACACAGTATACTCCTCCATCGTGACATCAAGAACCATCTCCACTACAATGACCCACACACGCTGCCACCCTTCGCATCCCATGACCCCCCAGTGACCCTTCATTGGCCACAGTACACACACAAGAACACCCGCCAACCTCTCAGAAGGTCCAGAAACAATTAAAAATCTTCCACTGAGAGAGTGAAAGAGAGAGAAAAGAGGTCTATATATAAATGTATGGCATCACCCCACATCCATGAATTAACAAACAAACAAAAAAACATGTATGATTAGCAATAGTAGCAGGACTTGCCTCCTCCAACAACAGGGAATAATACTACCCATGTTGCCCAGTCACATGTCAAGTTAGAGAGGGAGAGAAAAAAGGCATTTTCATGCCCCCCCCCCCCCCCCCCCCCCCCCCTACACACACACACACAAAGGGATTTCCACCCAACCTTACATTGAAAACAGGGGTTGTCTGTCTATGACCGGTATATCAGTGTAAACAAACAAAAATAACACTCATTTCCATGCATAAAAGGCTATTACATAGACATGCACAAATATACATGGTAAAAGACTGCAGAGTCTTACATGGGAAGATCAGCTGGGGGTGGGGGTGGGGGGGGAGGGGAGAAAGGGAGGGGCGGGCCTAAGGAGTGGCTTTACTCCCAAACACACTTCAGATCTTGTACATACTGGATCACTAAAGTTCTGTCCTTTGATTCAATTATAATTATGGCCCCAACATCCACACAGAACCCTATCAGATGTAGACACCACAGTTCTGTACTTTTGTTCTATAATTATAACCCCAACATCCACATAGAACCCTATCAGACTGACATGTACACACCTAAGTTCTGTCCTTTTGTTGTACATGTATAATTATAACCCCAACATCCACATAGAACCCCATCAGGCTGACATGTAGACACCAAAGTTCTGCCTCTTTAGTTTTATGCTTATAACCCTAACATACACATAGGGCGCTATTGCATCATCATATAGACACCAAAGTTCTGCCCTTTAGTTTTATGCTTATAACCCTAACATACACATAGGGCGCTATTGCATCATCATACAGACACCAAAGTTCTGCCCTTTAGTTTTACTTTATAATGACTGTGTCAATGTCCATCCACGGCCCAATAGCATCACCATGGAGACACCACAGTTCTGTCCCTTTATTCTATAATCATAATCCTAACATACATATAGGGACTTACTGCATTATCATATCAGGCACCGAAGTTCTGTCCTTTAGTTTTACTTGATAATGGCTGTGCCAACATCCTCACAGGCCCTATAGCATCACCACATCGACACCAAGGCCCTGTCACTTAGCTTTATCATCATTTCCCTGCAGACCATACAAGGCTCTTCCAGGCTGTCATCCTACAGGGAAAATGGAAGACTTGTATCATCATAGCCCCACCATCGACACACGACCCTTTTGGGGTCACTGTGCAGAGAACACAGGCCTGTCCAGTGGAATCTGAACTTTGTCTAGTTTGTTGCAAAGTGAGGCGACTGCTGGCGAAAATCTAAACGAATCTCAAAAAGTTTACGCGATAAATCCGCCAAACATGAACAAATGAATCACAAGATAAAACACTACGCGTTTCGACCACTTAGGTTTTCTTCAGACAAGAGAAACAACACTCAGGGCAACAAAAATGAAACGCCCATCTTATGCTGAATTTGACAAGATAAGCGATCGCTCGTTCTTCATTTTTGTTGTCCTGAGTGTTGTTTCTCTTGCCTAAAGAAGTAAAGAGGTCAAAATGTATTGTGTTTTGTCTTGTGATTCCGTTTCTTCAAGTTTGGTGGAATTCTTACATAAAGTTTTTAAGGTTCGTTTAGTTTGTCGTTTGCAGTTTCATTGTTCCAGCAGAGATCGCTGTGTGAGGCCTGTTCACAGCTGTCATCACACTGGCGAAAGATGTGCTGTCCTGCTTAGAAAAAAAAGAAGCAAACTAATAACAATAAACAGCTGCACAAATGATTTATTGTTATGAAATGATAACTAATCCTCTTTATATCCTAGTAACAATAAACAGCTGCTTACAAATGATTTATTGTTATAAAATGATAACTACTCTCTTTATATCCTAGTAACAATAAACAGCTGCTTACAAATGATTTACTGTTATAAAATGATAACTAATCTCTTTATATCCTAGTAGCTGTTAAAACTGGAGGGCATTACACAGTCCTATTATTTTTTGTTCAAAGATTTAAAAACCCCAAACCAAACCAAACAAACAAACATAACCCCCCCCCCCCCAATAAGAAAACCCACCCCAAACCAACAGATTATTATTACAAAAATAGTAAGAAAAAAAAACAAACACACACACAGGCAAATAGACAATGCATAATAGACAGTTAGTTCAAGTGTGGACAATGTCTAGAGTCTTACTCGCTTTTTGCTAGATTTAAAACCAAAAAAAAAAAAAAAAGGAAGGGGGGGGGGGGGGGGGTTGCAAATAATTCCACAACAGAAATGAAAAAAGAATGAGAAGTGCAAACATCTTGAAAAACAACAGAAGAATGGAAAATAACCACGACATAGAAAATCATCGGCACCAATTCTTAACACAACGGCTGATCCACTGACATCCCTTAAACACCACACCCATTAGCTCAGCTGACAGCACCAGTTAGTCCCCTTGATTCCTCCCTCCCCCTTGTGTCTAATAACTGACAAAACCACTGAACAAGACAGCAATTCACTGTCACCAAGGATCTGTCACTGCTCTGGGACGAGTCCATGTATGCTGCACTACATCTGCTAAGCTTGGAGACCACGATGCGCAGGATTTACTGCTGATGTATGAATCACAGTAATGGAAAGATGTAAGGCGTGGGATCTCGTTGGCAGATACCCGACCTGCCACATGAGCTGAACACACTGGCAAACCTTGGGTACTTAAGTCAAAAGGATTCTTGCCTGCTAATCTTTTTCGCAAATAAAAGCTTTCTTTGAGGATGCTCTGAAGAGTTTTCATGGAAACAAAACAACCTAAGTCGCTGACGTTTCGGTCTTAGACCATCTCCAGAATGTCATCAGTCTCAAAGACGGTCTACGACGGAAACGTCGGCAATGTCTGTTCTTTTGTTTCCATGAAATATCTTCAGAACGTCCTCACAGAAAGTTTTCACTTGGGTACCTACCCAACACTGACTGTGCCACGACTGTAGTTGTATGTGTTTGCATGTGTGTGTGCATGCGGGCGTACACTTGTGTGCTCCAGTGGGTGGACCCGTGGGTGTGCACACAGGAGCATGCTCACACAATCATACACATGCACACGCTCACATGAGCACTCACACACACACCTACATGCAGGTACACACCGCCTACACCGGCAACCACAGTACATCAGAATCCTGAATGGCTGCAAGGAGAGATCCTGCAGACTGGTCAGCCGGTGTCCACTCTGGCTAGCTTTGTGGTGGTTCAGACCGATGCTATACAATGATGGTTCGGCCCTACACAGGACCTGCCTGAGGCCCAGCATGGCCTGTTATGTCTTGTGCCTTTGCCAATGCCTGCTCCACTCTCATCTTCAAATCAGCACCATCCACACAGTGAGACAAGTTCAAAATTCCACCAGTTTTCAACAACTTCTCCATGCCATTATGATCAAATTTCCCAGACACAAACAGCCGTTTTCACAATCTATTCCTCTGGTCATCAAAACGGTGGAATCAGACACAGGTATCATGGGCTAACCGTTCACTGGATTTGTATGCACTGCACAGCTTCATTTTCCGTCCTGAATGAGACACTTAGTGAAAGGGCAAACAAACAAGGCTTTACACATTTGTAATCCAATATTTTTGTTGCTGTAGTCTGAGCAGAGGCATGTATCAAACTTGTGTAGTAGTTAACTATGGAAAATTAACTTCCCAGAAAGTGATGACGTCATTTTTGCACAATACTGTGCATGTTGTCATTGTTCTAATATTGCCTGACCACTTGCGTACAAGCTTTCATGCCGCATCTACGTTATCTACAGGAAAATAAACCCAGTCGAGTTTGGTATTAAACGAATTGTTGGGAATTCGCCAATTCAGTTATCTCAATAGCGCATATATATTACATTTTTCATGACAATAACTAATTATCAAACCTATAGCCCCATTTGTAATGGCCGCTCAACCTTGCCAAACACATTGCTGCCAGACCAGCTATGCACAGATGACATTTAGCTGGCCGAATACAGTGCGGTTAGCTGGCTGGTGGGGAGCGGCCTGCAGAAAACACCCCTTTCTCTCACCTGCATTTGCTGCTGTAAACTCCCCTGCGACTCAAAACTAAGTGACTTGCTCTGAACAGCCGTGACTGACACACATGCTCCAACACTAAGCGTTGTACGTTTGGAAGGTTTTAATTTTCAATTCCATGATTTCCCTGTAACTTGGAGCTTAATTCTATGACTTCCTAGTCCAGGAAAACTGATTAAAAAAAAACAACAATCCATGAGTTGTTAAGATTCCTACGATCTGTACGGACCATGATCTGGTATTTTGTAGTTTCATTACTCTTGCTTTAACACTGATGACCTGAGCCTAGTTGCCTAAATAGCGCAGTAACAATACTGAAAATACATAAGCCCACTCTTAAATACAACAGCTTCAATCCGACCATGCAAATAAGGCCCGGCATCAGACCTACACATCTAAATTTTGCCGATACTGGGACATTTTCTCACCGTATTTGAAAATGCTCTCTTGCTCTCAAAAAGGCTCTTCACTAAAAGCGACTTGCATTTCAGCTGTGATTAGCATCCTTGGCCAGCACAGAATACTTTGGGAACTTTCAGAGCAAATGATGGTATCATTTCTAAATGCTAAGACCTTTCTCTCTCTCTTTCTATTGCTCTCCCCCCCCCCCTCTCCTCTCTCTCTCTTCGCTCCTCCTCTCTCCATTCTCTCTCTCGCTCTCCGCCTCTCCTCTCCCTGTTCTTGTGAGCCAAACCAGGAACCCCAAATTTAAAGAGACCCACAACACTTTTCATGAGGTGCAGTCTGTGTTTCTATGAAGAATTAACGGGCACAGAAGGTCCAACTGTTTGTTTGCTGCAGCCTGGCGTTATGCATGCACAAAAAGACAGATGAGGTGGCCGTGCCTTCAGCACCCCATTCTTCCTGTCTTCTTGCGGTCTCCCTCACCCTCCCTGAGTTCAGTGGAAGGGGTCTGCCCAGGACCCAATCATGGACAAGAGCTGTGAAGGGACTGGGAGGACGGTGTCTGCTTCATACAGGTCTGCCTACAGGCGTGCATACCCGACACTGTGTGTGAGACGGTCTGGTCAGCCCGGATTCCAGTTCAGAAGTGGGGTGTCTTCATTCTGTTGCTGATTTAACATTAAGCTGACCATGAAGGGCACAGCCCGTCCATACCTCAGCTTGTGCCTGTCGACAACGGGTGATTGCATCCACAAGACATTCCTTTCCTGGCACAGACAATGGGTTAACACCATGCTATATAGTGCTATCGTATTGTACTATTATGTGCACACACACACACACACACACACGAACACCCACACAACACACACACACACACACACACACAGATAGACGCACAAAAACACCCCCGCCGAGATCACACACAACATGTACACACTAATTCAGTCATCCGATATTCAAAAGGTTCCAGCTGTCATCACACTCAAACATACGGGTGCACCAACTCTGTACATAAGCGCTGTCATGACCTGCATATATGCACAAACTCTGTACAAAAGCATGACCTGTACATCATGCACAAACTCTGTACAAAAGCATTGTCATGACCTGTACATCATCATTCTCACAATGGAAAGACAAAAGTTCTGACCACACCACCTCCTGAGGCCGAGATTTGTTTAAAAAAATTATCCCCCCCCCCCCCCCCCCAACTCTAACCTTTTTCCATAATAGGACTGCACATACACACAAGAGAACACTGCCATCAAAATCGTCCATCTCGCAGCTGAAAGCCCAGCCACCCGCAAGGATATGAGGGTCAGACAGGGGTCATGCTGTGTTGTACCACAGCACCAGTCTTTGTCACTGTCCCGGCGTTCTTCTGATTCCCTGAAAGACATCCTCTGCCCTCCACCACCGGACACACAGGGCCCCACCTTCACTCACTCTCTGGATCGCAGGTTTTTTTTTTCAAAACACAGCTTCACCAGCTGTGGACTGAACTATGCTAAAAAAACACTTAGCAAGAGAGCAAGCTTGAAGGCTAAAGTATTGTCATATACGTGTGTGCGTACACACACACACACACACACACACACACACCCCCTGTTGTGAAGAATGTAAACTGCAGGACTGAATTATTCTTTCTCTCTGCCTCATACACACACACATACACACTTGGGTGAAGAATGTAAATTGAAGGACTTATTCTCTCTCTCTCTCTCTCTCTCTCACACACACACACACACACACATACACACTTGGGTGAAGAATGTAAATTGAAGGACTTATTCTCTCTCTCTCTCTCTCTCTCTCACACACACACATACACACTTGGGTGAAGAATGTAAATTGAAGGACTTATTCTCCTCTCTCTCTCCTCTCTCTCTCTCACACACACACACACATACACCAGGCTTCAGAGCTCAGTCATGGAATCAATACCATCATTATCAATAGCAATCTGGTTATCACCGAAAAGATGAACTTGTCTGGCTCTCAACTTTGAGTGACATGATTTGAGTAACGTACAATAACAAAAGCTTGACCACTACAATATTCAATAACGTACAACACATGGATGAAATAATTAGTGTTTTATAAAACGAACACAGACCCCCCCCCCCCCCCCCCCCCACATAAAACATGGCTGTTGAAACCAAAATTATCCACATACAAATGTGCAGGCAGGATTCGGGTACAACTCCATAGTTGTTACACATCTTATGACATGAAGGTCCATCTCCTCCGAGTATAAACATGATCTACTAGCTGTCACACAACACGCACATTATGTTGCATCGGGCGGTTAAGAAAAAAACAAACAAATAAAAAAACAATCACTGACTGACCCAGGAATCTAATTTTTCCTTTTTTTTTTTGCTTTTGTTTTTGTTGAAGTACAAAGGACTCTTTCAACTGATACTGAATAATGAAGCCAAGCGTTGGAAAACAAGCGCTTGGAAAGAGGAAAAAAAAAACAGAAAAAAAAAGAAAAAAAAGGAAAAAAAAAACAGCATTGCATCACCAGCCCTTGCAGTGGCGCTTCTCTATCCCACCCCCCTGACTCCCCATCTCTCCCCCCTTCTCCCCCCCCCCCTCCCCCACACACACACCCTGTCTCTTTCCAGACCAAAGTCACAAAGTCCATGCAGCCATTTTCATTTTCAGCGATTTTGAACCCGGTTTTTCCCCTCTATTCCTCTAAAGTATTAACATAATTTTTTGTCCAGTTCTTCATTTTCCAAAATTCTTTTTTTTTTCTCTCCCACACATTCACAATATACGGTGGGCCCACAAAATGGTCTTAAAGGAGTTGAGACTTGAAAACTTTGCACCTTCCCCTCCTAAGAGCTTCTGATAAACAGGATCGTATTGTGAAGATTCTGCACCCAAAATGCTCCAAATGACAGGAAAAGCCATGAACTCCACCTTTTTATGATACTCATGTTGTTTTACTATCATGCTCAACAAAATAAATCATAAGGGAAGACGAATAAGAAACAGAATATTGCTTTTGCCTAAATGTCAAGGGACTGAAAAGTATCCTAACAAAATCTTGCCACTCTTGAAAAACACTCAAAGACAATTCTGCCACTTCAAAGACTACGGAAACACAATTGTTCCATTCTGGATTTCTGATTTATCCAAGACTTGCAGTCCCGTATCTACAGCACAACTTTCTGTGTCGTTTTCATTCCTTATGCTACTGAGTCACTTTTGTCTTGTTTTCCTTCTTTGGTACAAACATCTCTGAAGTCACATGAACAGAACACACCCCCATGCAAAAAAACCATGCAGACCTAACATATGCACAAACAGGTTGTGAGGCAACATTTCGATGTAAGCCATAATCTGCTGAACATTTGGAACAGAAGAGCAGATCAGTGTGAGAAGAATGACCACAAGAAATTTGCCCCAACAGACAGAACATACCTCAGCACAGATCAAAGAAGATTGATGGAAGAACCAGAGCTACTGAGGGCAGGACATGCATCTAAAGAAACTAACCCCAACAGACAAACATACCTCAGCACAGATCAAGAAGATGATGGGAGAACCAGAGCTACTGAGGGGCAGGACATGCATCTAAAGAAACTAACCCCAACAGACAGAACATACCTCAGCACAGATCAAAGAAGATTGATGGGAAGAACCAGAGCTACTGAGGGGGCAGGACATGCATCTAAAGAAACTAACCCCAACAGACAGAACGTACCTCAGCACAGATCAAAGAAGACTGATGGGAAGAACCAGAGCTACTGAGGGGGCAGGACATGCATCTAAAGAAACTAGCCCCAACAGACAGAACATACCTCAGCACAGATCAAAGAAGATTGATGGGAAGAACCAGAGCTACTGAGGGGGCAGGACATGCATCTATGCCTTAGGTTAGTGCAGAGTTTCGTTACGCATCTTGAAGGTATTCAGTATCACTGATCTGATTGGCTCTCTGTCTGCCTCCTGTTCACCGATTGGCTGGCTGTTCACCAATCTTTGCTGCTGACAGAGCTGCAGAGCCCTCAAAATCGCGAAGTGTAGCATTTTGAAATGTTTAATTGTAGTATTCCAAAGTTCAGCACAGCACCTGTATGTGATATCATAAGCCAGACTCAATGTTACGTTTAGTGGAGTCACGCACGACATGATTCTGGACTATGAAGTTCTTGTGTGTTTTCTGATTCGACTTACAAGAAAGCAAAATAGCCAACAATAAAGTGGCAAAACTGCGATTGTCTCAAGCGATTTTCTTCTGGAAATCTGGGTAGTTCTTGTGTGTTTTTTGACATAACTTACAAAAAAGCAAAATGGCCGACAATAAAGTGGAAAAACTGTGATTGTCTGTAGCAATTTTCTTCTTCTTTGCATTTCCTCCCATTACTGAACTTGGCCATTTCTTGATGAAGGAAGTCTACAGTCTACAGGTCCACACTGCTTTGATTCGCTTTTAGCTGCCACTTACTCCATAAAATGTTTTTTTTATCTGATTTTTTTTGTTTTGGTGTAACATTTTGTCACAAAAAGTAGCAGGCTGGCATTGTCATCAGATCGTAGCATGCTACACCCAAACCACAGCACTTGACAGCATTGCTCTAACAGTGTCCAACAGTACAGGCTGAAGCATGCTACACCCAAACCACAGCACTTGACAGCACTGTACTAACAGTGTCCAACAGTACAGGCTGAAGCATGCTACACCCAAACCACAGCACCTGACAGCACTGCACTAACAGTGTCCAACAGTACAGGCTGAAGCATGCTACACCCAAACCACAGCACCTGACAGCACTGCACTAACAGTGTCCAACAGTACAGGCTGAAGCATGCTACACCCAAACCACAGAACCTGACAGCACTGCACTAACAGTGTCCAACAGTACAGGCTGAAGCATGCTACACCCAAACCACAGAACCTGACAGCACTGCACTAACAGTGTCCAACAGTACAGGCTGAAGAATGCTACACCCAAACCACAGCACCTGACAGCACTGCACTAACAGTGTCCAACAGTACAGGCTGAAGCATGCTACACCCAAACCACAGAACCTGACAGCACTGCACTAACAGTGTCCAACAGTACAGGCTGAAGCATGCTACACCCAAACCACAGCACCTGACAGCACTGCACTAACAGTGTCCAACAGTACAGGCTGAAGCATGCTACACCCAAACCACAGAACCTGACAGCACTGCACTAACAGTGTCCAACAGTACAGCTGAAGCATGCTACACCCAAACCACAGCACTTGATAGCACTGCACTAACAGTGTCCAACAGTACAGGCTGAAGCATGCTACACCCAAACCACAGCACCTGACAGCACTGCACTAACAGTGTCCAACAGTACAGGCTGAAGCATGCTACACCCAAACCACAGCACTTGACAGCACTGCACTAACAGTGTCCAACAGTACAGGCTGAAGCATGCACATTGTGGTTTGCACACAGGTACTGGCTGCATGCAGGCAGCAGGCCAACCTGACTGTTTCAGTTTCAGTTTCATCAATGAGGCGTCACTGCATGCGGACTAGTCCATATATGCTACATCACATCCGCTAAGTTCTGACACCACACTGCGCATAATTCAAAGCTGATGGATAAATGAATTAATAACCGAGATGAGGGAATTGAAGAAGAGGGTCTCGTGGCTACGACTTAGCAGGTGTCTGACCTATGCGTTAGCCCAAAGCGCTAGTCAGACCTTGAGTACCTACCTAACACTTGTTGTGCCATTTTTATCATTGTATGTGTGTGTAGTGAATGTACGTGTCCCACATGTGGGCGTTCCTTCTGGGCCCAGATTGGCCTCACCAGCCACCTGCGGACCCACACTCAGCAATCTTCCATCTGAGATTGAAGTCATGGTCATCTCCGAAATCGAAGGACGAACAACAACACATGTGTGTGTATGGATGCGTAGGCGTGTGTGTGTGAGCGCATGTGTCTGTGCATGATGTGCCTGTATGCATATGCATGTGTGTGTGTGCGTGTGTGTGTGTGTGTGTATGTGTATGTGTATGTGTGTGTGTGTAAGTGTGTGCGCATGTCAACACGGCTGATCAGGGCACAGGAAGCTGGCCCAGGTCACGACCTGAAAGGGTGGCCCAGCCCGTCACAAACATCCTTGCCAGCCACACAGCGCCTGGAAGGAGGTCAGCGACCTGCGTGAGTAACAGGACTTTGATGAAAAGTGAACAGTACAGAGGCGAGGTGAGCTGCATATTCTGTCCCCCTACACCTTTGGGAAGGACCGGAACCAGATTGTGTGCCCACTGTACAGGAACTGCGGTCACCTACTCCTCTTCTCCTGTCCCATGCGAGCTACACCAAGACAGACCGTGAACACAGCTGACCTGATCTATCCGACTAGTCCCGTCATCAGAAAGTTATACCCTACTGCAAATAAAGACACCAAACAAGGTGCAGAGTCAAGTTTTTAGCACATGTTCAAAACAGACAAGAGGATGCTCTGCTGCTGTGTCTTCTGGAGCATTTAATCACAGATACCAAATTACAACAAACAATACTTCCTGAACCGTCTGGTACTGACCACCTTTTGAAGAGCACTGTTCTGCCTATCTTTATGTCTGTCGTTCATATTTGTCACGTCTGAAGCACACACACACTTGTAGTAAAATCACTTGTCTGTTATGTACTGTGTATCAAAGAAGTTTCACTTTACACCTGCCAATGCATGTTGATTTGTACTTTGGCTAGTTTTCACTGATGCTTAAGTCTGTGTCCCGTCTCCTCTTCAGAATGTTGATCGTCACTCTCAGTATCAAAATCAAGACAGTGGTACCTGAAGATCAGATCTGTCTGCCCCATCCCGTCACAAGGCGGCCAGAGCCTCTCTCTGAACCAACCTAACAGCCCACAGGTCAGAATGCAGTATAGATGCTAAGCGACGACAAATATCACGTGATGACCAAGTCGTCAGCTCTTCCTGTTTGGATTCTGAATGATGACGACACACCAACTTCGCAGCATTCAACAAAATCAAAAAGGGCCAAGATCATTGAGGTATGAAGACACTACGTTTGTGTGTTTTGTTTTCGTCACTATGCCTCTATGAATAATCTTTTAAAATAACATACACACACCACACACACACAAACTAATCAATCATTTTTTTTCCTTAAGTGAGAGTAGCCAACAGACAACAAATATGTATGCAGATCTGAAATCAAGTCCATAAATAAAACAATTCTTTATATAAAATCAGTTTTAAAAAAAGTTCACACCAACTACAAAAATAAATCCAGACATAGCAACTCAAAAATGAGAGTCTGTTCTATTTAAATCAGTTTTTCAAAGAATCTTCCCAAAGTAGTGACATAATATCTTATTAGGCATCGACACACCCTCACCGACACACACAGATGATCAAGAGAGAGAAATCCTGCTCCACTTCTCTCTTGATTCACCGATTTGTCTCCCTTGACCAGTGTGTAATGCAGACACTTCTCTCTTCCCTGGAAGTGGACAGACATCCCTCTATAGCTCTCACAATGGACTCTCCAAGTTCCCCTTGATGCAAGAGACATCCCCCTACAGCTCCAACACAATGGACTCTCAGTTCCCCTTGATGCAAAAGACATCCCTCCATAGCTCTCACAATGGACTCTCCAAGTTCCCCTTGATGCAAGAGACATCCCTCCATAGCTCTCACAATGGACTCTCCCAGTTCCCCTTGATGCAAGAGACATCCCTCCATAGCCCTCACAATGGACTCTCCCAGTTCCCCTTGATGCAAGAGACATCCCCCTACAGCTCTAACAATGGACTCTCTCAGTTCCCCTTAATGCAAGAGACATCCCTCTATAGCTCTCACAATGGACTCTCCCACTTCCCCTTCACGCAACAGACATCCCTCTACAGCTTTAACAATGGACTCTCCCAGTTCCTCTTAACTCTCTTGATAAGCACGCGCCCGCTAGTGCCCAACCGGACATCACATAGCCAAAAGACTGAGCGCCTGCCAGCGCCCGGTAAAACACATGGCAACAATGAGCGCCACAATGTTTCTCATAGAAAAGGAAGTCTCGCGAGAACGTGACTTCCTTCTTCCTGTAGCCATTCACTTCCGTTTGCAAAAAACCGCGAGTCGATACGTGCCGTAGTTCTCGAGTTATGAATTTTTAAAGTTTTGTTGTCGAAATGCTGTTTTTCACCATGGCTAACCTTGATTTCTGCCGTTCTATGAGATTTAGTATGAAGATACTGTGATTTGTGGGATTTACGGCATAAGACTTAGTGAAAGTGCTGGGTGATGAAGCTTACAGTGACCTAGATTTCGACTGGGATGAGGTTCCAGATATGATAAACAACGGTTCGGAAGGAAGTTCTGAAGAAGATTTTTTTCCCCGAGTAAATGGCTCATGTGACATTCTTCAAACTTATGATATAGCAACATATATATTCGTAGGAATTTTTATAATTATTTTTATTTCATTATTTCCTTTCCTCTCTTTTCAATTAATTTTTGAATTGGGTAACCATGTTCAAATTACGGAGTTACTTATCTTGCCGATGGTTTTCAGCGTAACTAAGCTCAGGTAAGGGTATACTGAAGAGGGTTAATGCAACAGACATCCCTCTACAGCTTTAACAATGGACTCGCCCAGTTCTCCTTCCAGTGACAGACACTCCTCTGCAGCTCTCACAATGGATTCTCCCATTTTCCCTCACTTACTGCAACAGATACTCCTCTTAGCTCTTGCAAAGGACTCTCACAGTCCCTCTCACTTACAGTGACTAATACTCCTCTACTCTAAACTTTTGCTACAGACACTCTTACTTCCCTTTACTTATTGCCCGTGATTCTGCAGTGACTGAACTCCCTTGTCCTTCTCGTTCCTTATCACCCTGCAGATAGTTCACGATAAATCAGACATGCCAAGTGGCACTCTCAAAAGTTATGAGATACACAGAAACATTCACAAGCAAACCTCACCCCCACCCTGTTCATGTGAACCAGCGTCAGTCTTGTCTTCACCCAAGACACAACAACATCGACAAATTACAAACGACCTGATGTCAACATGCAGACAACGCAGCTTCTTGCCTGACCACCCCATTTACATATCCCCTCCCTCCAACTCCCCACCCTTCCCAACAACCCCCCCCCCCCCCCCTCCCCCAATCCCCAGTGCCCCCACTGAGCGAGTCCCCCAAGGTCACAGATCCTGCTCCATCACCCCCTTCAAGGCCAGCTCGGCGGTGACGTTGTCCAGGTAGTTGGGGTCAGGGTAGCCATGGCCGCTGAGGTTGGAGCCGAACTCCGTCTTGTGGTGGATCTCGTTCCAGGTGACCGTGTCCGACTCCCCTGTGGTGGCCGAGGTGCCAATGGTGAACATCAGCTTGCGCTTGAAGGCCAGCATCAGCAGCTTGAGGATCTGGAGAGGAGAGAACAGTCTGGTGAAAAAAGCAGTGATAAGACACCAAGAGGGAGAATGAGACTGAACGCAGCATTAGGGAAAACACAGCAAACTGTCAATGATGATGCCTAGAAACACTTATCTATCACACAATACAAACCAGACAAGCGAATTTTCAACAAATACGTCTTCCTGAGACATCACAAACAACAGACAGAAAATGCACAGACCAATTCCAACCAGATCGTAACCAGCACTCTCTTATGGAAATATTGCTTGTACATTTTCCACGTCTTTCGTTTGCATCGTCTGGACAGGATGTTTGTTGAAAATTCTGTTTGTCTTGTCCGTTTCACATTTTGTTCAAGTGTTGCTCCGCATGTCTTGTTTTGCGTGTTCACTTGTATCTTGTCTAACATTCTGACTGGGCTGATAACGTGCTGGTTCTACAATAGCTCAACACAAGAACAAGTGTCAAAGTGCTGGTTCTCCAATAACTCAACACAAGAACAAGTGTCAAAGTGCTGGTTCTCTAATAGATCAACAGAAGAACAAGTGTCAAAGAGCTGGTTCTACAATAGCTAAACACAAGAACAAGTGTCAAGTCAAGATTTTCTTGCCAGCAGTGAAAAATTTTTGGGGCCCCCATTTAGGTTTTTTTTTTTTTTTTTTTTTTTTTTAAAGGGACAGGGAGCACATCAGGCAGAATTGGGTGGGGATGGAGGTGTCCCTTTGTCACCACCGACACTCAGATCCTCACACGGCTTTTCTGTGGACAAGCAGCTTTTCACACCCACTCATTCACAGACATGTTTTCCACTTTCAAAACGTGTGATGGACACTTCTCGCCTTCCTCTTTCCTCCCCTTGTTCATCAGAGACAGGGAACATGGACGCAATGACATACAGTAATGGAGAAAGAGGAGGAGGGACTGAGAGAGGGTGGGGTTGCTTAGACATCAAAGCTAAGTACCATGTCGTTTAACCAAATTCATGACTTGGTCAGATATGAACACACAAGCTACTGCGAGAGAGAGAGAGAGAGAGAGAGAGAGAGAGAGAGAGAGAGAGAGAGAGAGAAATCTGTTTATTCCTACATCTGAAGAGTGACACTCAGACACAGTCACACACACATTTACACCTTAATCTCTCAACACACTGCTATGCCCCCTACTGACAACAATCATGGCTTGGTTGCAGAGTTATCCAACATTCCCCTTCTCTGGGCACAACCAAATCCATCCAAAAACTGTCAGCCCTAATTCTTCCTTTCCTGATCATGGTATACACCTCACTCTTTCTCCCCTTTCTCCCCCTCTTTATCATGGGACACACCTCAGTATCTCTCATGTATCTCCCCTTGTTATCACCAGACATATGTGGATATTCCTCACCTTAATTTTCCCTGCTATCATCAGACACACCTCCCTATCTCTCACCTTTCTCCCTCTGTTATCGTCAGGAAGAAAACCAGAGCGAGGAAAGCCCCGCGCCGTGAACCGACGGCCTGGGTTGGGATGTTCCGGTCCCTGAGTGACAGCGAACATACATGGGTGAAATCACATGTGCGTGTATGTCCATAATGCAGACATTACCCGTTTGGAATATTTACAGTCAGGTTTATCCTTTGTTTTAATGAGAACAGAGAAGAACAGATGCGCATTTGTATGCGCAGACACACACACTCCTATGCCTTATGCTGCACCATGTGAAACCTGTTTCTTGTCAATGAAAACTGAATTTTGTTGGATCACAACTTACTGAATGTCCACTGTTCACTCATGAAAATCACACACACACACCCACATGCATGCATACATATGCCAGTTCATGTGCACACACACACAAACACACACCAACAAAAATGGAGAAACAACTACCTGCTATGGCACAGTGGCAAGGCTGCCATCTGCACTCTGGGGCAGTTGTGGGTTCAGTTCCCATCAAAACCATTCATTTGTGAGACTCTTCCGCCCTGACCGGCTTTAGTTTGTCACAGTCAAATTTTCCCCAAACATGTGCATAAAACATATGGCAAAATGGTATGGGCACGCAAGTCTTTACGAATCGTCTGTTGGAGGTTCATCACAACGGCTGGTATGGATGCACTGTTCTCTTCCCTGCTCCTTCTCCACCAACCCCTTCCCTGCTCTCCAGCCCCCCTCCCCACGCCCCCTCCCCTCCCACCCCCTGCTTCCCGATGAGCGACATCTCTGACGGACCTGTACGCCCGGACTGATGTAGTAGGTGACCCGTATGGTGCCGCAGTGGGGGTGGCCGGGCAGGGGCCGCGACAGGATGTCATAGCTCATCTCCCCGGGAGGACAGTTGCCCAGCAGCTCCCCGTAGATGGTCTTACAGGTGGGGCACTGGAGGCTGTCTCCCTGGACACACACAGAGCAGACACACAGAGGATTATATATATGTGAATCACATTCTGTCTGTCAATGTGTTCTTGCTCAATATACAAACCACACTGAGGATTATATACATATGGAGCACATTCTGTCTGTGAATCTGTGTTCTTGCTCCGTCTCAAAATCCACAATTCTCATCTGATGTTCTCCAAATATGGCATGGTGTCTCATCAGCATACTCATGAGGACCACAAGCAAATCATTTCTGTGCCCGACAGACACATTTCTCACGCAACACAACTGAGAAGTGAAGTGATGTCATGACTCACAACTGGTCAAAGGGAAATAACTTGAGGTCAGGCTCATGACACACTTCAGGCCACTCCTCTCACTGTCACAGCAAGCAGATGTAAAAGGGAGGAGAGCAGAAAGATAACAGGGTAGGACAAAAAAAAGACATTTGATGGGGGTAATAGGACAGGAGGGCGATGAGGGAGACGAGACACTGTTGAAGAGCTGAGGAGGATGGGGGATAACTGGTAACACAGCTTGTGCTTGTGCAGTATCGCACACACTCAGTTTCATCAAAGAGGTGCCACTGTGTGCAAACAAGTCCATATATGCCACACCACATCTGCTGAGCACAGGTTACAGCTAGATAAGCCAATAAAACAGAAAAGATTTATCAGCCCATGGTAATGAAGTTGACAGCATTACAGATCCCTGCCTGGTTGGTGGTTGGCTTGACTTCCATCAGAGCCATTTACTTGTGGGATTTTTCTGCCTCGACTGGCTCCTACCCACAGTTCAGTTTGCAATGGATTCAACTGGGAAGACCTTGGACCACACTGTCTAATTTCATCCTCTTAATGGATGCATCTCTGAAAGTGTTGCTCAAAATGCCTGACCATGACTGCAGGTGCCTCTATCTCTCAGGCCTGGTTCTCACTAGGGTGACAGCCTGAATGCAGCCCCACCCTGTGGTCAGCCGAGCTATATGTATACAATACACAAGTTTGAATGTTTACCCACATCATTTTTTTTGGAACAGGCCTAATGCCCCCTCTCCCCACTCCCATGGGCCGATGAGCTATGAAAAAAACCATGAATCAGAGTGAGTATCAACATGACTTCTTCCAATCATGGCACCTCCTTCACTCCCCTAATGCTCTCTTGTCTTTTTCCATCTCCTCACCAAACAGTGGCCTACTCCACAGTGATACAAAGACACACACATGCAGGTCACCCCCCCCCCCCCCCCACCTCCCTTCCCCTCCTCAACCCACCTTGTGAGAGCTGTCGTACATGGCCAGGAGACAGAGGCGGTGGAACATGTGGCTGCACTTGTTCAGCTGGATGACGTCGCAGTGCCCTGCCTTGCCCTCCCCGTAACTGGAGGGTCCTGACAAGGTGTCGTAGCATATACAGCAGTCCTGAACAAATCATGTAGTCACTTGCACATTAGTGATTGACAATGGACCCCGACAGGGTGTGGTAGCATATACAGCCGTCCTGAACAAATCATGTGGTCACTTGTACATTAGTGATTGACAAAGGGGCCCCAACAGGGTGTGGTAGCGTATACAGCAGTCCTGGAAACCAAATGACATGCTCACTTGTACATTAGTGATCGACAATGGGGCCTGACAGGGTGTGGTAGCGTATACAGCAGTCCTGAACAAATCATGTAGTCACTTGTACATTAGTGATCGACAATGGGCCCCAACAGGGTGTCACAGCATATACAGCAGTCCTGAACAAATCATGTAGTCACTTGTACATTAGTGATCGACAATGGGCCCCAACAGGGTGTCACAGCATATACAGCAGTCCTGAACAAATCATGTAGTCACTTGTACATTAGTGATCGACAACGGGCCCCAACAGGGTGTCACAGCATATACAGCAGTCCTGAACAAATCATGTAGTCACTTGTACATTAGTGATCGACAATGGGCCCCAACAGGGTGTCACAGCATATACAGCAGTCCTGAACAAATCATGTAGTCACTTGTACATTAGTGATCGACAATGGGCCCCAACAGGGTGTCACAGCATATACAGCAGTCCTGAACAAATCATGTAGTCACTTGTACATTAGTGATCGACAATGGACCCCGACAGGATGTCACAGCATATACAGCAGTCCTGACATAAAGATAATGTGGTCATTTATGGAGTAGTGATTGCCAACGGGCTCTGACAAGGTGTTGTAATAGAAACAGCAGTCATCAACAATTAGGTCAGTCCTACAGTAGTGATAGACAGTGGGACACAACAGCAAGTCGTAACATACACAGCAGTCATCAACAATTAGGTCAGTCCTACAGTAGTGATAGACAAAAGGACACAACAGCAAGTCGTAACATACACAGCAGTCATCAACAATCAGGTCAGTCCTACAGTAGTGATAGACAACGGGACACAACAGCAAGTCGTAACATACACAGCAGTCCTGACCCAATCAGGTCATTTCTACAGTTGTCATGGAAACTGACGTTACATGAACACTACAATGAAAAAAGTGATGTCACATGAACAATAATAGCTTTGAAAATGATGTCACATGTACAGCAGATATGTAATTTGGTGTCATGTGTACAACAGTACAGATACTGTCACGTGAACAACAGTTCAATAAAATGGTGTTACATGAACGACTGCAATGAAGCAATACAATGTACACAGCAATGCCTTCAACTGCTGTCATGGAATGAGATGCAGTGTAACACAGGACTACACTCACAGCAACCATGACAAAATCTGGTGTCAGACTGAGCGATAAATCGGAGATCATTGTGCATGATTGCACAATGTGTCAGAGATCTTTTGATTTGACTGAGCAATAGGTAATGATCTTTACCATACAACAATGCTACAGATCTTTCATCATGACTGAACAAATCGATCAGAATCTTTTTGTTTTTTAACTGAACAATGTGTCACATATCTTTAACAATGTTACAGAGATTTTTCAGAAGGATCGAGCAATGTTTCAGAATCTTTTGTGCATGACTGAACAATGTGTCCGAGATTTTCAGTGCATGAGTGAACAATGCGTCAGATATCTGTGTTTCCTGTGCCACTCAGTTGTCTGTCCAGAGATGGTCACTATCTGATACCAGTTGTCTGTCCAGAGATGGTCACTGTCTGATACCAGTTGTCTGTCCAGAGATGGTCACTGTCTGATACCAGTTGTCTGTCCAGAGATGGTCACTATCTGATACCAGTGTTCTGTCCAAGATGGTCACTGTCTGATACCAGTTGTCTGTCCAGAGATGGTCACTATCTGATACCAGTTGTCTGTCCAGAGATGGTCACTATCTGATACCAGTGTTCTGTCCAGAGATGGTCACTGTCTGATACCAGTTGTCTGTCCAGAGATGGTCACTGTCTGATACCAGTTGTCTGTCCAGAGATGGTCACTATCTGATACCAGTTGTCTGTCCAGAGATGGTCACTACCTGATACCAGTTGTCTGTCCAGAGATGGTCACTATCTGATACCAGTTGTCTGTCCAGAGATGGTCACTACCTGATACCAGTTGTCTGTCCAGAGATGGTCACTACCTGATACCAGTTGTCTGTCCAGAGATGGTCACTACCTGATACCAGTTGTCTGTCCAGAGATGGTCACTGTCTGATACCAGTTGTCTGTCCAGAGATGGTCACTGTCTGATACCAGTTGTCTGTCCAGAGATGGTCACTATCTGATACCAGTTGTCTGTCCAGAGATGGTCACTGTCTGATACCAGTTGTCTGTCCAGAGATGGTCACTATCTGATACCAGTGTTCTGTCCAGAGATGGTCACTGTCTGATACCAGTTGTCTGTCCAGAGATGGTCACTATCTGATACCAGTTGTCTGTCCAGAGATGGTCACTATCTGATACCAGTGTTCTGTCCACAGATGGTCACTATCTGATACCAGTTGTCTGTCCAGAGATGGTCACTACCTGATACCAGTTGTCTGTCCAGAGATGGTCACTGTCTGATACCAGTTGTCTGTCCAGAGATGGTCACTATCTGATACCAGTTGTCTGTCCAGAGATGGTCACTACCTGATACCAGTGTTCTGTCCAGAGATGGTCACTATCTGATACCAGTGTTCTGTCCACAGATGGTCACTATCTGATACCAGTTGTCTGTCCAGAGATGGTCACTATCTGATACCAGTTGTCTGTCCAGAGATGATCACCAT
>CM065739.1:57111311-57156311 GCA_033310375.1 Conus canariensis
GAGGCTTAATACTTTCTGTTCAACAGTGAAGAGGTTGAACACTTTCTGTTTAACAGTAAGGAGGTTTAACACTTTCTGTTTAACACCAAGGAGGTTTCTCACTTTCTGTTTAACAGTAAGGAGGTTTAACACTTTCGGTTTAACAGTAAGGAGGTTTAACACTTTCTGTTTAACACCAAGGAGGTTTAACACTTTCTGTGTAACAGTAAGGAGCACTTTCTGTTTAACAGTAAAGAGGTTTAACACTTTCTGTTTAACAGTAAAGAGGTTTAACACTTTCTGTTTAACAGTAAGGAGGTTTAACACTTTCTGTGTAACAGTAAGGAGGTTTAACACTTTCTGTTTAACAGTAAAGAGGTTTCTCACTTTCTGTTTAACAGTAAGAGGATTAACATTTTCCTTTTGACAGTAAAGAGGTTTAACACTTTCTGTTTAACAGTAAGGAGATTTAACACTTTCTGTTTAACACCAAGCAGGTTTAACACTTTCTGTTTAACAGTAAGAAGGTTTAACACTTTCTGTTTAACAGTATGGAGGTTTAACACTTTCTGTTTAACAGTAAGGAGGTTTAACACTTTCCGTTTAATAGTAAGGAGTTTTAACACTTTCCTTTTAACAGTAAGGAGGTTTAACACTTTCTGTGTAACAGCACGGAGATTTTACACTTTCTGTTTAACAGTAAGGAGATTTAATACTTTCTGTTTAACAGTAGGAAGTTTAACACTTTCTGTTTAACAGTATATAACAGTACAGTTTCAAAATTTCTGTTTAATAGTATGCAATTTAACACTTTCTATCTAACGATAAGGAAATTTAAACACTTTCTATTTAACAATAAGGAGGTTTAACACTTTCTACTTAACAATAAGGAGATTTAACACTTTCTATTTAACAGTAAGGAGGTCTAACACTTTCCATACCTTCTTATCAAAAGATAGATAGGCCTAATTCTTTCCTTCCTGCTTAAATCCTGTTTGTACATATTAACAGCAAAGAGACTCAACGCTTTCCCTTTCTGCTAATCCTTGAAAGAATCACCGTGGGCAAGAAGAAGACTTTAGTCCAGTTCACTACCTGCGTATCCAGATACATCAGCTGTCTTTCTCCTCCCCTACGCCAATCCTGCTTATCCACAGACATGCCCAGCGCTGACAGGAAATCTCCTCTAACAATGAAACAAGAGGAGTAAGAATACAATCATTTCCATCAGAAAACTGTAAAAGAGCAACTGGAAATTCAGGTCATGTTACTCATCACTGAAACCTAGCCAGCCCCCAAATTCCCCCCTCAGGATACAGATAAATAAAAGCAACAGACAGCGGCAGATCAAACTAGGAAATAACACATTCTGATCACTCTGGAGTAGTTTGTCTGTTGGCAGAATTTCTTAACATGATATGCATGTACATGAATATTCAAATCATCTCTACAAGGTCGTCATCAGAGCAAACGTTTTTGAACCAATGCCCCTCATGAATTCATCTATGAATGAACACCATCACACGACATCTGTCACCAACGTCCTTTGATGGAGAAGAGATTCTGACCTCTGTCATAACCCATCGACAGCACTTTTCATATCTACACAATATCATCACTTCACGAGAACAACCAACACACCCACTCCCAACATCGACTATGCTTCTTCCCCCTCAACTGACAACAAGCAAACATGTATGCATGCAGTGATGTCAACACATCCACATGATGGCCCCCACCTCCCTCTCTCCCCCCACCTTCCAGCCTGCCCCTGATTCATCTCTTTCCTGAGCTGTTCCTCTTGAATAATTCAACATCCTGATCTTTTTTCTGTCTTTCTGCCTTTTTTTTTTTTTTTTTTTTTTTTCTTACTGCCAGCAGAAGACGATGGCGAACCACCATCTGATCTGGTGGGGAGAGACGACGACTGATCGGGATGGAATTTGTCTACAAGATTGCCAGGACCCAAGATAAGACGGTTCATCATGCAGAGGGGGTGGGAGGGGTCGGAGGGGTGGGGATGGGGGGTGGGGGTGTTGATGCGTGTTCTCATCACTGCCTCATGCATTTATTCATGAAGGGGGATGGGGGGGGGGGGGGGGTGGAGACAGACCAACATTTTCACTGGCTTCACTGGCAGTGGAAGCACTATGCTGGACCTCTACTTCCTCATATGGGAATGGAGAGGGAGGGAGAGGGAGAGGGAGAGAGAGAGAGAGAGAGAGAGAGAGAGAGAGAGAGAGAGAGAGAGAGAGACAGACAGACAGAGAGAGAGACAGAGAGAGAGAGAGAGACAGAGAGAGAGAGAGAGACAGAGACAGAGAGAGAGAGAGAGGAGAGAGAGAGAGAATAAGCCATAAAGGAATGCAGGACAAGAGGGAAGCATTGGGAGAGTGACGACATGAAGAAAGATGGGAAGGTGATGTGAGAAACAAGGGAGGGGGGTCAGGAGGAGATGACAGAAAAAAAGTGTAGGGGTGGGTAGAAGGGGGGTAGGGAGGGAGTAAGACAACTGAAGAGAGCCTTGGACAAGACCTGAGACTAGTGAGAGAGAGAGAGAGAAAAATCAACAGGCACTGGGGATACACAGGCAATGTAAGGAACTAGGGTATTGAAAGATTGCAAACGAGAGAGAGAGAGAGAGAGAGAGAGAGAGAGAGAGAGGAGAGAGAGAGAGAGAGAGAGAGAGAGAGAGAAAGAAAGAGAGTGAGACAGAGAGTGAGACAGAGACAAAGAGAAAGACAGACACAGAGACACACACACAGACAGAGAGAGACAGACAGAGAGATAGAGGAAGACAGAGACAGAGAGGCAGAGACAGAGAGTGAGACAGAGACAAAGAGACAGAGAGAGGATGCAATACACCTCAGACAAGTGCACACATACACGCACACAAATTAGCTGGACTGCTACAACACAACACAATACTTAAACCAGTAAGTACACAGATATTACAGAATGTGTTCAGAGTGCACACAGCTGTTGTGATCATGAACAGATCATAAAAAGGCATACTTTTTCCCCCCCGAGTTCAATTGTGGCAGATCGGATAAAAGTACTTTTACGCGATGCGCTACTCCAAGCTGCCATGCGATCAGGAAAAAACCCTACAGCATGGCGGTAAATGTGTAACTTTTAGTGACGCACTGACCCAAACTCCAGTGCATCAGATCAGAACTTAGTGCGTCAGGTATGTACAGGCTGCACACCAAATGTGCTAAGGCCTTGCTTAACTCTCTTCAGTTCTTTCCCTTGAATTTCCATCACCGGTGATCAATGGTTTTCTTCTTGGAATTATGGTATTTAAAACAACATTTCTGTTATCTGAAGCAATACATCACTTCAAAAACCCAAAACAGACACATTCATCACAAAAACATGCTTACGCAGAATGTTACGAAAAAAAAGAACATCCGTCATGCAAAATGCAAAAATCTCAAAAACTGTTGAGAGTTAAGCAGTCGAGAATTTAGACTGGCGCAATTACATTGTTTTGAGAATTTTTCATTGTGTCTGGAAGTTGATTCTCCTCATTTTCTTTCATGTGGCCATCAAGGTACAAGTCAGGTGGTTCAAGCAGGCAGCTTAAAATCAAAGGAATGGGACTATTTGGGCGCTTCAAGCTGGTGCAAAGGTAGGGCCACGGATGAGTGCAAAGGCCCGAAATGTGACGTCAACTAACAGGAAGGTCATGTATTTGAAGAGCGTTTGTGATTTCAACAGTGAAAATCCCCCCAAACAAGGGAAGTAATTGGTTGGGAGTTGTTCCCTTGACCAATAATCAGGTTAACATTAAATGCTGGCTCAAATCTATGGTAGGCCTCAAAACGTTCACATGGAACATGTAGTGTTCTAGTGCAAAATCCTAGCTGTGGCATGTGGCCACATCTGTACTGAATACCTATCACTGATTAACAACATAAACTGAACACAATCAGCAACAAGCAATCCTACATTCTTCTTCTTCTTCTTCTGTGGTCAATTTTAACTGGCTGCATCAGATCTTCAATTCTACATTCAAAACCAAACCAAAGACAGCACCACCTCAAAGCACTCCCATCACACTCCCCCCCCCCCCACCACCACCACCCCCCACCACCACCCCCCCCCCCACCACCACCCCCCCCCACCCCACCCCCCCAAACCTGGGTACTTACGCTGACCCAGGCAGAATGTTGTGGCCCAGAGTGGGAGCGAAAGACGACTGGTTGAAGGGGTAGCCGGACGGGGCCAGCCCGAACCCTGGCATGTGCTGCTGCGGAGGCGGCTGTGGATGTTGTTGCTGCTGCTGCAGCTGCGGTGGCTGCTGTGCATGGAAATGGTGGTGATGCATGGGCTGCAGGTGCTGACTGTGGGACGCCAGGTGATTCGTGGCCTGGGCAGGAACCGGCAGCGGCTGCTGTTGTTGGGGAAGGTGGTGGTGGTGGGGGTGGAGGGGGGTCAGTCCGGTGGTACCCGGCGCGGGGTGACCCTGAGGTTGCGACGGGGCGAACGTGTGTGACAGGCCGCTCATCAGGGGGTGCGTGTTGTTCAGACCGCCCGCCAACCCCACGCCCCCTGCCATCAAACCCCCTCCCCCTGCCCCCATCTGCTTCTGCACCCGCTTCCTCGTCAGGGGACCCTGGTAGGCGGACACCGCAGACGCCTGCGCCGTGGGCAGGGCGGGCTGCGGGGCGGCGATGACGCTCATGGACGCCGACTGCGACGACGTCAACATGGTGAGGGACGGAGCAGCCATCCCCATCCCAGCATGCACTGGCAGGCTCCGGGACAGCGTATTCCAGCTGCCGGAACTCTGGGATAAGGGGTTCAGCATAGTGTAGGTCCCTACCGCTCCCTGAGCCGAGGATGAGGATGAAGAAGATGGGGCGGAGGAGGATGAGGAGGATGAGGAGGGGGCAGCATGGGCATGAGAAGGTCCCAGGTGTGACATGACCTTATGCCCGGCGCCGTGCGAGGATGAGGCGGCGTGGGAGGACGAAGCATGGGAGGCGTGCTGCTGAGGCATGTTGTTCGAATATGACTGTCCCTGCGACGACGCCCCATGGGAGGCAACTACCGACGCGTGGTTGTGGCCCTTGACCTGGGGCTGGCCCGGGGGCTGATGGGAGTGGGCAGCGGGGAGCTGGGAGGGGGGGAGGTGGGTCATAGGCGGGAAGCCGCGGCTGAGGTTGGCGCCCAGCGGCTGGGCATAGGTGATGAGGTTGAGGGGCAGAGTGGACCCTGCACTGACCAGGGACACCGGGGGCATGGGGTAGGACGAGGTGCTGCCGGCCAGCAGGTTCAAACCTCGGTGCTGACTCTGGGTGGTGGTGGTCACCAGGCTGGCGGCCATGGGGCCTCCTCCTGACCCTGAACACAGGACGCAGTGGTGAGGGGCAGTAATCATTCATTCACTCAGACCACACGAGAGGATCTTTTAACGAGAGTTCCACCTTATTCCCTCCACCTGCCAAACTCTACATGATCTACCCCTGTAAAGCTGACTTACATTAAGTTCCCGTATGGGGGTACTGGGATATTTGGGAAGCTTTGAGTATGAAGACACGCTGTTTGAGGACAGCTGTGGATAGTGGAGAGGTCACTATTGTAAAACCGCTTTGATCTGCCTCCAAAAGAACTTCTAATAATAATGATTGAAAAAAAAAAAGAAGATTTTTTGGCTCAAGCAGAGTGCAGCTGTGAGTGAGACTGAAAGATAACTGTCTTTGCAACCTGACTGTGTACACTGTAGTGGCCAAAACACTGCTGAAACAATGGCAGCTCTGAATTGCATCGAGCTTGTACAGCTCCACTTGCACTCGCTTTGCTTCAAACTTAAGTGGCACAGAGTGAAAGGCCCACTGGCTTTGCCACTGCAGATGGATTCTGCATTTACAGTAAAGAGGTCAATGACAACAATGTTCAGTCATATACACACACACACACACACACACACACACACACACACACACACACACACACACACACACACACACAATACTAATATGAAAACAGACATTTCGCCACTGCAGATGGATTCTGCATTTACAGCACAGACCTAAATGACCACAATGGTCAGTTATGTACAATACTAATACAGAAACAGACATACTTGCTGCACTCTGCATCCATATCTAGATCTTTATCAAGAAAATTTGCAATGGTTAACTCGTGATTTTTGTTGAGTGAATAAAAACAAAAACGACCTTCAAAAATTTGTTTTGACACTTTTGGAAATACATTTTGCTGTTGCAGAAAAATGACACACACACACACACACACACACACACACACACACACACACACACACACACACACACACAAATTAGGTAATTAAAATGTTAACTGTCAATGACAAGACAGAAGAATGACACAAAAGTAGTCTATGCCTTACCAAAAACACTTCAGCATTGAACTGGTATTATTTGGGCATGCAGATCATTTCAGAGGTGATGAAACCTTTGACCTCATACTACTTCTAGGAAAATATTTTATCTATAAATGCAAGTGTGAGAAAAAACTTCTAATTTTGATAAACTTTTTACATTATTTAAAGACAAGCTATAACTTTGAACAGCAAGTTGTGAAAAGCGTAAAGTCAAGTCAAAAACTGCATGAAAAATGGCAGCTATACCAATCTTTAATAGAAGTGTAACTTCTGGACTTGATATATATGCTTAGGGATGAGTCTGTCTCTGTGTCACTTAACATGCATGCACGTTTGGATCCCCTGGTGGCTTTGTCGGTGCCCATATTCCCCCCCCCCTTCCCCCCCCTCCCCCCCAAACCCCCCCCCTCTCTCTCTCTCTGTTGTTTCTGTTTCCGTTTTTTTTTAGCTTTTTTTTCCCCTATTTTTTGTTCTGTATTTTGATCAATTTTTGAAAAATCTCCCCCTACAAATATGTTAACACATGGTACGGAAACTGTTTATGGTACCTGGCCAAAATGGCTGTTGAAGCATAAATGGTGTGAATCGTATGCTGATATGAAGTGAAATGCTATGAATTTGTGTGAAATGTTATGCTTTTGCACGGAGAAAAATAAGATTAATAAAAATTTTTTTTTTTAAACCTTCAGCATTGTACAGCACAACCAGACTCTAAAAGACAGAGACAGTTCCACAAGACACCATGTCCACAAAAAAGTCCATCCCGACTCACCTGAGGTGGAAGGCTGCATGGAGCTGGACGCTGACGAAGCACCCGAAGGGTCTGACCCCTTAAATGACTTCTTCCCCGAAGAGTTCCCGGAACCTTGAGCCTTCCTCATCCGTTTATACTGCCTTGTCCTCAACCTCAAGATCATCCCATTCGAGGCATCAGAGTCTGAGTCGGAATCTGAGCTGGAGGCGGTTACCGACAACTTCCCCCTTTTCTGCTGGCCACCGACACCGGTCATATGACCTGCTGAACTCCCGGACCAGGTGAGGAAGCCGTTCTGGGCGGAGGTGGACGGCTGGGGCTGAGAGTGGCCGGCAGAGGGGTGGGAGGAGAGCAGGGATGGAGTGGGCAAAAGAGTGGTCAGCTTGCTGAAACACTTGGGGGACTTGGCGGCGGAGGGGTAGGGGGTCTGGAGAGGAGAGCGTCGGATCCTGCGTGTCCTTCCAGTGTTTATTCTGACCTGGGAACAGTGAGGAACAGGTGTGTATGATGAATACACTGACATAACTGTTATCTGGAGTCTGGAAATCATTGTAACCCAAAGACTAGCAAACCTGTATCAATTTAACATAGCGCTGCAAACAACAACAAAAAAAAAAGTAAACATCACTTGGAAACGTATTCAACCAATCAGATTTCGATCAGGGGTTCATTCCATTGGAATATCGAACAATCACAGAGGTCTACTTCAGCTTACTTAGTGATGCTGAAATCATTATCATACTCATTAACTGTCTCTCTCTCTCTCTCTCACACACACACAAACACACATACGCATACACACACACACATGCATGCACGCATGCACACACACATACACACACACAGACACACACACACCAAACCAACAAACAAAAAAACTTGTGCGTCATGGAGAATGAAATACATTGCAGCATGACTTAGAATCAAAACAAAATGAAATACAAAGGAACACACAAAACAAGCTACAAAGCAATGCTTACTTGATACACACTGTGACTATGAAACAAACCAGTGATTTTCTGACACTTGTCTTCTCCACACATCAAAAGCAACAGACATCAACCAGACACAAAGATTACTCCTCAAACAGCAGTCTGTACAGGAAAGACCAGGTAGGAAAGAGGTGGGGGAGGGGGGGAGGGGGGGTGAGCACAGTTCAGAGACATAGAGCAGAAGAGGGGGAGATCAGAGAGAGAGAGAGAGAGAGAGAGAGGGGGGAGAGAGGAATAGGGGTGGGAAGGCGGTAGGGTAAGAAGTAAGCCGAAATAATGGGTACATAAAGCATGACAGAGAGAGAGAGAGAGGAGAGACAGAGAGAGAGAGAGTGCCTGTGTGTGAGTGTGTGTATCCTGTGTGGTGTGGTGTGGTGTGTGTGTGTGTGTGTGTATGTGTGTGTGTATGTCTGTGTATCCTGCATGGTGTGTGGTGTTGTGTGTGTGTGTGTGTTGTGTGTGTGTTGTGTGTGTGTGTGAGTGAAGTGAGTGAGTGAGAGGAGAGAGAGAGAGAGAGAGAGAGATAGAGAGAGAGAGAGTGTGTGTGTGTGTGTGTGTGTGTGTGTGTGTGTGTGTGTGTGTGTGTGTGTGTGTGTGTGTGTTCGTTCTTTAATTTAACGTCTATCCACCTAACAGTGATCTTAGACAGTATGTAAGTGTGTGTGCATGTGGTGTTTTTGGGTGTATGCATGCGAATGGTTGGTGTTGATTTGGGGCGTACGTAGGTATGTATAATGCAATTAGGCCTAGATAAAATAAATAATAATTATTAAAAAAAAACACACACACACACACACAACCCCCCCCCCCCCCCCAAAAAAAAAAGCAACCTCCACATAACTGAATCCAAAACTTTGAAAGAAACACTAAATAGGCAACTAACACCAGGATGGGGAAAATAACATAGACGTTAAAGTAAATGTCCAACTGGGCTCTTAATCAGTCCATGAACAACTTCAAAAATGTTTGATTCGTTGGAGATAACGTCTTCAAAGGCTGACATCGACGGTTTAGTGTTCAACAACCAAGCAGGTAAGTAGGGCTTCATTCTATCACACAGAAAAAGTAGATGGAACGGAGTGATTTGCTGGCCACAAATACAAGTCACATGTTTACAGAATTTGGTTTTAAAGGCATCAAGCCTCAATCTAAAAATCAAACTTTTTAAAATCCACTCCTGGTAGAGATTCTTGATTCTTGATTGTGGTGTGTGTGCATGTGTGTATGTGTGTTTCTGTATTTGTGTGTGTGTGTGTGTGTGTGTGTTTTGTGTATGGTGTGTGTGTGTGTGTGTGTGTGTGTGTGTGTGTGTGTGCTGGTGTGTGTGTGTGTGTGTGTGTTGTGTTGTGGTGTGTTGTGTTGTGTTTTGGTGTGGTGTGGTGTGGTGTGGTGTGGTGTGGTGTGTGTGTGTGTGCGCGCGATGCGTGCGTGTGTGTGTGTGTGTGTGTGTGTGTGTGTGTGTGTGTGTGTGTGTGTGTGTGTGTGTGGTGTGTGTGAGAGTGTCAGTGGGAAGGGGAGAGGGAGAAGGGAAGGGGAGGAGGCAGTGGACAGATGGATGTAAGGTAAGGTAATGTTACTTATAGCCCAGCCAACCGCAAAGGGCCATATCAGGGCTGTCACCACGTTAAAATCAACTCAAGACAGAGTTAAGGTAGCCAAGAACACCATGTCATCAAATCCATACAAACAAACAATGCAATAATCAAGCAGGGAAACAATCCACCTTTCAACGGTAGATACAGCACAGCAAACTGCTGGGACATGGCAGCAAAGAGGTCAGACATCAATACAGGGAACGAGGGGGGATGGATTTAGTCCTCTAAGGCAGCCAACAAAGGTCTGGGAAGGAAGGGTGGGGGAGGGGGGCAGGGCAGTAAAAGAGGAGGAAAGGTTGCAGGGAACAAATGGCAGGAACATGGTGCGCAGGGAGGGGATGGGAGGGAGTGGGAGCACAAGGGTAGTGCAGGGAGGGGATGGGAGGGAGTGGGAGCACAAGGGTAGTGCAGGGAGGGGATGGGAGGGAGGAGTGGGAGCACAAGGGTAGTGCAGGGAGGGGATGGGAGAGAGTAGGAGCACAAGGGTAGTGCAGGGAGGGGATGGGAGGGAGGAGTGGGAGCACAAGGGTAGTGCAGGGAGGGGATGGGAGGGAGTGGGAGCACAAGGGTAGTGCAGGGAGGGGATGGGAGGGAGTGGGAGCACAAGGGTAGTGCAGGGAGGGGATGGGAGGGAGTGGGAGCACAAGGGTAGTGCAGGGAGGGGATGGGAGGGAGTGGGAGCACAAGGGTAGTGCAGGGAGGGGGTGGGAGGGAGTAGGAGCACAAGGGTAGTGCAGGGAGGGGATGGGAGAGAGTAGGAGCACAAGGGTAGTGCAGGGAGGGGATGGGAGAGAGGAGTGGGAGCACAAGGGTAGTGCAGGGAGGGGATGGGAGGGAGTGGGAGCACAAGGGTAGTGCAGAGAGGGGATGGGAGGGAGTGGGAGCACAAGGGTAGTGCAGGGAGGGGATGGGAGAGAGGAGTGGGAGCACAAGGGTAGTGCAGGGATGGGATGGGAGGGAGGATGGGAGCACAAGGGTAGTGCAGGGAGGGGATGGGAGAGAGTGGGAGCACAAGGGTAGTGCAGGGAGGGGATGGGAGGGAGTGGGAGCACAAGGGTAGTGCAGGGAGGGGATGGGAGGGAGTGGGAGCACAAGGGTAGTGCAGGGAGGGGATGGGAGGGAGTGGGAGCACAAGGGTAGTGCAGGGAGGGGATGGGAGGGAGGAGTAGGAGCACAAGGGTAGTGCAGGGAGGGGATGGGAGAGAGGAGTGGGAGCACAAGGGTAGTGCAGGGAGGGGATGGGAGAGAGGAGTGGGAGCACAAGGGTAGTGCAGGGAGGGACGGGAGAGAGGAGTGGGAGCACAAGGGTAGTGCAGGGAGGGATGGGAGGGAGTGGGAGCACAAGGGTAGTGCAGGGAGGGGATGGGAGGGAGTGAGAGCACAAGGGTAGTGCAGGGAGGGGATGGGAGACAGGAGTGGGAGCACAAGGGTAGTGCAGGGAGGGGATGGGAGGGAGGAGTGGGAGCACAAGGGTAGTGCAGGGAGGGGATGGGAGACAGGAGTGGGAGCACAAGGGTAGTGCAGGGAGGGGATGGGAGAGAGGAGTGGGAGCACAAGGGTAGTGCAGGGAGGGGATGGGAGACAGGAGTGGAAGCACAAGGGTAGTGCAGGGAGGGGATGGGAGACAGGAGTGGGAGCACAAGGGTAGTGCAGGGAGGGGATGGGAGACAGGAGTGGGAGCACAAGGGTAGTGCAGGGATGGGATGGGAGAGAGGAGTGGGAGCACAAGGGTAGTGCAGGGAGGGGATGGGAGGGAGGAGTGGGAGCACAAGGGTAGTGCAGGGAGGGGATGGGAGGGAGTGGGAGCACAAGGGTAGTGCAGGGAGGGGATGGGAGGAGGAGTGGGAGCACAAGGGTAGTGCAGGGAGGGGATGGGAGACAGGAGTGGGAGCACAAGGGTAGTGCAGGGAGGGGAGGGGAGAGGAGTGGGAGCACAAGGGTAGTGCAGGGAGGGGATGGGAGGGAGGAGTGGGAGCACAAGGGTAGTGCAGGGAGGGGATGGGAGGGAGTGGTAGCACAAGGGTAGTGCAGGGAGGGGATGGGAGGGAGTGGGAGCACAAGGGTAGTGCAGGGAGGGGATGGGAGACAGGAGTGGGAGCACAAGGGTAGTGCAGGGAGGGGATGGAGGGAGGAGTGGGAGCACAAGGGTAGTGCAGGGAGGGGATGGGAGGGAGTGGGAGCACAAGGGTAGTGCAGGGAGGGGATGGGAGGGAGTGGGAGCACAAGGGTAGTGCAGGGATGGGATGGGAGGGAGTGGGAGCACAAGGGTAGTGCAAACAGGCAGAGCTCTTGCCTCCTCCATTCCCTCCCCCTTGTCCTTGCTTACACAGTCTTCCCCACCATTTTACCTTTTTTTTTTACCCCCCCCCCCCCCCCCCCGGCCCCACCCTTCAACATTTTATCAAAACTAAACTTTGTTACTTTTTTTTCATACTTAACCTCTTCCCTGCTTGCCCTGTGTCTATTACGTTGTCGTTTTCCCGATCTTGTACGCCTGTAACCGTGTCTACTATGGGGTACTTATTACAAAAACAGTTGATCATATTTATTTTCATCATACTAATGACTAGCAAAATCAAATTATTATGATACCACATCATAGCACAGGGTATAAGAAAAAAAACCATGCAAAAAATCTAAGAGATATCTCAATAAGTGAATGAGTAGTGAACAGATGAGTGAACCTACTGCAAAAAGCCCCGGCACTCAGCAATACAGAAAAGCTCTTATACTGTGGCAGGGAAAGGGTTAATGGATCAAACTTTCTACACAATTATTATTTTGCTTCTAATTCCCACCCCTTTCATACCTCTCCCTTTCTCTCTCATCCCTTCCCCACACACATGGCTTTCTTACGTTCTGTTCCCCACCACCTTGTCTGTCTCCTCTCTCACTGCTCTCCCTCCCCTCCCCCCCCCCCCCCCTTCCAACCCTTTTCCCTCTCCTGCCTTCTCCACTCCCGTCCTCACTCACCCTTGACACCCTAACGGCAGACTCCATGAAAACCTTGTTCAGAGACATCCCCACTTGATGTGATCTTTCCATCTGATCTAAACTTTTAAGGAAGAAAGATTTGTTTTAAAGAGATTTCTGGTGTTTTTTGAATGTGTATTTTAAAGGGTAGTGTGGATGACATTTTTTTTTCTTTTTTTTTCTTCAATGACTTGCGAGTTGACCTGAACATGGTGACAGACCTGATATGGGCCTCTGCAGTCAGCTGGGCTATAGTATAAGCAACATCATGTTTATCTCCCTTGACAATCCAATTCCCCCCCCCCCCCCCCCCCCCCCTCCCTTTCCCCTCTTTCAAGATCAGCTGTGTCTGACAAGACAATTTTTTTCCACTGAGGATCTTCCTTTTGGTGCTAGGGGAGGGCAAACTACTCCAAGGTAGGACTCTGGATGTTAGCTGGCCTCTACAGGCTACTCCCCCCCCCCCCCCCCCCCCTTTTTTTTTATGGGCAGCTTCTCGGCTCTTTCAAGATCAGCTGTGTCTGACAAGGCCTTTTTTTTCTCTTGAGGTTCTTCCCTTTAATCCGACACCTCTTGGTGCTAGGGGAGGGCAAGGTACTCCAAGGTAGGATTCTGGACCTTAGCTGGCCTCTACAGGCCACTCACCCTCCCCCCCCCCCCACCCCTCCCTTTCTTTCCACATACCTTTCCATACTTAATTTCCCTCTGAGTATGTACATCTCCCGACCCCCCCCCCCCCCCCCCCCCACCAGCCTTCCTCCCTTCCCTCTTCAAACACACACACACACACACACACACACATAAACACACACAAATTTGGGCTGTGATTCAGCTCACTGCTTACCTCCCCCCCCCCCCTCCCTCCCGCTTCCATCATCTTTCTTTGCTTCCTCTCTCTCTCTCTTTCTGTCTGCCTGCCTGCCTGCCTCTCTTTTCCAGCTCTCTGTCTGAAGTGTTTCTGACCAGTCCTGGCATTCCACTCCTCCCTGCCTGTCTGCCTGCCTCTCTTTTCCAGCTCTCTGTCTGAAAGTGTTTCTGACCAGTCCTGGCATTCCCACTCCTCCCTGCCTGTCTGCCTGCCTCTCTTTTCCAGCTCTCTGTCTGAAAGTGTTTCTGACCAGTCCTGGCATTCCCACTCCTCCCTGCCTGTCTGCCTGCCTCTCTTTTCCAGCTCTCTGTTTGAAAGTGTTTCTGACCAGTCCTCACATTCCCACTCCTCCGTCATACCCCATCATTCTCTTGCTGCCCACCCACCAACATGAAAGGTTTAGCTTTGCTCTCTGTCAGATGAAATGGGGTGCTTTCACCTTTTGGGTCAGTTAACCTTAACAAAACTGAATAAGTAAATAAATAAATAGAATAAAATGAAACAAACATCAAAACAGCAACATCAAAACAGTTTACATGAAGAATAAAACTTCACCACTTTCTTCGACAATGGTCAATCAATCTAAAAAAAAAAACCCAGTAAATAAACGCATTAAAACATGAAAATAAAAACAGCAATACCAACCAAAACAGTCATCAGAACAAGTACTAAAACTCCACAACTTTCTTCCGACATTTTACTGAAGTTTTTAAATTTCTTTTCCCATGACTCTACAGAGACTGGAAACTATGTCCACAACTGCCCCCACCCCCTCCTTCTCCCCCCACACCCCCCCTCCCCCCCAGCCTCCAATCCCCCCCCCCCCCCTCCCGATCAGTACGACACCCACCCACCCCCTTGCCAGCAGCAGCACCCCCTGTCCTCCTCCTCCTACCTGCTGCATGGTGGTGAAGTGCACGGAGTAGGGCAGGTTGAAGAGGGCACTCATGTCCAGCATCTGCTGCCCCGTCTGCTGGGCCTCCTCCAGGCACGCCGAGATCTCCAGGTCGTAGGTCACCCACTGGCCGGCCTGGTCTCCCTCGTACTCCCACACCACCTGCTGGGCAGCCGGGCTGCTGGAGGGGTAGATGACACGGCGCACCGGCCGCGAGGTGCCTGCCACAGCCACGACCTTGACTCATAGGGCAGGGGTTAGAGGATGTCTGTGTGGTCTCCCTTCTGCTGCTTTCTTTTTTTGTTTCGTGTTGTGTGTGTGTGTGTGTGTGTCTGTGTGTGTGTGGTGTGTGTGTGTGTGTATGTGTGTGTGTGCTTGTGCGTGCATGCGCATGTGTGTGTGTGAGAGAGAGAGACAGAGACAGAGACAGAGAGAGACTCAAGCAGGAAAATGACAGTAGTGCAGGTATAGTAGAGATGTCATATACAGGGTGATCAGGAAGGGAAAAATATTTCACATACATACACATACATCATAATGTAGTTTTTCACATGCACACACACACATCACAATGTAAAGTGTTTCACATACATTCACATACAATACACCATAATGTAAGGTGAAATTAACATGGGCAAATACAGAAGGTGAGGAGAAAGCACTTCGAGTCGAAGCTCTGTGAGCACCTGTGTGGTGAGTGAGTGAGTGAGTGAGTGAGAGAGAGAGAGAGAGAGAGAGAGACAGAGAGAGAGAGGAGAGAGAGAGAGAGAGAGAGAGAGACCGAGAGAGAGAGAGAGAGAGAGAGAGAGAGACAGAGAAGAATGGAGGAGGGGGAAGAGACTGAAAGAGAAAAAGAGAGAGTGAGTGTGAGTGTATGGGGGGGAGGGGGAGGAGGGAGGGTAGAGGTGAGGGTGGGATTACGTATACATGTGTGCATGTTTTTTCTTCTTTCTTTTATTTCATAATCTTAACTGGATAAGATAAGATAATGTTGCTTATAGCCCAGCCGACCGCAAGGGGCCACATCAGGGCTGTCTTAACTGGATAGTGATTGGTGTACTATGAAGCTGATTAGTGATATACTGGATATATCTATCATTGATCAATGATTTTATCTTTCCACCTGCCTGGTGTGTGTGTCAGTGAGTGAGTGTGTGTGTGTGTGTGTGTGTGTGTGTGTGTGTGTGTGTGTGTGTGTGTGTGTGGTCTGAGAGAGAGAGAGAGAGAGAGAGAGAGAGAGAGAGTTCTATTTTTAGAATCTTAATCAGATGGTGACTGGTTTAGTATGCAATTGATTAGTAATATACTGAATATAACTATGGCTGATTAAATCTTTCCAGCTATGAGAGCTATGAGTTGTGGTGTGTGTGTGTGTGTGTGTGTGTGTGTGTGTGCGTGTTTTCTTTTTTATGATCTTCATCAGGTGGCGACTGGTTTAGTATTAAACTGTTTAGTGATATGCTACTGTTATCTCTGTGTGTGTGTGTGTGTGTGTGTGTGTGTGTGTGTGTGTGTGTGTGTGTGTGTGTATTTTTGTGTGTGTGCACGCACGTATGTGCGTGCTTGTGTATGTGTGCATGTCTGCAAGCATGCACACGCATGCAAGCGCTTGTGAGTGTATGTGCATGCATGTTCATTTATTCTTCAATGTGATGTTTATTCACTTAAAAGCGATTTTAAACAGGAAAATGGAATGAAGTGATTGTGTGCATGCTTGTGTGTCTACATGCTGCATGTCATGTGTGTGTTTGTATGTGTGCATGTGCATGGGTATGTGTGTGTATGTGTATTGTGTATGTGTGCATTCCCATGTACATGTGTGAGTGCGTGCCTGCACTAGCCCTCCTGAATCAACTGCAGCCTGCAGATAAATTCACAGTCTCTTTCAATCACTGTCTGTTGACAGAACCTCGGTATATATATATATAGCTCAGATTTTGTTCTACTGTATCAGCACACTGGCTCATGTTCAAAACTGTGCATGATAAAAGTTTATTTCAGAATTTGCCTCCGAATCTGAGTGTCTTCAGTGTCTTTACTTCAACCCAAGTTTACAAAAAATAAATAAATAAATTAAAAAAAAAAAAACCATCTGGGAACTGGACCTGGGAGTAATTTATCCAAGTGAACCGGTTCATGCCCACGGAAAGTCACTTCAGCGCAGTTCAACGCAGTACAAGTTTGTCAGGAGATCCCAAACTCCCACACAGGGTTTAGGGCTAGGGTCGCCCACCATCTGAGAGAGAAACCAGGAAACTGAGGGACTAAGAGAGTAGGGCTTCTGGCATGGGATTGGATTCAGTCTTTTTCAGTCCATCCTTCCAGGACAAACTGACTCAATAAAAAAAAAAAAAATGACTGTTGTTCAACTCTGCAGTTTGTTATAGTTTCCTCTTTTCCATCTGAGTTGTTCCACTCTGCAACTTGTTATAGTTTCATCTTTTCCATTCTGCATAACATGAATACAACAAAAATCAGTTTGTACACTCATCCCAGCATAAGAAAAAGAAAAAAAATCCATCACATATATATAGTGTATGAATAAATCTCATCCCATGTTTGACACTGTGTTCAGTTCCAGCATCATCCGTCTGCTTGCTGTGTTACTTTTGATGTGGATCATATCAAAACAATGAGTAACAAGCTTATACAAGTTACAGAAACACAGCATGACCAGCCACCATGGCAAAGTGGTTAGCATCGTGGACTTCTGACTTGGAGGTCAGAGTTTGATTCCCATCAGAGCCATGTGGGATTTTTCTGTCCCGACCCAGAGCTGAGTTTGCTTTGGGCTCAACTGGGAAGACTGGGAACACATACTCAAGTCTCACCCACTAAATGGATGCATCTCTGAGAGTGTTACTCAAATTTCCTGACCAACGCGGCAAGTGTCTATCTCTCTTGGGCCTGGCTGACGCTGGGATATATTATGACAGTAAGTGTAGAGTACAGCCCTGTCGTGCAGTCTCAGACTGGAATGGAAATCCGTAGCATCAGCTTCATCATCCTCATTCTCATTGATCAGCATTCAAAAAAAGTCTCCAATTCAGTGTCCCATCACGCCCAGCTCTCATGGTGACCTCACTTTCGATGTCCTCTCCAATCTATGGCCTTGGTTTGATTCTGTCAGGGTCACCAGCATCAGCAAGTTCATTGGGGCTATCACTGGACAGATGTAGTGGCGTCCTCAGAAGGTAGAGCTCACTCATGCTGGCTCCGCAACTAAGCAATTATTGCCGTCAGTAGGGGGTTTAGTAGATGGTGTCCTGCATATGTTGGATCAGAACAGGTGCCACTGAACACCACCAAAGTGACTCAGCAGCAGCGCAGTGTCTCCTGCGGTGGGTTGCCTCTTGACAACTTGACACTGACTGCTCCCTGTGGATTGCCGGTGCTGGGACTACAGTGGGTGGGGCTGGGCTGTGGCTGTGGATGGGGCGTTGGAATGAGCGGTGTGGGTGCAGTGCCTCCAAGGTGGTACAGAAGATGAGACAGCAAAAAAGAAAGAAAGAAAAAAAAAAAAAAGAAACACAGCATGCAGGGAGATTTCTCTCCAGACAGGGACTACAGATTAAGGTGTACCAGAGGTGGTCAAACAGAACAACAAAAACAACACTTCATCAAACGAAGTGGGTTAACTTCACATGTTCATCACCAACAATGATTATGTCCTGTTTCATCAGGTGTAATAAAGTCATCTCCCTCTCAGAGTCCCCCCCTCTAATATGTCACTGTCTCTGTCAGCCTGTGCTTCGATGATGTACGTGGGTATGTGTTTCTGTCTTAGTCTTGTCATGGTTTGATACCAAATGCTACTCAACAACTTGTCAACGAAAAGCAGCTGTCTCGAAATAAATGAGCAACCTAGGGATGTGGACCGTTTCTAAAAGTACTGCTGTTGTAAAAATGTCATATAAAATTTACACAGAATTCTGCAATAACTGCAATCCTATACAGGCGCCTGACTGAGAACAATTTGATCTACAGACAATTAGATGATAATCACTGATAAGACAGAGAAATGTCACCCTCAATGTGAACAGATGAACATGCATAAGAAGGAGACAGAGACAGAAGCCAGTCAGGTTGGAGAGAGAGACTGTGGAACAAGGTCACCGAGGTGGGAGAGAGTCTCTGTGTTGCTAAAGGAAGGTGCATAAGAGAGAACTGTTCGACCAAGTTCCTCAACCCACAACGATGTGCACAATACTATGATGACTCCACATCAAGACAAAAAATCCATTGAACTGAAGACAATCAGCCAGAAACTGAGAAAGCAAAGCCCTTGACATTGCTGTCACCTTCTGTCCTGCCAGAGATAAAAGACATAGTGATCTGTTTGTGAAACAGAGATAGATCTGTGGTGTGAAAGCATTGTGTGTATGTGTGTGTGTGTGTGTGTGTGTGTGTGTGTGTGTGTGTGTGTGTGTGTGTGGCTGTGTCTGTGTTGTGTGTGTGTCTGTGTATTGTAAACATGGCCTGGTAGGAAGGTAATTAACCAAGAACTTAATCAGGATTGGTCTCCTGTGTTTCTACTACCATCATTTTTGTATATATTTGAAATTAAAATACCTAAGTTAAGAGCCACATGTATACAAACCATTCTTTGTTCTCACAATCTCAGTCATGACACAGAATTCTAAGCAAATGCCAGACTTCCCATAATCATAGAAAGTCACAAAGGTGAATGTGTGACAGATCCTTCAGTGCTTAAGTGTGATGAGTGTGCTAAGCCTGACTTTAAACACCAGCAAATTTACAGATGTAATGGCAAACAACCTGGACAAAGTGAACAATGTACATATACGCCTCTGACATATAAAGTCTCTTTCATTAGCCCTGAAATGATCTTTTCATTCATCTGCACTGTACTTAATAACACTGATCATTTCAAAGGAAATGAAACAGCCAGCTTGATTATTAAACACACACACACACACACACACACACACACACACACACACACAAAATATGGTGTCAAGTAAGAAAGATTGTGTCCGCACACTCTGTTTATGTGTTTTCTTGTATTTTGCCTCTCTTCAGTCATCTTCATCTCTGAATATTTTTTCCCAGGTTAAACATCAAAATCATAATCAGAACATGGTTCTAGTATTTTGAAGTTTGTGACAGAAATTTCTTAAAACTGTGTGCACATATGTACATGGGTTTGTGTGTGTGTGTGTGTGTGTGTGTGTGTGGTGTGTGTGTGTGTGTGTCATCTGTGTGTGTGTGTGTACTGTGTGTGTGTGTGTGTGTGTGTGTGTCTGTGTGCGCGTGAACATGCATGTATGCCTGCGTCTGTGAGAGATGGTAATTTATGCATGCTGTATGTGCATGCATCAAAGCAGGTGTTTTGGTTACATTATAATGATAAACACACATCCTGCTGTTTCACTGAATTTTCATTTATTTCAGTTTTTGTCTTGGCAGGCTCATATTTGATCGCTGGGCCGTATCTTTTTCAAGCTGATGATTCCAAGATCATCACAAAATGTTAAAATCTTTTTTTCAATTTCAGAGGATTTTAACTGACTAAGTTTTTCCTTATCAGGACTGTTTACTTTTGACATCAAGTTTTTGTTTTGTTGTTTTTAGCTGATGTTGGTAGAACGCCAGTCAAGTCTTATTTATGACTAGTATACTGGAATAATTTGAGAAGACTAGTGTATACAAGCAAGAAGCCATGTGTTCCTTACAAGACACTGGTGATAAATTTTCTTGAGTTGATAGATCTATGGCTATGACGTATTTCATTGTCTGCACATGTTAGAAAATGTGCCTTTTTTACATAAATTACCCACCCCAGTCTATATCAGGTAGACTTTCACTCCGCGTCGATTCTTTTTGTTACAACAGTACTCCACTTGCCGTGAGACATGCCTTCCCTTTCCCATCTCCGTTTAGTCTGGTATTTGATTTATAACAAATGAGAAAAAGTCATCAAGGTTTCACTTATGACTTACCAGTTCCTTTTCTGATCTGGCACATAGACGGAATGTCGATTGTGTACATTTTCAATGCTGCTGAAACATTTCCCAGGCAAACCTGGGAAGCATTCTGTCCCTCCTTGTCGATAAATGTTGCAACCTCTGGGGTGTAGGGACGCCACTTTCCATGCTCGTTAAACCATTCCCAAACTACAACGCCTTTAGCAGCAGCACTACGGTTCTTTCCTGATGACGAGGAAGACGCCATTGTTGTTATCCTCTTTCGGTTTCTGAAGTAACGTCAGTTACGAGAATCAGAGATTTCAGCGTTTTATAACAATTTCTTTCCTATATACTTATTCAACAAATTCATTGATATTTCACATAAAACAACGAGTTTTGCTGTTGCATTTACCCACAATCAAAGAAATGAACCGGAAATAGTACCCAGGGAACATCACGCACATTCTTGTCGCGAAGGCCCATGGCTCCCAGTCTGTTGTTATGGATTAATAATCATGTTCATTTTTGAAAATGCTTTACATTGTGCGGTGATGGACTGGTGTTCGACTTGAAAGAAACTGAACGTGGCATTCGTGAGTCATACTTTTGTGCTTTTATATTTATACAGACGATTGATTTTAATTTGTACCGTTTCACATGCGAGCATCATCCGATGGCGTCGTAATCACTAGGAAGCTGGAGGAACAAAGAAGGAGGGAAAAAAAAAGTGGAATGGCATGGGAATCTGGCACAGAAGTTGTTAGCAGTTCAGAAGACGCCAGGTTACCAGTGTCTGTTCGAGATGGGCTTCTTTAGTGTGTCATGTTTAACTTGGCATTTTCTTCGTCAATAAATTGGAAGTGCATAACAAAGGGACCAAACTGGTATCAACACTCCAGTCATATACAATACAGGCTGCTGACGTGATCATCCATCCTACCTTACAGAGACCACTGTCACCATTTACTGTCACTCCTAGGAGGATCTGTAGCAAATTTCCCAAACCAACAAAAAGAAAAAAGCAACAGTAAAGAAGATTTAACTGCTCCCCCCCCCCCTCCCCCCCCCCCCCCCCCCCCCCCAATCCGCCCCTTCTGCCATCATGAGAACAGCAGACAGAAGAGGGACCTGATACTAAGTGATAGCACTAACTATATCGTTTTCTTTCAATTGATCAGTCACACACTCTTCCACTCACTCCTCACTCTCTTGATTTTCCATGGATGTATGTTATATTATGCATGTCATTCATACCAATAAGTTTGAATAACCAAACTAGCCATTTCTTTCAAAAGTTATTGACGGGATCTTAGGGGTCCTAGAAAGGTTTCTTGCATTTTTTTCATTGATCTTAACAGAGACCATCTTCAGGTGTAGACAGCTCTGATATGTCACCTTGCAGTTGGCTGAGCTGTAGGCAGAATGACTAACTGCAGGTTTCTCCAAGGAAAAACACATTTCACTGACGTTACAAGAGATGCTTGGTGATCATGGAGTCCCAGCTGAGATTTTGGGATATTGTAGTGACAGCTAAGTAGACTGTCTGAGTAACACTGACATGTTTTGGACTTGTGAGTTGATTTTAACGTGGTGACAGCCCTGATGTGGCCCTTTGTGGTTGGCTGGGCTATAAGCAACATTATCTTACATTATCTTATCTGACATGTTTTGGAACTGTGCAGTCAGATCTCTTTTCCTCATGTTATGGGGAGTCCGACATGTTTGAGGGTGAAAGGGTGATGTCTTTCATGTCTTTTCCTAACTGTGCAGTCAGATCTCTTTTCCTGATGCTATGGGGAGTCTGACATGTTTGAGGGTGAAAGGGTGATTGTCTTTCATGTCTTTTCCTAACTGTGCAGTCAGATCTCTTTTCCTCATGCTATGGGGAGTCTGACATGTGTGAGGGTGAAAGGGTGATGTCTTTCATGTCTTTTCCTAACTGTGCAGTCAGATCTCTTTTCCTGATGCTATGGGGAGTCTGACATGTTTGAGGGTGAAAGGGTGATTGTCTTTCATGTCTTTTCCTAACTGTGCAGTCAGATCTCTTTTCCTCATGCTATGGGGAGTCTGACATGTGTGAGGGTGAAAGGGTGATGTCTTTTATGTCTTATCCTAACTGTGCAGTCAGATCTCTTTTCCTCATGCTATGGGGAGTCTGACATGTTTGAGGGTGAAAGGGTGATGTCTTTCATGTCTTTTCCTAACTGTGCAGTCAGATCTCTTTTCCTCATGCTATGGGGAGTCTGACATGTTTGATGGTGAAAGGGTGATGTCTTTCATGTCTTTTCCTAGCTGTGCAGTCAGATCTCTTTTCCTCATGCTGTGGGGAGTCTGACATGTTTGAGGGTGAAAGGGTGATGTCTTTCATGTCTTTTCCTAACTGTGCAGTCAGAATCTTTTCCTCATGCTGTGGGGAGTCTGACATGTTTGAGGGTGAAAGGGTGATGTCTTTCAATAAATTTCATGTCTTTTCCTAACTGTGCAGTCAGATCTCTTTTCCTCATGCTGTGGGGAGTCTGACATGTTTCAGGGTGAAAGGGTGGTGTCTTTCATGTCTTTTCCTAACCGGCCATGTAGCTGAGACCCAGCACAGATTTTCATAGTCCCTGAAAGACTGAGCAACTCTGAGACAGAGTGTGTCAGCAAAAAGACGGAGAGTACAAAAAGCTGTTTTAAGAGTTGTTTATGTTTAGAAGAAAGGGAGCATGGCCCAGAAACTCAGCCTTGGGTGACTTCAGACTCCACAGAGATGGACTCAGATGTGATACCATCTACAGTGACGTTTAACTCCCGGTCTGTGATGAAATTCTGGATCCATGTGTTCATTGAGCTACAGACCCCAAGCACTGCATCTTGTAGATTAGAAGAAGTTGGTTACTTTGTTTGTTGAATATGGTGGAGAAATCCATTTCAAGGATGTTACTTTGTTTGCCTTTCTCCATATTGCCTGAGAGTTCATGCACAGAGTCTCGCAGTTGGATGTCACTTATCTGGTCTCATCTGAATCATGCTGTGTCTGACTCAGGATGGTGCTGACCTCTGTACATCCGATCCCAGCATCATGCTGATATGTTCCAGGATCTTGCAAGGGATGGTTAGGGAGACAGAGCTTACAGGTGTGTAGCACTCCCCTTCCTTCATCTCCTTTTTTTTCACTCTGCATGATATTGGCTGTCCTCCAGTCACGTTGAACTACTGCATTGTGGATTGATGGCTGAAAGCTTTGAGAGTCAACGCCAGAGAAATCTTGCCTGCCAAAGTCTGTCTGGGTCCTAGGGGGCTTATTCCATCAGGACCTGGTGCTTTGGTGGGATCCAAGCCTCTGAGTTGTTTGCCAACTCCTGTGTCCATCTGAGGGAGTTTTGATGTAGAGCGCTAAAGGGATGAAGAGGGTGGGTGTAATGCTGGGAGTGGTTTGGTGAGGAGTAAATTTGTGAATGTGTGATATAAGGAAGGAGCAAAATATTGGCCAGGAGAGGGGCTTGAACAAAGCTGTGTGATTGAGCGTGTGTGTGTGTGTGTGTGTGTGTGTGTGTGTGTGTGTGTGTGTGTTTATGCATGTGTGGGCACGCGAGTGTGTGTGTGTGTGTCACTCTGTGTGTGTGTTTGTGTGTGTGTATGCATGTGTGTGTGTGCATGTGCATGTGTGCGTGTATGTGAAGTGGTTTGTATGCGAGTTTGTGTGTATGTATGTATGCACGTGTGTGTATGTGCATGTGTGTATGTGTGTGTGTGTGTGCATGCAAGTTTGTGCATGTATGTATATGTTTGTGTGTGTGCGCGCATGTGTATGTGCATGTGTGTGTGTCACTGTGTGTGTGTGTGTATGTTCAGCCACAGTGAGGTGACAGCGTGAGCGTCAGGACGAGCCATGGAGGCAGCGGTCCACCAGCGCAACCTGGAGAGCTCCATCCTCTTCATGCAGCAGGAGCATGCTGCCACCCTCAAAGCTCTGCACGAGGAGATCCAAAAACTGCAGAAAAAGTGCACAGGTAGGCGGCACTGGGCTGTTAGCACCTGGGATTGAAGAAGGTGCTATGGCTCCTGCAGCCGTACACCTACACACACATGTACAGGAAGACACACATCCTAACACAAATTTATATGGGAATACTAGGGCACATGCGCTTGCACATGTTACTGTACTAGGAATACATAAGTAATAAAATCGAGTCATAACAGGAACACGCAAGTAATGAATAGAGTCATAACAAACACATTTTGTTTTATTAAATTTGTTTTTGTCATTTTGCTGAGGTGGACAAGGATAGGGACGGTATCATATTATTTGTTAACATACAGTAAACTGCATTAAATGTTTGTTGCTGTAGATTTGACAAGTTGACTAAGTTGATTAGAAATTAGTGTGGGGAATTTCATTTTGTTTGTTGACATACAGTAAATAACATTGCATTTCCCCTTGACTGCCCATGTACATACCACAAAAGTAACAGTGTTTGTATTCTCCGACGACCTAAATTCTATAATGGTTATCTCAGAGTAGCTATTTTCCTCATGGGGATTTCTCATTTAACTGAAAGAAGGAGTGTTCCAACACACTTTAATCAGCTAGCTGATTCAATGGCATCAATTGTATGTCACTGATGACATCCAAGTATAGCTCAGTAGAATCCTGTTGCGTACGCCATGCTGCGTGTCAGTCATGGCCAAACATTGGCTAAGAGCCAGTGGATGTGCGATGGCAGGTCAGGTAACACTTGACTCAAAGTGGATTGTCTGCCGGAGTTGGCTGTGGAGTTAAGGCTGTTGACACTGGACTGTTCAGTGGATGCTTTATGATCTTGAACTGCATGTGAGGAGAGGGCTTGGTGTGGTCGCCCACACAAGGAGGGAGGTGAAATAGGGGGGGAGGGGGGGACCAGGCGGATAGTATTTTGTTCAGCAACTGGTCATGCAGAAGGCAGAGTAATGGAAGTGAATAGGTTTATGTCTCAGTTCTGTCAACAAAACAAATGGATTTTTTGTTTTGTTTTGTTCTTTTTGTCTCAGCTGTTCTCACATTAGAGTGGTTGAACATAAATTCAGCTTTTTGTCCAGGCATATATATTGGAAACCAAAATGGCCATAGCTTTGCGGCAGTCAATGAGTTAACTTTTAACCTTTTAGCAGATGATGCCTAAGGTCAGTGTGGGGTGTTAGTTGCTTGTTTCCGTTTCCATTAGAGTAGACTGTGTTTAGTTTTTACATTTCAATTGAAAATGCATAGAAGTGATGTGGGAATAAATGGGTTTATCATGTTTTGGGAGTACAGTAGATTCTGTTTGGTGTTTGAGTACAGTAGATTCTGTTTGGTGTTTCAGATCTGACATTTCAGTTGACGATGCATGGAATTAGTGTGGATGATCAGGGTGAGTAAGACCAAAGGATTTCTTTTTTTTTTTTTTTAATCCTCTTTTGATTGACAACACCAAAAATAGTGCATGTCAAGAACAGTTGACGGAATTTGAGATTATTTATACATACTCATCTTCACTGCTGACATAATGTAAGTCTAAGAGGACTACATACAGGGAAATACAGGCTTACACACACACACACACACACACACACACACACACACACAAACACACACACACACCACACACACACTCTCTCTCTCTCTCTCTCTCACTCCACACACACAACACACACACACACAACACCACATCACACACAATCACAGAAGTGTAAAATCTTAGGGTCAGTGGAATTGGAATGTTTGTACAGTGGTAAGTGCAACTGTACCTGCATAGAGACTGGATGTTGACGACTACAAATGTCAGAAAAACAGTTGATTGAATACACATACATGCAGTGGTATTTCTAAAGCTGGTGAAATAAAGGCCACTCAAATCGTAGGTTACTCTGACCTCTACCCACAAGGTCCGCCATGCCTCTGTCTCTCTCTGAGGCCAGTGTCGAGCCTTTTCCTGTCACCACTCAGGGGGCCAGTTCCCTGTCAGAGTTTGTAACTTCAACTATGTCTGCCTAAGTCCACACATGCTGTTACCACTGTTTTACCATGACTTCAACTACTGTCTGCCTAAGTCCGCACATGCTGTTACCACTGTTTTACCATGACTTCAACTATGTCTGCCTAAGTCCACACATTCGTGTTACCACTGTTTTACCATGACTTCAACTATGTCTGCCTAAGTCCACACATTCCTGTTACCACTGTTTTACCATGACTTCAACTATGTCTGCCTAGTCCACATATGCTATTACCACTGTTTTACCATGACTTCAACTATGTCTGCCTAAGTCCACACATGCTGTTACCACTGTTTTACCATGACTTCAACTATGTCTGCTAAGTCCACACATGCTGTTACCACTGTTTTACCATGACTTCACTATGTCTGCCTAAGTCCACACATGCTGTTACCACTGTTTTACCATGACTTCAGACTATGTCTGCCTAAGTCCACACATGCTGTTACCACTGTTTTACCATGACTTCAACTATGTCTGCCTAGTCCACACATGCTGTTACCACTGTTTTACCATGACTTCGAACTATGTCTGCTAAGTCCACACATGCTGTTCACCAATGTTTTACCATGACTTCAACTTGTTGCCTAAGTCCACACATTGTTACCACTGTTTTACCATGACTTCAACTATGTCTGCCTAAGTCCACACATGATGTTACTATGTTTTAACCATGATTCAACATGTCTGCCTAAGTCCACACATGCTGTTACCACTGTTACATGACTTCAATGTTGCTAAATAACCTTATTGTCAACCATTTGATTTAAGTTGCTTCAAACAAGATGTAAACCCATTGCACTGTGTGGCAGGTGCTGAAATATTTCTTGAGGTGGTACCATCCCTGGTGAGGCATATTCACGAAAATGCTAGATGGAAGCATTGGCAGGGATGATGACAGAAGTGGACTGGCGGACAGATCAAATGTCAGGTGACTGAGAGTCAGTTCATGAATGTTAGCATTGGGGGTGTTAACAATCCTGTTAAGTGTGGAAGAATCAGCAGAGCCAGTCAAGACAGGAGTGTAGTGGGGGCTGACGATGTAACAATCCTGTTAAGTGTGGAAGAACCAGTCAAGACAGGAGTGTAGTGGGGCTAACGATGTAACAATCCTGTTAAGTGTGGAAGAACCAGCAGAGCCAGTCAGGACAGGAGTGTAGTGGGAGCTGACGATGTAACAATCCTGTTAAGTGTGGAAGAACCAGCAGAGCCAGTCAAGACAGGAGTGTAGTGGCAGCTGACGATGTAACATCCTGTTAAGTGTGGAAGAGCCAGTCAAGACAGGAGTGTAGTGGGAGCTGACGATGTAACATCCTGTTAAGTGTGGAAGACCAGTCAAGACAGGAGTGTAGTGGGAGCTAACGATGTAACAGTCCTGTTAAGTGTGGAAGAACCAGCAGAGCCAGTCAAGACAGGAGTGTAGCGGCAGCTGACGATGTAACAGTCCTGTTAAGTGTGGAAAAAAGCCCAGTCAAGACAGGAGTGTAGTGGCAGCTGACGATGTAACATCCTGTTAAGTGTGGAAGAAGCAGCCAGTCAAGACAGGAGTGTAGTGGCAGCTGACAATGTAACAGTCCTGTTAAGTGTGGAAGAAGCCAGAGCAGTCAAGACAGGAGTGTAGGGCAGCTGACGATGTAACAGTCCTGTTAAGTGTGGAAGAGCCAGTCAAGACAGGAGTGTAGTGGGAGCTGACGATGTAACAGTCCTGTTAAGTGTGGAAGAACCAGCAGAGCCAGTCAGGACAGGAGTGTAGTGGCAGCTGACGATGTAACAATCCTGTTAAGTGTGGAACAGAGCCAGTCAAGACAGGAGTGTAGTGGCAGCTGACGATGTAACAGTCCTGTTAAGTGTGGAAGAGCCAGTCAAGACAGGAGTGTAGTGGGGCTGACGATGTAACAGTCCTGTTAAGTGTGGAAGAGCCAGTCAAGACAGGAGTGTAGTGGGAGCTTACGATAGAAACAGCAGCAGGAAACCGGTGTCCAATGTTGCTCTGGTCCCTATATGGTTGCAGGGGATGTGGACTCACGCCTACAGGAAGTTCACCAGCAGCTGCAGGAGTCCAGCAGCAGGAGAGCACGCTGCAGAGCCAGCTTGAGGCAGGGGGCCGCCAGGCTGCAGCAGTTGGAGCAGGAGCTGCGGGTGCAGCAGAAGCGGCACGTGGACGACATGCGCCAGGCCACGCACAACATCAGCAGCCTGCGGGCGGAGGTGGAGGCCAAGTCCAACAACATCGCCTTCCTCACCACAGAGCTGCACCGCCTCAAGGTCAAGCAGAAGGCCAGGGGGGAGGGCGGGGGTCATGGGGGGGTGGGGATGGAGCCCACCATCGTGCGCCGCACCCAGCCACAGTACAACCACCTCCCCACGCCGCCCAGAGACATGCTGACCCATTCAGCCCGCCTGCGGCACCGAGGGAGTCACCCCTTGCCCAGCCCTGGCCCGCGTCGTGTTGGCGCCACCCCTTCCATCAGCACCACCACCATCAGCGGCGCCGAAGCTGAGGTGTTGGCTCGCTCCCTGAGGGTGACATCGGCGTCTGCCCGCAGCAGTGGGTCGGACTCCCCAGACATTACCCCCTTCGTGCAGAGAGACCTGGAGACCAGTGTGCCCGTGGTGGAGGTGAAGAAGCCCACCCCCCTCCCCCCCATCACCCCTGCTCATCCAGGGCTTGGGGAGCGGGACCCCCACCTGGACAAGGCCGACCTCCAGCAGGCCATGATGGCCAAGAAGGGCCGGAGATCCGTGTCGCGGCCGAGGCCGGCCACCCCCGAAGTCACCACACTGGCGGTCGACCAGGTCAGCGACGCCAACTGGAAGAGACCCTCCGAGTCCCACAGCTCAGAGTACAACTAGCTCCACCCACACCTCCAGCTGTGATAGTCAGTGCCCTCAACAACCCCAGTCACAAACCTGGTTGTGCTGTTCTCTCTGAACCCCCTCCCCCCAACCCCCCATGTGCTGGTAGTGAGACTCGTGCACCAATCGTCTCTCTCTGTTCAGGTCATGTGTTCTCAGTGCTTGGACGGTGTCATCTCGAGAAAAATGGAGTAGAAGGGAAGATGCTTATGTTACACGTTCTGAAGACTGTGGTGGCAGCTTTGTTAGCAGCGTGCTTGAGTGCAGTAGGTGAAATACAGTCAGAGTGCTTTCCCTTTTTGCCTTTCCCATGAATAAGATTCTGAGTGCTATCACTGTCCAAGTGCAGCTTGTTCTTTGGTATCTGTGCACAGGCTATGATCCAGTTTTCATTTTACTTCGTAGATCTGCAGCATTGAACTGGAAAAGGAAGAACTGGTTTGAAGCTTCTTTAAACGAACTCCTATCAACCCAAGTTTCTTGCAAAGACTATTCACAGTGTCGGAGAATAGCTAAACCTCTTAAGTGAAGACTTCAGTAGTTTTTTGTTTAGTGTCATCTTACCTGCTGGGAAAAAAAAACCCAATTGTGGTTGAAAAAAAAAAAGAAATAAATTAACCCAGATCTGTTGGGGGTTAAATGATACATACATCTGTCTTTTTTTTCTCAAACCTGGTGGTCTCCAACTGTCCTAGACAGAAAGTTGTTGAAGCTTGATCATCTCAGATCATGTTCTATTCTGGTTCATTGTGTGATGCTTGTTCTGCCTGCATGTGCTTGTAATACTGAAAGGTGATGCCTGGCTGGACATCGGAGCTGGCAGCATGCCACACGATGGGATTTCACAACCATAGATCAACCTCTGCAATTCCATGTTCAATTCCTTGTCCTCTGTCAGTTCACAACCATAGATCAGCCTCTGCAGTTCATACTCAAGTCCTCATCCTTTGTCTGTTCACATTCAAGTTCTCATCCCTGTCTGGCTTTTGAAGTGTATAAACTCCTTTTGAAGTCCTTCAATTGTTTTGTTTCTTTTTCTGTGAGCGTCACTATGTCGCTATACACGATATCTTTAAGTTCCTGACGATGACAAGCACCAACACTTCCATTGAGGCCCTGAATGGAGGGGGAGGTGCAGGAAGAGCGGGAAGAGGAGTGGGGAGGGGTATGTGGGGAGGTGTGACATCGCTAGCAGTGGAGATAATACGATCTGGCTGGTCTGTGGAAGGGAGTGGGGTGGAGGTGGGGGTGTCAGTTACACTTGTGCTAGGTGAGTTTTGTCTGGTTGATCTATAGGTTTGATTTGGTAACCACCAACTTCTTGGGAGCAAAAATGTACAAGTGACCTGATTAATTTTATGCAGTGCCAGACAGAATGAGACACTGTTTTTGACAAGAAAATACCCTGACCACCACCACCACCACCATCGCTACCTCTCAAGAAAGAACACACAAACACGCATAAAAACCTCAACCAACAACAACAACAACAAAACTGCAGGTCTAATCGGCACCAAATTTATATTCATGCAAATTTTATAGACTCAATAGTAGATGTAGTTTGGTGCGCACATGTCCATTTGTATTTTGCTGATGTTTATGTCTGACCCTTACGATCACTCATTTAAACGTCAAGATTTAGCACTGTACTAGATTACTAATCACTACTAAGCGTTCACTTTATTATTATAAATTACTGCTGACTACATATATATGGCCCTATCTTTAAGTTAGAAACCATGCATGCTGTAAGTGCTTCACAGTCCATATTCTTGTAAGCACAGTGGGCTGCCTACCTGGGTAGAGCCAACTGAAGAGCTGCATTCAGTAGTTTCTGGTGTCATTCTGTCAGTGTCAGCTTTTTTCCCCTTCATTCTTTTAACTTCTCAGGCAGAGTGCATTCTATGTGTAACATATCATCTATACTGATGGCAGAACTGGCCTTCTCTTCTGAAAGGTGGTGATGGGATTTTATGGGTGTACAAGATGTTAGGCGTGCATTCACACATGGGACCTCGGTTAATACTACATAATCTCATTCAAAGGACTTTTCGGGACATGGAAGTCAGAACCAGTATGAAATCCCACGAGAAAATGCCCATACAACCAACAGTGGCTTCGCAGAGATTCGAACCCGCAACCCCAAAATCATCAAGATTACAAAGTCCTCCTCTCCACCAACTGAGCTATTCCAACCTCTCAGCACTGTAGGCATCCCGAAAAGAAATGGGAACACCCCCCTCACCCCCATCCATCCAGCCTCCCCCTCCTCCACTCCATTCCCAACCCTACTGTTGAAATAAGTGATCAGTCTGCGTCTTATGTAATGAGCAAGCGTCTTCAACTTGTCCAGACTTTGTCTCCATTTTCCTCTAGGCATCTTCTTCACTGGCTTGCCGTGCTTTAGCACATCATCAACTTCAGTTCGGAGAGTGAAACACAAAAAGTCTATGTTGACAACACAGTCATATAACTGTGTGTGACCCCAGCTGCGTTGATTTTCTCTGGATTTCTGTGATGTGGGAAGCACGATTTTGTGCTGCTTTTACCCCATTGAGACCGCACTTCGTCCAAGATCGCCTGGGGTGCTAGCTGACAACGTGGAGCGAACTGAGCGCCTCTTCTTCGCCGGACGGGATGTCAGAGTGAGGCTGAGCGCTGGCATTTGGGAATCCAAATGTGCTGTGTCTGTGATGATCTCATTCCAAGAAGGGGAATAAATCCAATTCTTCCACTTCTTTTGCTGCTTGTATAGTAGGGTGTGTTACAAGAGGTCGGTGTGTTTGTGTTTGTTTGTTGTGTTTTTTGGTAGTTGACTGATGTGTGGATGTCAGGAGATCTGTCTTATGTGTGTTCTTCATGTTCTGTTAAAAATTTTGTTAGTGTTAATTTGTGATGTGGTATTGCAGGATTGAACCTGTTGTAAATGGCATCCTACAGAATTAAAGACATTTGAAAAAAGGTTTAGTTGCATGTTGCCATGATTATGTTTATATGCTTATAAATACAGCAGCTGCTGTCCTGTCAAAGTCTTGAAAGTGTTCATGAGTAGTACAGAAACACTTGTAATGTTGTGTGTATGCATCACAACACACACACACACACACACACACACACACATACACACACACACACACACACACACACACACACACACACGCATGTGCACGTGCAAACATGCATTTGCACACACATAAGCACTCAGACACACAGTCACGTAAACACGTGTGCACATTCACAAACACACACATACCCACAGGCACACACACACACACACACGTGCACACAAACACGTGCGCGTGTGCTCACATACACACACACACACACAAACACACACAAATGCACACACACATATGCACACGTTCATATATGCACACGTGTGTGCACATTCACACACACATTCACACACACACACACACACACACACCAACACACACATACACGCATGCACACACACACACACACATACATGTATATACACACTAATGGACACACACACACACACACACACACACACACACACACACGTACGCACACACACTTCTCGATACACGCTATGCATCCCTGATACAAGATCCAGAATTCATGGCATTTCATTTTCAAAGTGATTTTTCAGGGAGCACGCCCTAAGGCGTGATTTGACCAGTACTTAATCCAAAGCGTACATGCCCCGCCCGGTGGAAAGCAGAGAGAATTCTGCATCATGCTACCATCCCAGCTCTTGCCGTCCATCTACAGTTCTATCAGATCAATGACATGTCCTGATTTAGCCTGTAGCTCACAGGAGAATCTCCAATGTTTGCTTTGTACAGAAAATTGTGGTGATGATAGACAAATCGTGGTAGTGATGTCAAAATGTCCAGGGAGGCTGTGTCTTTTGTGCCAAAATGACACGAGTATGACAATGGAAAGACCAGCGAGTGTCATGTGTCATGGACCAAGCCCTGTGTCAGGCCACAGTGGTGAGCGATGGAGAGACACTCTGAAAGCCATTAACATTTTTCATCTGATCTAAGATGTTACAGAAAAAAAAAAAGATTTTTAACAAAATTTCCGGTGTGTTTTTAGAAGGTGTGTTTAATTTAAAGGGATGTGTGAATCACTGAATGAGCTGGGTTTTTTTTTTTTGTTTTAATGATTTGTGAGTTGACTTGAATGCAGTGACAGCCCTGATATGGCCCTTGGCGGTCGGCTGGGCTGTAAGCAACATTACCTTATCTAACATTCATGGATGGTTGGAGCTTGTTGCTGACATTGGAATCAGATCATGTGGATTTGATGCTTGTGTGCAAACATTTAGTGTTATATCTCTGACTGCCGACACTGTTGCTCTCCCTTTCTTTCTCCCTCTCATCTGTCTCTGTAGCAGTGCTCTGTGGAAGGGGAGGGAGGAGAGGGAGGGGACACAAGCCTTTCCCTCTCTCCCCTCCCCTCCCCTCCAACCTCCTTACCCTCTTCTTCTCTCTCCCTGTTTCTCCCTGTCTCTGTTGACTTTTTGTTGTTGTTGTTGTTGTTTTCTTTTCAACTGAGCGGCTGGACGTCTGTCTAAAAAGTTCCAAAGAAGTTTACATTTTTGTCTCTTTTCAATCACTTAAAAAAATGTTTGATCTTGTCATGTTGCGCTTCTCACTTAAAGTCTGTCTTTATTCAAAATTATGTTGTTACCAAAGAATTGACATTTTGGGTTTTAATCAGTTAGAATCATAATTCCTCTATCTCTGTGTGTGCTTAAATCAAAGTCTTGTCTTTTAGTACTATTAATCACAGAACTGAGGGTGCTTTTTGGTTTTGGTTTTGTTTTTGCTTGTTTTTTGTTTTCGTGATTTTGGATCTGTAGTATAGCAGTTCCTAGATTTGTGTGTGCTTTTTGAGATCTATCGTTATGTGAAGTTTGGTATTTCTGAAGAAGTGGCACAGTTTATCAGTTCAAATCACAATTCCTCCTCTGTCTTGTGTATGGAGTGGTCTGTTGTGCTATCACTGTGTATCCATTGAACTGAAGTTTTATTATGATTTTGAATTCCAGTTTTCTGTCTCTGTGTGTTGCATTTTTCTTTTAGTTTACCTGACTGAGTTTCTGGCACTACGTCCATGTGAAAAACGGAGGAATCTAAAAAGGCATAAGTGCTATTGCAATATGTTTACCCAAAGAGACATTTCTTACTTATATGAGGAGTGCTGTGTTTTGTCGTATGTTTAAATCCACTATTTCATCTATCTTTACCATATGATTTTTGTTTTTATTGTAAAATAAAAAGCAAACAATGACAATACTGACATTAAATTGTACCTTCATTTTTCTGACCACTGCTCTTTCTACCACCAACACTGCTACAACTACTGCTACTACTGTTCTACTATGACTACTGCTGCTACTGTTCTACTATGACTACTGCTGCTACTGCTACCTCCTCTCCTTCATCAGCTTCTGCTGCTGCTGCTGCTGCTACTACTACATCTACTGCTACTACTGCCTCTACTGCTGCTGCTGTTACTACTACCGCTGCTATTACTACTACTACTATTACTACTAATACTACTACTATTACTACTAATACTACTACTGCTTTGTGACTGCTACCACCACTGCTTCATCTTCTGCTACTGCAGCTACTTCTACTACAACTTCTACGTTTTCTACTACTACTGCTACTTCTGCTGCTGCTACTGCTGATACTTATACTACCATTGCTACTTCTACTCTTTGTGTGTGTGTGCGTCTCTGTGTGTGTGCGCGTGCATGTGTGCACATGTCAGTGTGTGTGCAAGAGAGAACAAAAGGGAGAGCAGCGTGTTCTGATACATACTCGCAGAAACACACACACACACACATGCACACAGAGACAGAGTCAAACACATGCATGCACACACACACACACACACACATACACACACACACACACACTTTCATGTGCACACACACACATACATACACAACATACAAAAAGACATGAAGTACATCTTCCATATTATCATTCCACTGTCTAGACTACAGCTTGACTTTTTATCCTAGACATCAGTTTTACAACATACATTCTGCAGTAATTCTACAAGCTATTCGTTAATTCAAGTTTATTATCTTTAACACCACATTTTGTTCATTAGACTCTGTCTTTAATCATACGACATTACCTGTAAGCGATCATCACAAGTGAACTGTGCTTTAGAATATGTCGGTGTTCAATATAGCATGAATTATGTATGGAGATTCTCTATGGGGCATGTGTTCAGTCCAGTGTTGCATTCCACAGATGAAAACTTAACAATCTTTCATGTTGTGGTGTAACTCTGTGGTGGAAGTGTTCATTACAAATGTGTGTGTGTGTGTGTGTGTGTGTGTGTGTGTGTGTGTGTGTGTGCGTGTGTGTGTGTGTGTGCGTGTGTGTGCATGCGTGTGTGCTTGCGAGTGTGATTGTGTGTATTCTGTCTTTTTTTTCTCTCCAAATTTATGTATTTCAAGGTCTTAACACTGTATTGTTCGTGGCCTTGCTTGATTTTAGTTTTTTTTTTTTTTTTTTTTTTGGGGGGGGGTGTTTTTGTTTTGCGTATCAGCTTGTTTGTGTTATTGCAGGGATGGGGGTGGGTGTTTAGAGAGGAACTGGTGTGAAGGGATGACAGAGTGTGTTTGTGTTCTTGCAAAGATGGGGTGGGTGTTTGGAGAGGAATTGATGTGAATGGATGACAGAGTGTGTTTGTGTTGTTGCAGGGATGGGGGTGGGTGTTTGGAGAGGAATAAGTGGGAAAGGATGACAGAGTGTGTTTGTGTTATTGCAGGGATGGGGGTGGGTGTTTGGAGAGGAATTGGTGTGAAAGGATGACAGAGTGTGTTTGAGTCGTTTTCTGCGTCAGTTTGCCTTTTCCGCCATAGTTCAAGTCACTGAAACTGAAAGCTGTGCGCATGATTTTGATGAATGTGTAAGGTTTTCTTTATTGTGAGAAGGCACTTGCAGAGTACAGCTCTCCCTCTGTTTCTCTCCCTCACTCTCACTCTGTCTGTTTGTCTGTCTCTCTCTCTTTCTCTCCCTCACTCTCTCTCTCTTTCTCTCTCTGTCTGTCTCTCTGTTTCTCTCCCTCACTCTCACTCTCTCTCTTTCTCTCTCTGTCTGTCTGTCTCTCTCTGTTTCTCTCCCTCACTCTCACTCTCTCTCTTTCTCTCTCTGTCTGTCTGTCTCTCTCTCTTTCTCTCCCTCACTCTCACTCTCTCTTTCCTTTTCTACCTTTTTCTTTTTTCTTTTTTTTCGAGTTTTGTTTTTTGTTTTGTGTCTGTTTCTCTCTTCATGTTTCTTTTCTCTGTTGCTTTCTCTCTCTGTCTGTCTGTCTGTCTGTCTCTCTCTTTCTCGTTACACACACACACACACACAACAAGCTCTGACGGTGTGTATATTTACTGTACTTGATATGGTACATGGCATGCAAACAATTGTTTCCAATAAAAGATACTGAATTGTGAATTTGTGTGTATAAGTATGTGTGCGTGTGTGTGTGTGTGTGTGCGCGTGCGTGTGTGCATGTGTGTGTGTGTGTGTGTGTATGGATGCATCATGCATTCTCTAATTCCCCTCCCTCAAACAAAACAACAACAAAAAAGAAAATAAGAAAAGTGTAATGCTGCTGGTAATATTAAGATAAAACTCCAAAATGAAGGAAACCGAGCAAGGAGAAGAATCATCACAGCCTAAATGGAAAAGATGTCATCACAAGTCTTCACTCACGCGAGATGTCTATTTCTGAACCACAGTAGACTTTATTCCCCACTCCATTATCCATTATTCATACCAAACATATCTTTGAATGGCAGGGCTCCAACTTGAATATGATCTGATTTTGTAAAAGCTCGAGGATTTCAGGAGAACTGCTGTAAGGGCATATTTAAGGATAATGATTAAAGGTTCTATTGAATTTGCACTGGAAAAGTAATGAATGTTGAACAGTAATTGATTGAAGACAGTGCACATGCATTCAGGAATAATTTTCTGGCGTGAAAGGTCAAAAAGTGCTTAATCCTGCGTAACTGATAATTTTTCTGGACTCTTTTTTGCATTTAAGGTTTTGATGTTAGCAGTCCATGAAAGACTGTGGTTTATTAGTATACCTAGACCACAGTGATTGTCTGTTTATTGAATTCTTATGTTGAGAGAGAGAGAGAGAGAGAGGGAATAATTTCAGGTTTTTGAAACAATGTGGAAAAACGACTTAATTTCTGCATCCTTTAATTCATTTACCAACTATAATTACACAAACCAAACGAAAACATTAACGAGCTGAACATGAAGGGCCAGAGAATTTTACACTTTTTTTTATGCTGATCGATGAGGATGGGGACACATAAGATAAATACAAAGAGTTCCATTCAGGTCTTAGACTTCATGACAAGCCTGTTCTCCATGCTTACTTTCGTAATATATCCCCCCCTCAACCAGGTCCGAGGGAAACAGACACCTGCAGTGTTGGCCAGGAAATTTGATTAACACTCTCAGAGACACTTCATGAAGTGGATGAAACTGGACTGTGTGGTCCCAGTCTTCCCAGTTGAGCCCGTAGCAAACTCAGCTCTGTTGCAGGAAAATCTCAAAAATGAAATATCTCTGATGGGAATCGAACCAACGACCCCCAAACCTGGGTCCACGATGCTAACCACTTCGCCATGGCGGCTGGTATACTTGAGCACTTCTTGTTTGAAAACTATGACACTGGCTTCTCGCCTAAACCAAAACTGGACCGAAATCAACTTCAATGTAGACACCGGCCTGAAACTGACAACAATATGGACACCAGACTCATTCTCGTTGTTCCATCATGTTATTTGTACTGACCACACTGAGATCAAGCAAAACACTTGAATGACGAGAAACACGTTCTAGTCATGTGATATGAACTTGACAAGGAGATCACATAGAGACATGATTTTGGATTGTTTACACTTTTTTTTTCTTCTTAAGTGAATTTTTCAAAGCAGTGTGTGAATACTACTGAAACCTTAACTCATCAGATGTTTGTGTTGCACCGATGCAAAGCCGGTTTTGTAGACACACGGGTAGAAGAGCAATTTAGAATGCTTCCATTTGTCCCTCAGTCTATGAGTCCCCACACAACATTCTGTTTTTTTTTTCCTCTCAGATGTTATTATTATTATTATTATTACCGTTATTACTATCATCATTATTGTTATTATCATTATTATTATCATTATGATGATGATGATGATGATTGTAAATCAAATCTAATTTGATTTGATTACTTTTATTTATTTACATATTTATTTATGTTTGCATCTATCTATTTATCTATTTGTTTATTGTTTTGTTCTTTTTGCTTCCAACATCAAAACTGAATGTGATTCAAAAACACCAAAAATGTTCTTCAAATGCCGTACAAACAGGGTTACCACTATCCCCACCTCCCCCCACCCCCCTTCCGTCCCCCCACCTCTCCCACCATTGGACAGAAAGAGGCTGTCTGTTAAAAGACCTTGTACAGGATTTGGTTATTGCCCCCCCCCCCCCCTTCCCCCCCCTCCCCCCCCCCCCCCTCCCCGCCCCCTTCAACATAGAATTTCATGGGACTCTGTCGTTGGTACTAGAGCTACACTTATCCAAAAAATCGCAGTCACAGTCTAAATTCAGGACTGTCATCAGCTAAGGTACGTGTGTGTGTGTGTGTGTGTGTGTGTGTGCATGCGCGCATGTGTTTGTGTGTGTGTGCGTATGCGTGTGTGTGTGTGTGTGTGTGTGTGTGTATGTATGTCTTCTTCTTCTTCTTCTGTTAGTAACCACGGTCAAGTGTTTAACTATTATTGTTACATTTGGGGTGAAGACGACTGACCCCCCCCCCCCAAAAAAAAAAAAAAAAAAAAAAAAAACAACTTTTATTGAGAGAATGAAGGAGGGTATAGAGTACTGAGAAGGGTCGAGTGGGGGAGGGGGGAAGGGGAGGGGAGGAGAGAGTTGGATTTACGGAACTGAAGATACCTTCCTACTGAAGGTACCTGCCATTGGGACCTGCACTATCTCCTGGGGGAGTAGGTGCCAGTGCCTTATTGTTCTTGGGAGGAACGACATATTTCTTTGTTCCGTCCGGCACGTTATTCTGCTGAATTGTTGGTTGTGGCCCCTCCTTGATCTTGTTTGGAGGGGTTTTAGTTGGTGGAACTTTACAGCCGTTGTGTTGTGTTTCATGTTGTAAAACATGGTTAGAGGTGCCGCTTTCCGCCTCGTCTCAAGGGGTGGCTATGTGTGTGTGTGTGTGTGTGTGTGTGTGTGTGTGTGTGTGTGTGTGCATGTGCGCACGCGTGCGCGTGTGCATGTGTGTGCGTGCGTGCATGCGTACGTGTGTGCGTACGTACATGCGTGTGTCCATAATCTGAGATCAAAAGAATGCAACACAGTTTCCAAATGAATGCCACTGTCAACTCGATGAAGGTGGAACTCAAGGAAAGAAGAAGAGTATCGGTCTAGTTTCGGTATCCTGCACACATGTTAATCATGCTGGGTGTGGTGCTTTACCACCACTCATTGTTCTCCGCATCGTGTTGTCATCTTCATCGATACGGTTATCCACAGCCCAGTCCGGACCACCACCATTTTGTTATATTCACCACTCGTTAACAACTTATCATGCCCGGAAAAGGCCAATTGTCATGACTCGAAAGGTTTGAAAATCAAAGGGAAAGCATCACGTCCGATATCCTGCAGAGTTTTTCCGTTGTTATCAAAGAGAGTAGTCTCCCGTGCTATCGATCCCGCAGTGTCATGCGAAAAGGAAGGGAGAGACGTGCGTGATTCATCGGGGAAAACGTAACAGCGGGGACGTGTCTTTGTCCCTGCTGGCGCGTCACAGGGATGAGTAACTGGGGTTTTATCGCAATTTCTATCGGTCCATTATCTCTCATTATATCCCTCCTGAAGAAAAAGAAACACCCGAAGGTGCTGGGGAGGACCCAGAGAAGCACTGTCTTCACCTGCCTTTAGAGCAGTCCTGTACCACCCTTGGAGGCCTGCACTGTGTTGACGATGGGTACAGGCACGCGCAGGACACTCCATTAAGATATCAAGGGACATAACTGCTCCTGAACAGAGGTAAATCAGACTACAGGATGCAACTCATAACAGCCTTTAAAAAAAACATCCTCCATGGGTGTATCAGCCCGTATTTCATGACTGCAGAGCCCACCGGCAAAAGACACCACCCTCCAGCTGCCGAGCACACCCCACAGACCCAACCACCCCTGCCCACGGACAGATGAAGACAGTGCAACTCCAGACACAGCCAAGCTTTCGCCATACGGTCTTACGTGCCCTCAAGAGAGAATCCAAAGCTGTAGTCTTTCCCACTGTCAACAGGACTTTCCCTGTGGTCAGTGGGTCTTTCCTCACCATCACTGGACCTTTCTCCAGGGTCAGCCTAGTTAAGGCAAAGAAGAAAAAGAAACACCCGAAGGTGCTGGGGAGGACCCAGAGAAGCACTGTCTTCACCTGCTTTTAGAGCAGTCCTGTACCACCCTTGGAGGCCTGCACTGTGTTGACGATGGGTACAGGCACGCGCAGGACACTCCATTAAGATATCAAGGGACATAACTGCTCCTGAACAGAGGTAAATCAGACTACAGGATGCAACTCATAACAGCCTTTAAAAAAAAACATCCTCCATGGGTGTATCAGCCCGTATTTCATGACTGCAGAGCCCACCGGCAAAAGACACCACCCTCCAGCTGCCGAGCACACCCCACAGACCCAGCCACCCCTGCTCACGGACAGATGAAGACAGTGCAACTCCAGACACAGCCAAGCTTTCGCCATACGGTCTTACGTGCCCTCAAGAGAGAATCCAAAGCTGTAGTCTTTCCCACTGTCAACAGGACTTTCCCTGTGGTCAGTGGGTCTTTCCTCACCATCACTGGACCTTTCTCCAGGGTCAGCCTAGTTAAGGCAAAGAAGAAAAAGAAACACCCGAAGGTGCTGGGGAGGACCCAGAGAAGCACTGTCTTCACCTGCCTTTAGAGCAGTCCTGTACCACCCTTGGAGGCCTGCACTGTGTTGACGATGGGTACAGGCACGCGCAGGACACTCCATTAAGATATCAAGGGACATAACTGCTCCTGAACAGAGGTAAATCAGACTACAGGATGCAACTCATAACAGCCTTTAAAAAAAACATCCTCCATGGGTGTATCAGCCCGTATTTCATGACTGCAGAGCCCACCGGCAAAAGACACCACCCTCCAGCTGCCGAGCACACCCCACAGACCCAGCCACCCCTGCCCACGGACAGATGAAGACAGTGCAACTCCAGACACAGCCAAGCTTTCGCCATACGGTCTTACGTGCCCTCAAGAGAGAATCCAAAGCTGTAGTCTTTCCCACTGTCAACAGGACTTTCCCTGTGGTCAGTGGGTCTTTCCTCACCGTCACTGGACCTTTCTCCAGGGTCAGCCTAGTTAAGGCAAAGAAGAAAAAGAAACACCCGAAGGTGCTGGGGAGGACCCAGAGAAGCACTGTCTTCACCTGCCTTTAGAGCAGTCCTGTACCACCCTTGGAGGCCTGCACTGTGTTGACGATGGGTACAGGCACGCGCAGGACACTCCATTAAGATATCAAGGGACATAACTGCTCCTGAACAGAGGTAAATCAGACTACAGGATGCAACTCATAACAGCCTTTAAAAAAAACATCCTCCATGGGTGTATCAGCCCGTATTTCATGACTGCAGAGCCCACCGGCAAAAGACACCACCCTCCAGCTGCCGAGCACACCCCACAGACCCAACCACCCCTGCCCACGGACAGATGAAGACAGTGCAACTCCAGACACAGCCAAGCTTTCGCCATACGGTCTTACGTGCCCTCAAGAGAGAATCCAAAGCTGTAGTCTTTCCCACTGTCAACAGGACTTTCCCTGTGGTCAGTGGGTCTTTCCTCACCGTCACTGGACCTTTCTCCAGGGTCAGCCTAGTTAAGGCAAAGAAGAAAAAGAAACACCCGAAGGTGCTGGGGAGGACCCAGAGAAGCACTGTCTTCACCTGCCTTTAGAGCAGTCCTGTACCACCCTTGGAGGCCTGCACTGTGTTGACGATGGGTACAGGCACGCGCAGGACACTCCATTAAGATATCAAGGGACATAACTGCTCCTGAACAGAGGTAAATCAGACTACAGGATGCAACTCATAACAGCCTTTAAAAAAAAACTGATGAGTAACTGGGGTTTTATCGCAATTTCTATCGGTCCATTATCTCTCATTATATCCCTCTGTTACTCATCTCAAGAGAGAGAGAGAGAGAGAGAGAGAGAGAGAGAGAGAGAGAGAGAAGAGAGAGAGAGAGAAATGTTTATTCCCAAAAGTAACATGGGTAAGAAGATGGGTTTTTTTTTTATCTGGCCCTTGTCCCTTCAGGGGCGAAGGATACGTGCATACGAACACTATTATATACTATAGAACGGATCAAAAGGAAAACAATGATGCCCGTCTGCCTCTCTGTCTGTCAGTCTGCCACACACACACACACACACACACACACACACACACACACACACACACACACACACACACTCACACACAATATGTACATTCCAAGAAAGTTTGGAGGTTAAATATACACCCAGGAATTTAACAGTTTTTACATACTCTAAAGCAATGCCATCTAAAGTAAATGGAGGGAGTTTCTCCGGGTCATATCCAGCATTGAAGAGCATAATATTTGTTTTTTCTACTGAAAGTACAAGCCCGTTTTCATTTAAAAAGCTAGCGAGTTTATTCAGTTCATGTTGGTATTTAATTCGTGTGTAGTTTAGCCATCTTAAAGGAGTTTTTCTTTTCATAGTTACCTTCCTCCATAGGCATATTATATATCATCAGCCAACTGTGCTAACACTGTACCTTTACATAGGACTTTGGGTAAATCTGCCATTAAAATATTGAATAAAATTGGGGAGATTACTTATCCTTGCGGAAGACCCATTTGTAATTTTCTTGGATTTGAATATACATGTTCTATTCTTGCTTGGATGGTTCTATTTTCTAAAAATGATTCTACAAAATTATACATGTAACCACTTATTCTAACAGTTATCAGTTTATACAAGAGTCTTTTATGCCATACTTGCTCGTATGCTTTTCTTATATCAAAAAAGGTTGCAAGGATATTCTTTTGTCGCACGAATTGTTGTTTGACATGTGTGGTCAGTTTGACAAAGTGTTCTATTATTGATCTACCACTTTGAAATCCAGCTTGATTAATAGGTATAATCTGATGCTTATTGCAATAATAAACTAATCTTTTTAATATGATTCTTTCCATTAGTTTACAAGTGTGTGATGTTAAAGCTATTGGACGATAACTGTTAATATTTGAGCGAGGCTTCCCATGTTTATGAATTGGAACGATAACAGACTGTTTCCATACTAAAGGTATTTTGCCATCATTCCAACATTTTTCCATACAAAAATGAAGTAAATGTGTAACATGTGGTGGCAGGTGGCACAACATTTCACTGGAAATGCCATCCAGACCTACCGATGTTTTCTTGTTACCTAGGTTAGACAGACATTCCTATTGAATATATCTTAAATAAAGCAAGGAAAAGTTTAAACTTTTTGAAAATTATAAACAAACAACGGTGGGAGCAAGACACACATACTTTAACTTTATTATCTACTGCTCTTGTGCGTTCACGATTAATCTATGCTCAAGAAGTCTTTTTCAGCGCACCACAATATCTATTAAATAAATTACAGAGTATTGACTGCAAGGCTTACAAACTTGCTCTTGGAGTTCCCACACATACATCTAACATAGGAACATACAGTGAAATCGGAATATTGCCTCTGAATGCATTACGAAAAGCATGTGCTTCAAAATTCATATTAAAGAGTCTTTCACAGGATAACTTCTGTGCAAAAGAAGTATCTTTATATTCAGAAATAGATTTCGTGAAACGGGCCAGAAGAATACAATCTACAAAATCAATCCAGTCATTTGCTTCTAACCTTCTAAAAGATTCTAATATAAACGAAACAAAAATTGCCAATAAGCTGTCCTTTTTATCTTTTCCAAGATGGAAGCAAGCCAAAGCTGCCTTTGATACAAATTATGCAAATGTGTCCAAAAAAGATCCACCTTATATATTGAAAAATGTCATCGATATTCATTTAGAAAATACACACAAAAACTATTTGAAAATCTATACGGATGGTTCAGTGCTAGATAATCTAGATACAGGAGCAGCATTTACAATACCTGATTTGAAAGTGGAAAAGTTGTACCATCTTGGCAGACATTTTTCAATATTCAGTGCTGAGCTTGTTGCCATTTTGATGTCTCTACACCACGTCTTGAGTTTTCCTATTAACTCTTGTCAAATTCTAGTATGCACCGATTCTAAATCGGCCCTTAGCGCTATTCAGTCTTCAAATCCAAAAGTACGTGTTGAGATAATAACAGAAATAAACCATGTCATACATCTTCTGTCAACTAAATGCATTACAGTTACATTTTGCTGGTACCTTCTCATTGTGGAATTTCAGCAAATGAGAGGGTCGATCAGGCTGCAAGAAAGGCAGCCCGAAATGTCGAAGGATCAATACCACTTGACATTCCCTTAGATTTAAGTGAATGCTATTCTTTAATAAACGAAGCGTCCAGTAAAAATTTTAGAAATGTATTAGAGAACTCAGAAATTAACTATTACCGCAACTGTATTAAACCCAATTCTGAAAAAAAATCTATTGGCCTCATCAAGACCCGACCTTGCCTCCATACCAAGAGAAATACAAAGCTTAATGCACAGAATGCATTTGAATTC